>OZ057404.1:35786287-35807617 GCA_964056735.1 Allodiplogaster pararmata | reverse complement strand
ATCAGATAATCATTCTAACTTCCATCATCACCACTGAGAGGTTGTTCAATTCACTGCTCTCATCTCTACTTCAAATCTAATCTGCAATGGCCGGACGTCGAAAGGTCGAAAAGAAAGGGAAGAAGGGTGGAAGCCCCGGCAGTCCACTCACTCCTCCAAAGTTAGTTTCGCCTTCTTGTTCTCTGTCTCAAACCATTGCAGAAGCTACTGCCCTGGCAGATGCCGATGCCCGGACGGAATTCCTGGAGTTGTCTGGTCAACCATCACCCGTCTAATCAAGTTGCTGACATCGTCTCTAGAGCATTCAGTTCCGAAGGAATGCTCATGCAAGTGTCAATCCGCGTCTCCTCCTGTTCCATTTTCTCCAAGTGTTTGCCCTCCTATGTCTTCGTTTTCTCAAGATGAGGAGTCCATTCGTCGCGCGCGCTCTTTGGTCGTAGCAGGGCTGCCGGAGAGTAACTCTCCCAATGCGGGAGAGCGTCTTCAGCATGACGAGACTGTAGTGCGCTCCTTGCTTGATGATCTCAATATACAAGTGAGGCCGGAGGTCGTGTTCAGAATGGGGCAGGGACCGCGTCGTCTTCTCAAGGTCATGCTTCCTTCTCGGGCATTCGTTCTTTCAGCTCTACGCGCTGCTCCAACTCTTCGTTCTAAACCGAACTGGAAAGGCGTCTTTGTTCGAAAGTCGATGACTCCTGAGGAACTTGCTGCGTGGAATGCAAAACGGTCACTTCTGAAGACACTGCGTGAGCGTGACCCCAGGTGCACTTGGGTTCTATATCGAGATGAGCTGTGGCTGAAAGAGGAAATTGGTGGTACCCGTAAAACGTCCCCACCATCCCTCTCTTCTCCGTTGTTTGCGTCTCCGCCTCCACCGGTTACTCCGCTTTCTCGTCATAATCAGGGAAACTAGCTCGGCTAGGATCCTTCCGGAACACTTGTTCAGCTTCTCTTCCTAATTCGACTATTTCTTTGAAATTGATTTATTTTAACATGCGCTCTCTTAGTAATAAACTAGTTGCTTTCCGATCTTTTCTCGAGAATGAAAAGCCAGATATTATCGCACTATCCGAAACATGGTTGAACTCTAGAATACTGGACAATGAGATCATTGGTTCGCTTCCATACACAGTTGTTCGTTGTGATCGTGATTCACGGGGTGGCGGGGTAGCAATTATTCTTCGCGACCACATCCATTTCACAAGACCTGCGTTGAGTCTTTCTAATATGGAAATAGTTTGTATCGACTTATTTCTCTCTTCCTCTTTCATTCGTCTCACAGTTTGCTATCGTCCCCCTCGTTTTGATTGTGCGGAAACCCGAATATTCTGCGATGTTCTATCTGAAATTTTTTCGACTTCTGGAAATTCTAGCCTCTGTGTGGGCGATTTCAATTCAGATTGTCTCACAAATGGTTCTTCTCCATGTGACAATTTGCTGATAGATTTAGTAACATCTCACAGACTCCACCAACTCTGCAGTACACCCACCCGTCAAAATAAGTGCATCGACTGGCTCCTCTCTTCTCATTCACACCTTTGCTCAAATGTTCGTGTCATACCTTCATTTCCCACTTGTGATCATTATGGACTGGCCTTCTCGATTTGTGACTCTGCTCTACCTCGCCCTTCCTTCAAGGTTCTGGACTACTCCAGAACAGATTTTGAAGGACTCAGTCAATACTTAACCACTATCGACTGGGAGTCAGCTTTTGACAACTTTTATTCCATTGACGATCTTTACTCTCGCTTCCTTGATATCCTAAAAAGCTCTCTTGCCCAATTCGTTCCTTTACGCGTTCCACGATCCGTCACAACTGCTTATCCTCCACACATTCAGAAGTTAATCGAATACCGTAATTTACTCTTCTTGAGTATTGAAATCCCAAGAGTTCGCGCATTATATGATAAATCCAGCAAGGATCTTCTCAAACAAATTGATAAATGGAATAGGCATTGTCAGAAAGTAAAACTGGTCAAGTCGCGTGACTTGTATAGACATATAGCCTCCTTGATCAAACCTAAGACCTGTCCTCCTCGTGTTCTCATTGACTCTTCGGGTGTTAATGTTCTCGACACATTTCAAAAATTTGATCTATTAGCGAAGGAATTTGTTTCCTCGTTTACTCTCGACGATGGACTGTCTCCCCCACTACTCGGTCCTTCCATTCAACAACAAGTAAGTGACTTTATTTGTTTTCCATCTACTGTAGCTCGGTTGTTATCAAAATTGAAAGGTACTTGCAGCACTGGTGCTGATGGGATTCCGCAAATAGTTTTCAAAAAATGCTCAAAATCTCTCGCTCTTCCATTAGCACATATTTATAACTTCTCTTTATCTCTCGGTGTTGTACCTGAAATTTGGAAGCATTCTTTGATCACTGCCATTCCTAAATCTGGTAAAGACCCTTCTCTTTCATCGTCTTACAGACCCATTTCTATTCTTTCTCCAGCTTCAAAGGTTATGGAACGGGTTATCAGGTCTATTATAATAGAGCACGTTTCTCATTTTGAGATACTCCCCTCAAGTCAACACGGTTTCCGGGCGGGCGCTTTCATAGTTACAAATTTACTCTCATGTGAAAATGATTGGACGAAGGCTCTAAGTGCGGGACTCTCCACCGATGTGATTTATATAGATTTCTCTCGTGCATTTGACACAGTATGTATAAATAAATTGTTAAGAAAATGTACTCATTTCGGTATACCGAGTTTAGTTATAACTTGGTTGAAGTCGTTCCTAACAGATAGAGAATTTTCCGTTCGTATGAGCGACACCTTATCAACTCCACATCCTGTTACATCCGGTGTCCCACAAGGGTCTGTATTGGGACCCTTGCTCTTTGTCTTATACATATCCGACTTGAATCAAGTTCTTTCTTCATTCACTAACGTTCGATATCAAGCATATGCTGATGACATAAAGTTGTATCTGTCTTACAACAAGAATAACATGACAGAACGTTGTCTTGAACTTCAAGCTTCTCTAGATGAAGTATCATTCTGGTGTACTTCCAACCAATTATCTCTCTCTACCTCTAAAACAGTTCATTTACATATCGGGTCTACGGCACTTACTCCTACCTATTACATAGACAATACTGCTTTGGAGTGTGTGAGTCGAGTTCGTGATCTAGGTGTACAAATAATCCCTTCTCTTCGGCGTAATATCACTATATCTGACCGAGTATCTAGAGCTAATTCTGCTCTATATTCAATGTTATGAGCCGTGAACATCAATGATGCCTCTATCTTGGTGAAATGCTTCAAAATTTATGTCATGCCTCATTTAGAATTTGCTTCAAGTTTCTGGAATCCGCACTTCAAAAAAGACGTCGAAGAAATAGAGAAAGTTCTCAGGTCTTTCACGAGAATCGTATTCGCTCGCTGCTTTCCTAACTGTAGCTATCCTCACGGAAATACATCTTATAAAAGTAGACTCTCTAAGCTAGGTCTCATGTCTTTAGAAGAGAGACGAGTATATATGGATTTGACCATGGCATGGAAAATAATCAATGACAAAACCATCATTAAGAAACAACATTTTTTCCAAAGAACCAAAGAAACGCGAACTAATTCTCACGGAGTTTCAATAGAAGTAACGAAGAACAGTGCTAGGTACAATTCATTTAGTCTGAGAGTAGCCCGTTGGTTTTCTCGTGTACCAGAAATGCTTGACATAACTTCTTTCAAAATGTTCGTAGAACTGCTTAAAAATAATAATGTGATGAAAAACCTTGCCATTACGAACAAAGTTGACTGATTACAGCCTTTTGCGATTTTTGAACAACAGACGACGCAACAGCAATAGTTTTCACTCTTGAAATGAAATCTCGCTTCTGTTCATCATACGTTTATCCAAAGTCGAGATCTCGAAGTTCTTCACGGAGACATATATTTCCAATCATCATCGAAGATACCCTTGTTCATCCTACCCAAAAAGTCCAAACCTTCTTCTTCTTCTTCTTCCTAGCGTTTATCCCGCCGCCGGGCAGGGTCCGCTTTGTAGACTGCACCACGCCATTTCACCCGATCAGCTGCGTCTTCAGTCTTCAGCCCGGTCGTGTTCATGTCTACTTCGATGCAGTCTCGCCACCTAGTTTTGGGTCTGCCTCTGGGTCTTTTGCCCTCTACTTCGAGGTTCCAGGACGATTGAGAAACGGAATGGGGATTTGATCTTATCACGTGCCCGTACCATCTCAGCCTTGACTCTCGAAGCTTTTCAGATATAGGGGCGATGCCCAGACGATCTCGGATGGTTTCATTTCGCACCATGTCTAGACGAGTGAGTCCGAGGCTCCATCTCAGCATTTTCATCTCCATAACATGCAGCATCTGTATAGTCTTTGCTGTGCATGGAGAACATTCGAGGCCGTACAACGCTACTGGTCTGACAACTGATCGGTAAATTTTACTTTTCAGTCTGTCAGGCATTCGCTTGTCGCATAGTACACCGGTTGATTCTCTCCATTTGAGCCAGGCAGCATTGACTCTCGCAGCAACTGTAGCCTTGGGGTCTAGGTCTGCGGTGATGTAGAATCCGAGGTACTTGAAGCCATCCACTTTCCGGAGTTCGGTGTTCTTGACTTTGATGGTATTCGAGGTATTCGAAGTACTTTTTCCCATTTCCAAGTACTCAGTCTTTTGGAGGTTTAGTCGTAGACCATAGTCACTGAAGCGTTCGTTCCACTCTCCTAGCTGTTTCTCCAAGTCCTCTGTTGTGTTGGAACATAACACAACGTCGTCAGCATACAGTAGAGTTTTCGGAGGGCTTGTTTGTAGATCTCTGGTGATCGTGTCCATTATCAGTATAAAGAGCAGGGGGGAAAGGGCGGAACCTTGATGAACTCCTACAGCAACCTTGAATGACTCCGAAGTACCCGCTGGACTTCTCACGGTACTTCTAGAGTCAGTATACATCATTTGAATCCATCTTATGTACTCTTCTGGGACTAGGTGGTCTCGAAGAGAGAACCATATCAGCTCATGAGGCACACGGTCGAAAGCTTTCTCCAAGTCAAGGAAAGCGCAATGGACTGACTTCGCCTTTTCCCTGTGTTTCTCTAGATAAAGACGAATGGCGAAAATAGCATCTGTTGTTCCACTTCCTTTGACGAAGCCACACTGATTGACGGTTGTGCTTACAATTTTGCGGAGCCGTGCTTCGATGATCTTTTCCAAGATCATTGTGGTATGAGGAATGATTCTTATCGGCCGGTAGTTGGAGCATATTGTGACATCTCCTTTTCCTTTGTAGATGGGTATTGTATATGATCTACTCCAGTCTTCGGGATACTCCAGGCGAGCAGTGGCTTTTTGAAAGAGGGTCGTAAGATGGAAAAGTCCACAATCACCTGCGAGTCTCCATGCAGAGGCGGCAAGATCATCTGGCCCACATGCCTTTCCGTGCTTCATTTTCTGAAGGGCTTCTCTTACTTCAATCTCTGAGATGGTGGGAACTGGTCCTTCTATTGGTAGGGACAGCGGGACGGGAGGGTGGTCGAACTCGATGTTCGAGATTTCCTCGAAGTGTTCTCTCCATCGCTGACAAATTTCGACATTGGATCGGAGTAGTATGCCGTCCCGGTTCTTGATTGTCCGCACGTGAGAAAGGTCTTTTGCTGCTGTGGCTCGTGCTTTGCAAATCCGGAAAATTTCCTTCTCTCCTTGAGGCGTGTCGAGCTTACTGTAGATTTCTTGGATGGCTGAGGAGCGTGCCTTCGCTACGGCTCTCTTAGCTTCTCTCTTCATACATAGGTACAGAGCTCGGTCAGCTTCGGTTCCGGATCGTTTCCATTGCTTGAGAGCCACTTTCTTCTCCTTGACAGCAGTTTGAACGTCTTCGTTCCACCACCATGTCTCCTTGTCTACAATGCGTTTGCGACCTGGTTTTGTTAAGCCCAGATTGACTTCTCCTACCGCCTTCATCTTGTCTCGAACGAACCTCCAGTGCTCCTCAATGGAGTCAGGGAACGTTTTTTGGAGAGTGTCCGGGGATAGGGCGAGAAGAAGCTGATGCATGAAGCGAACCTTGTTGTCACGTACCTTCCACCATTTTATCCGAGAAACTTCGTTCAGAGGCTTTACGTTGCATTGCTTCTGGGAAAATCGGAGATCGATTATAACTGGATGGTGCTGCGAGGAGACGTTATCGCTCGGAATCACCTTGCAATCAGTGATGAGTCTCAGATTGGTTCTTTGCGTCATCCAGAAGTCGATTTGGGTTTTCCTTCCACCACTGCAATACGTGGTGAGGTGAGACTCTCGTTTGCAGAAGAAGGTATTGCAGATGGAAAGATCGTGCTCTTCGGCAAAACTCAAGATTCGCTCTCCTTCTGCATTCGGCAAACCATAGCCGTTGCCTCCATGAGCTCTCTTATGGGCTTCGCATCTTCTTCCTACGTGCCCGTTCAAGTCTCCTCCGATCATGAGAGTTTCTTCCGGAGAGCATTTTCTGATGACGTCATCGAAGTCTTCCCAAAACCGTCTTTCTCGGAGTCGCTGCATCCTGCCTGCGGTGCGTAAGCACTGACTATTTTGAAGAGTTTGCCATTGCATTCCAAGGAGATGGACATCAAACGATCTGAGATTCGACAAACTTCCGTGACGGATGTGGCAAGGTAGGAGGCAGCGATAATTCCGACGCCATTGCGGGCTGCTGATGAAGTATTGCCCGAGTACCACAGCTTATACCTCCCGTCGAGCTGCTTTGCTTTCCCTCCTTTCCACCTAGTTTCCTGGAGGCATGCCAGATGTACTCTTCTTTTTGCCAGCATGTCACAGACTTCCATGGACTTCCCCGAGAGACTTCCGACGTTCAAGGTAGCTAGTCGGAGGCGTGTAGGCACTGCTATTTAAAAAAAGTCCAAACCATCAATTATTAATTCTTTGCCAAGGGCAGCCGATGGGAACCGGGGGACTTGGTCGGTGAGGAGCAGCTCCTCCACTGCTGATGCCCACTCAGTCAAACCAAGTACCGCTCAAGGTAGCCGCTCTCAAATCACTCGCCAAAGCTATCCTTCTGTACTCCTCCCGATCCAATCACGGCCTGGTCCACCGCTATCAAAAAACTCAAACACGCGGATTCGTCACCCGCATGTTCTCTCATCGATCTTGAACTCTGGAAACCGTTGGGCACCCAAGGCTCCCTAGCTCCCAAACTACCCTACAATTGCATTTTTCGAAATGTAGATAAAATATATATATATATCGAGAAAGACATGTTTCTTTACCTTTTATGCTTCAACCTGCATAAAAACACGGTTCAGCAAAAACATTCCGAGAACTACAGAATGCTTGAAATTTTCTTGATTCGTCTTTCTGAAAGTACGAATACATATGTATAATCTTTCTGAGCAAGACGCTTCTCCTGACTCTGTGTTAGTACAAACCTAGATATGCCACTATTATGCATTAACTGGCACAGAGGGCGCATAAGCTAATACAATTCTGACTCACCTTTATCCAAAACAAAAATTTTTTTTGAGTATTGTTTTATTATTTTAATCTATGTTCTCTGAGGGCAAGTCCCACAAAGACTGTGATGGAAAGGGAGAAAAGAGGTGAGAGGGGAACACAGAGAGATGAAGAGATATAGATAGAGAGAGAAAGAGAAAGAGAGAGATCTGGTAAGCGAAAGACACACTAGAGTTAGAGAGAGACTAAGTGAGAGGACGAAAAAGGTTGAGAAAAAGCAGACAAAAAAGAGAAGAAGTGAAGCAGGGTTGAGATGAGGAAGAAGGTAATAGACTCCCTTCATACAAGAGGGTCAGCTATATGAATTATAATATGAATATGTATGTACGTAGCTGCTGTGGGAAATATGGTCATCCGACTGAACCCAGCACCCCATTCTCGGTGAAACTGTTGTTGTGCTTCATACTATCTCTCTCTGTTTTTTCTCTCTCTTCCATTGTCTCTCTCTCTCTCCGTTTCTCTCTCTCTCTCCGTCTCTCTCTCTCTCTCTCTCCCTCCCTCTCTCTCTCTCTCTCTCTCTCTCTCTCTCTCCGTCTCTCTCTCTCTCTTTCTCTCTCTCTCTCTCTCTCTGAAAGTGAAAGAAGAAGATAGACAAAGACAAAAATAGAGATAACTGCTGTGTTCACTCGAACCGTTTGCCTGATTTTATGATATTTTGTCAGACTAAAGGGTGAAAGAGCTAAACGAATTTGTTCAGAAATTTTGTACTGACCGGGACAAAGAAACGGAAAGGCAAGACAACGTCACTATTACAGAGGAAAATACCACAAAGGAAAGAATAAAGAAGACAAGGGAGAAAGAAAGAAGTGTGGCTGTATGAAATGAAATAGTCTCAACTTTGATGGCCATTAGGGGCTCTTTCACACCTCGGAGGCCCCGACACCTCTGATCCCTTCCGAAGGCCCCGACACCTCTGATCCCTTCCGAAGGCCCCGACACCTCTGATCCCTTCCGAAGGCCCCGACACCTCTGATCCCTTCCGAGAGCTTTCGAATTAACGGTTTTCATTGACTGCTCAACCACACCATTCTTATTCTACATATTATGTTCCTTTCCATTCCCAATCCAACTTGAAGCCTTGAGCTGAGA
This sequence comes from Allodiplogaster pararmata, assembly GCA_964056735.1. Classification (NCBI taxonomy): domain Eukaryota; kingdom Metazoa; phylum Nematoda; class Chromadorea; order Rhabditida; family Diplogasteridae; genus Allodiplogaster; species Allodiplogaster pararmata. The sequence goes on along the minus strand of OZ057404.1, from coordinate 35,799,053 downwards.
GGTCGCGGTATTCTCAATGATTTTTCACATCGGCATCTGGTTTTTTGGACTATAAAAATTGTATTGTGCGAACCAGTGAATTTCATTTCTTATGTTTTCTTCTGGGCATCTATCAAATATGATGACAAAGTTTTCTTTGTGAAACTTTGATAAACAATATTTGTATCTATTAACTTCTTTTAAATTCACAGTGAGTTACAAATTGATAGAATGCTCTCGCTCTTTTAAATACAAATGCAGAAATCCGTTGGGTATCCGCAGATGGTTTGCATACCTCGTTACGATTCTTTAGCTCACTTTTAAACTTGAAAACTTAGATTTTAGGGTGAAAAAGTATTCATGCACTTTTTTCAATCAAAGGTTAATAAGCTGACTGTACGGTTCACGTAATCGTTTGATAAATCTAACTATTGACCAATCAAAACCCTGACGAAGAACGCACATGAAATGATAAACTTTCTTAGAGCTCGTTGCCTTCGCTACTTCTGCTTACTACTTTCCTTTTTTCGTATTAATTTTTCAACCTCTAGAATTTTTCATTTTTCGTATTGACTAAAATTCAGTTTCAAACTTTAAAATACGAACAAAAAAGTTGACCGGAACCTAAAAAACGATAAGGGTTTCCGAAGCGTCTCAAAATAAAAAAACAACACTTTTCTCTCTTAAATTTACGTTTCATTTTATTCGGTTGTTTTTCCCCTAATCATACGTTAAGTCGCGTCTGTCAACGTTTAGGTTTCCGTTTGCAACTTTTTATCGTTTTGCTGAGTTCAATAAGTTTTCATAAAATCAGTTAAACAATTTAAGAAATGACGCCTTGTTGAGAAAAAAGTTGATTGAAATATCGAAAATGATCAAAATATGTACGAATAAGTAGCAAATGAAAAATAATTACCTATTGATTGAACAAACGCATGGAAAAAAGGTATTCCACCCGAAGGGATCAAACACAGCCAAAAAGGTATTCCACCCGAAGGGATCAAACACAGCCAAAAAGGTATTCCACCCGAAGGGATCAAACACAGCCATCTCTTCTCTAACCAGTAGCAAGCGCGTTACCATTACATCACCTTTCTATTACGTGCGAATATTCCAAAGTACTAAAACATTTATTATAAAAGATGTTCAGTGAATGACGTTTTCAAATTTTTCTGTTGAGTTTATCTTGTCGGAAGACGAGGCGAACGGTGGTGCTTTCGCGGTTGTGCATCTCCAGGTTTTAGATAATCCACCTTTGAGACCGCTTGGTCGCGTGTTAAGTCGAGTAGAAAGTCATCTTGACGTACGCTTTCGATTGCAAATTCGCGTTTGACCGGATTCCTTTATATTGATATAGATAATTGAAAAAAATTAAGAGCGAAATTGCGGTCACGCGTTGAATAATTAGATAATAGTTAGGAAAATCCCTCAATAAAATTATGTTACTAGAAAGCTTGAAATATCTTTTTCACAAATATCCTGAGGAAGTTCTTCAAATGCTAAGGTACACAGTTTAAAGGCAGTGACGCCTGGTTAAGATGAAAAATGATTGAACTATCGCACAGAAAAAAGCTAGTTCACCGGGCGGGATCGAACCCAGACCATCTCGACTCAACCCGGGAGCGCGTGTTACCATTACACCACGGGGACACATTGCTATTCCGTGCGATAGTGTTATATGAAAGGCTAATATGCCTTGTTCTCTTATTCACCCATGCTTATCAAGCGATTGCGTCATAAAAAACACGCGCACGCGCTCCCGGTTTGTAACACGCACTCCCGGTTTGAGTCGAGATGGTCTGGGTTCGATCCCGCCCGGTGGACTAGCTTTTTTCTGTGCGATAGTTCAATCATTTGTCATCTTAACCAGGCGTCACTGCCTTTAAACTGTGTAACTCACCATTTGAAGAATTAACATCCATCTTCCATCTCTCTTCTGTCTTAATCGTGAATTCTGGAGTTACGCTCCATTCATGACGCAATCGCTTGATAAGCAAGCGTGACTGAGAGAACAAGGCTTATGAGCCTTTCATACAACACTATCGCACGGAATAGCAATGTGCCCCCGTGGTGTAATGGTAACACGCGCTTCCGGTTTGAGTCGAGATGGTCTGGGTTCGATCCAGCCCGGTGAACTAGCTTTTTTCTGTGCGATAGTTCAATCATTTATCATGCGGAACTATTGATGATTTTGTCATTCAATAAGTGCTAAAAGATCAAGTTTTCAAGTTTTTTCTCTTGTACAGTTCTTCTTCGTGTTTTTATAATAGATGGTGAAATCAGATACTAAGTAATTCTTCAAATGCTAAGTTACACAGTTTAAAGGCAGTGACGCCTGGTTAAGATGACAAATGATTGAACTATCGCGCAGAAAAAAAGCTAGTCCAACGGGCGGGATCGAACCCAGACCATCTCGACTCAAACCGGGAGCGCGTGTACCATTATACCACGGGGACACATCTCTCGGTTTGAGTCGAGATGGTCTGGGTTCGATCCCGCCCGGTGGACTAGCTTTTTTCTGTGCGATAGTTCAATCATTTGTCATCTTAACCAGGCGTCACTGCCTTTAAACTGTGTAACTTAACATTTGAAGAATTATCATCCATCTGCCATTCTCTTATGTCTCAATCGTGAATTCTGGAGTTACGCTTCATTCATGACACAATCGCTTGATGAGCATGCGTGACTAAGAGAACAAGGCATGTGAGCCTTTCATATAACACTATCGCACGGAATAGCAATATGTCCCCATGTTGTAATGGTAACAAGCGCTCCCGGTTTGAATTAGAGATGGTTGGGTTCAATCCCACCCGGTAGACTAGCTTTTTTCTGTGCGATTGTTCAATCATTTGTCATCTTAACCAGGCGTCACTGCCTTTGAACTGTGTAACTTAGCATTTGAAGAATTATCATCCATCTGCCATCTTTCTTATGTCTTAATCGTAAATTCTGGAGTTACGCTTTATTCATGACACAATCGCTTGATGAGCATGCGTGACTAAGAGAACAAGGCATGTGAGCCTTTCATATAACACTATCGCACGGAATAGCAATGTGTCCCCATGTTGTAATGGTAAAGAGCGCTCCCGGTTTGAATTAGAGATGGTTGGGTTCAATCCCACCCGGTAGACTAGCTTTTTTTTCTGTGCGATAGTTCAATCATTTTGTCATCTTAACCAGGCGTCACTGCCTTTAAACTGTGTAACTTAGCATTTGAAGAATTATCATCCATCTTCCATCTCTCTCCTGTCTTAATCGTGAACTCTGGAGTTACGCTCCATTTTGATAGGCATGCGTGACTAAGAGAACAAGGCATATGAGCCTTTCATATAACACTATCGCACGGAATAGCAATGTGTCCTCGTGGTGTAATGGTAACACGCGCTCCCGGTTTGAGTCGAGATGGTCTGAGATACTAAGTACATTTGATATATGAAAAGACAGTTTTTACAACTTAAAAGATATGTAAAATATGATAAATCTATATCTTGAAAAATGCGTGTTCAGGTGTGTGAAGTTCTTCTGATCTCTGTTCAATCTCTCTCTTCGATTGAGTAATCATCGGATCTGACTGCGTGCGGTCTCGAAAAATAGTTTACCACCGAAATGAAGCTGATCTTCGTAACGATTCTGATTCTGGCCTATGTACTTCATGATCTGGTCATTGCTGGAATCGTTCACAAAGTCAGTTTTCTCTCAAGCTATAACCAGCCGTCATTGGTTTTGAACTATGACAATAAGCTTTTCGAGAATTTTCTTTTCATTCTCAATCTCTTTTTTTATGTTTTGTGTTAATAGAGTAATGCTACCTTCACGACGCATTTGCTTCATGAGTAAAAATAAGAACACAAGGCCAGTGAGCCTTCTCGATAGTGTACTATCGCATCGATTAGCATTGTGTAACTGGTATTATAGTGGTTTCGCTAGCTACTTTAGAAATAACGGATGAGTTTGTTCACGTAGAAGGGGATGAAGAGCTCGGAATCTTTGATTACTGTGACAAAAAACGTTGTCAAGATTCCGAAGACAGAATGTAAGGAAAAATAACATTTCGGTGTTTAAATACTCAAGGTTTATGATTTGAAAAAATCTGAGAATAAACTCTGCCGAGACCTTGATCAGATTTCTTGGAAGTCACTCTTTTGAAATTATTATTTATTCTAATCCATTTTGATTAGAAGCAACTGTATAGCTGTGGCAGGAATATGATTTTTTGGCACACGACTTTAACTAAACTTCAAATGACTTTGACTTTTCAATGAGTATGTCTTTTACCACATGACATTGACTCTCCGTCAGTTGACTATGACTACCTGTGCAAAAAGCAAAAATAAGGAATGAGAATGAATTCAGCCTCACGATGTCGCGTGCTCTCTCCTAGTAGTCTTCGGGGACTCCCTCTCTGACGACGGCGTCGAGGCGGACGGGGAAGCGCCGCACGGTTTTATGAGAAACAGCAACGGGCCCGTCTGGCCTGAGTATCTGCAAAAGATGCTGGGTTGCTCAAGGGTACGATTACTGCTGGGTTAATTTCTGAGTACGATCTATGTAGTTTAAAATTGTCATGCGCTTCATATTGGCACCCAGTAGTTTTGATCAGGAATCGATTGTGAATGAAATTGATGCGAATTATCTCTAATTAGAAGTTTTAAAAAATCATTCTTTTGATTTGTGAACTATCGATTAAGTGAAAACGCGTAAGAAGTGTGGGTTGAAACCGGGAAAAAAGAGACGAAAAGTTTTTTTTGCCGTATTAGTTTACCGCGACTCTTGCAGTATCTGAACTACGCGTACAGTGGAGCAAAAAGTGGAGAGGATAACTTCTACTTTGTGAACTGGTCAGGAATATCCTGGCAGGTGGAGAAATTTGCAATCGACTCACAAGTCCTACCAGCTGGTACCTCCCTCCAACTTACACATTCAAATGCATTTATTTAGCTATAAAACTAGAATGGTTGTGTAATCGCTGCATGTAATTTTGAATTTTTTTGAGTTTTAATCCTGCTAAAATTTTATTAGCTAAAAAATGATTAAGTATGATCATATATAGTAGTTCTTAAAAGCCTCTCGAAGCTTAAACCAACGGGTAGCAAAGGTTCAGATGGTATCCCTCAGATTGTCCTCAAGAAATGTGCTAAGTCTCTTGTACTTCCTCTTTCCCATATTTTGCACTATTGTATTATCTGTGGTCAAATACCGTCTTACTGGAAACATTCTCTGGTGACCCCTATTCTGAAACCAGGCAAGGAACCTCACTTGGTGTCCTCCTATCGTCCGATTTCCATCCTTTCTCCCTGTTCTAAAACGATGGAGTGACTTGTTAGAGCTTTCATAATCATCTATCCGAGCACTCTATTATACCTATCAATCAACATGGGTTTAGGCGTGGAGCGTCCACAGTAACCAATTTATTAATATGTGAAGATGATTGGACCTCTTCGTTAGCCAAAGGTCTTTCAACGGATGTCATCTACCTTGACTTCTCACGTGCATTTGACACCATTAGTATAAGTAAGCTTTTGTCTAAATGCACACATTATGGAATTACTGACCCACTCCTTTCTTGGCTTGAGTCTTTTTTAACTACTAGATCTTTCTCTGTGCGTATGGGTGATGTCACTTCTGATCCAATGAATGCCACATCGGGTGTGCCCCAAGGATCTGTCCTGGGGCCACTTCTTTTTACTCTGTATATATCCGATATAAATGAGGTACTAGAGAACTTTCCTAATATTCGTTATCAAGCATACGCAGACGATCTCAATATTTTTGATTCTTATGATAAGAACTCATACGGCGAACGAACTCGAGAGCTGCAATCAGCATTAGATTCCGTATTCGACTGGTGTTTAGTTAACCAACTATCTCTGGAAAACCGAGTTAAAAAGGCATCCAAAGCAATGTATGGTATGCTCCGGGCGGTAACTGTTAATGATCCTGGTATACTGGTCAAGTGCTTTAAAACTTACGTAATGCCGCACTTTGATTATGCTTCGAATATATGGAATCCATACTATGGAAGAGATTGTGATGATATAGAGAAAGTTTTGAGGAAATTCACTCGCATAGTTAATCATCGATGTTTCGCAAATGAAGTTAATACGAGGTCTCTTCCTTCTTACCCCAATCGACTTACCCGCCTTGGATTCGTTTCTCTTTCTAAGAGGAGGATGTTTTCTGACATAGTTATGGGTTTCAAGATCTTCCATGGACTGTCGATGATAGATAAAAAGCGATTTTTCAAAGAGAGCAAGAATACAGCTAGAAACAACTCTTATGGAATGCGAATATCCCGCCTTTTCAGCAAACTACCTCGAAACTTGATTAATAGTATGAACCTGAAATATTTTAAATCCCAATTAAAAAGTGGTGTTCTATCTACTCTTCTATCGTCATGAAATCAGAACTAAATTTCTTTTTTTTTGTCGTTCAAATTGTTCTACATATATAGGTTTGTTTGTTTGTTTGTTTTTTGTTGTTTTTCCCCCCGTTCAATTCGCTATATTAAAGTCAAATTGATGTATTGCTTTTGTTATCGTATTTGACAATTGTTTAGCTGATCTATTCATTCCTCATTTTCAATTGTAATCAAATTTGTGCGTTATTGCATCGAAAGATGTAGATAAAATAAATAAATATATATATATTCAGGATTAAATATTATGAGTGAGATAATTAACGCTTTAACTTAGTATTTTAGTGAGTTTCTCATAGACGTGTTCATCACGAATTGAATTCATGTGTTTGAAGACGCAATCGTAATTCTGCAAGCGGGTGGAATGACAGACTTCTTCTCTGGGGAGAACAACACGGACGTCGTTGTTGGGAACGTACACCGAACACTTCTCAAGCTATTCGCGGTCATTTTAGTATCCTTTCCCAAATGTTTCGAGAACTTTCCTGTCACTCTTTTAATCTTATTTTTTACTCTCTATCTCTCACTCACTAACTCTCTTTCTATTTCTCTCTCTATCTTTCGCTGCTTACTTGAGATTAATTTGCTATATGATACTTTGGAAATAGAACGAAATCTTGCGACTTTCAGACCCTGGAGGAAGGAACTATAATGCTACTGAACATCGTGGATCCCACCAGTGCTCCTGGAATGCAGACCACGGAGAAAGCTGAAGAGATCGCTGTCAAAATTGCGCCCCTTGTAACCGAAACCAACCGGGTTAGTCATACTTCACTTTCTTAGGAGCTTGAGATGAAAAATGCGTTATGAAAGCTATACGCTCTTTTTACATGACCCTACAGTGCGAACGATAAATCTCAGACCTTGAGACGTCAGGTGCAATGTGTTGGTAGGTCAAAGATTCTCAGAGAGGAGAGAGCTACACACACAAAAAAGATGAGTTTGAGAAAGTATGCTAAAAAGGCATACATGTGATTTATGAATAGTAACAATTTGAAAGCTTTCCTGCGCTCAATTTTATAAATATGCTGGAAAGGGCATACAATCAATGAATGAATGGGATACTTTTGAAAGTATGCCTTGGTTGCTCTCTTCCTTTTCTTGGCACTTATCCAATCTGCTAACCCGGTTCACTTAGGTTGCTCTATATACACTTATTATCTTGATTACTTAATAAGGGAAAAACACACATACGAATCGCTCCGTGTGAATCATTTAACCAAGCCATTCTGGAAGAAAGGCATCGGGAAAAAACTTGATGTGAAGCGCTCTCCTTGAAAAAGGGCCTTCGGGAACGCCTTTCGGGAAAAAAGGCCCTTCGGGAAAGTCACAGACGAAGAAAAAATTTTGAAGGAAAACCCAAGAAACAGCATACATACTTTCTTTTTGTAGACAGCACACTTACAAAGTACATATGTATATTTAGCATACTTTCATTGTGTAGACAGCATAGTTTCAAATTATCCTTAGCACACTTTCATTTTATTACTATTCATAATTTCAAAGTATGAATAGATACAATTCTGTGCGGAACGAATCGGAATACTTTTAAAGTATATAGTTCCATTTTCATGCTTTCAAAAGTATGAATATTAATAAGCTTTTTTTGTATAAGAAAACTTAACGCTCAAGAACTTGTGAGCTTTTTTTATTGCTATAAAAAAACTTTGAATAAAAATACCAGTAGAGTTTAAGAGGTTGCCCGTAATCGTGAATCAATGAAAAATTCGTAATTTTTAACGAGTCTCGCCTTCGATTCCTGACTTTTCAAGAGTTGTAAGTTGTAAATGAGTTGTGTCTTTCAGATGCTCACCCATATGATATACGACCCAGAGCTTGGACTGCATCGCAGAAGTGCTAAGGTTTGTCTTTGAAGTGATTCACGTTGATTCCTAAATTTCTTGTAAATGTTGTTTTTCGGATTTTTTTGAGTAGCTTTTTTTTGCAGGTGAACGTTAGATTGATTGATCTTAACTCAATCGCATACCGAGTGATGGCCAATATGAACACAACTGATCCCTTCACTCACCACAATCCTGAAACGATGTCAGCTTCTTCTTATTATACTTTCAAGTCGTTTAGCTTCTCCTCACTGCGGGTCATTCCGTCTCATTCACTCTCGTCTCATTCAGTCTCGTCTCATTCAGTCTCATCTCATTCAGTCTCGTCTCATTCAGTCTCGTCTCATTCAGTCTCGTCTCATTCAGTCTCGTCTCATTCAGTCTCGTCTCATTCAGTCTCGTCTCATTTTCTCAATGTTTTACATGAACTGTGTCTTTTCCCAAACTGTATTTTTTATCTCCTTTTCCCCAGGCTTATCACTCTCTATCATTTTTCGATCTCAGTTTTTTCGATGAGTTTTTTTCTTCTTTGGCAAACCTCCTCTGAACGAGTGTTCCATGACGGTACATTTCGATAAAAACAAGCAATACAAGGTGCGCCAAAATTTCAGATTGAAGACTTTGTTTTTTAATCTTTTTTTGCTTTAGCGGTCGTTCAGTTTTTCGCTTGTATCTTAGTAATAACGTTGCAAACATACCGTGAAAAATTCAGATTGATAACTCTTTTCTCTTTCTGGTAATGGCCTCTAATATCAACCGAGGCTGTATCCTACGCTTAAGCCAGCCCGGCCACACTCATAAATACATCGCCAAATCATTTTTCTTCTCCGCATTACCATTGAGAACACTACATATACATCATTTTTGTGAGACTGGTACGACGAAAGACCGTCTCAGGAGTCCAAAGCAGAGTCTCAGAAAAAGTTTCGAAAGTTTCAAAGGACCTTAATATCGCCTGCTAGTTCTGTTCGGAGGATCGTCAAATCCCGCATGGGACTCCTCCTCATCAAGCTGCAGAAGACTCACGCATTGACGGAACAAATGAATGTGACCCGTCTTCGAAGAATTCGTGAACTAATTAGGCGGTTCAAAATGAAGGACAATTCGGATATTCTGTTCACCGATAAGAAGTTGTTCAATATTGAGCAGTCTTTCAACTACCAAAACGATAGACTTTGGTTCGTATCGGTCAACGAGGCCAATAATAGTAGCCGCTACGTCTCGAGAAAGGACCGTCCCGCTTCTGTAGTGGTCTGGGCCGGTGTTATCGCGAGTGACAAGACTCCAATTGTTTTCGTCGAGCGGGGAGTCAAAATGAATGCCCATAACTATCTGCCGCATGTTTAATCTATCTATAGTGACCTCATATGTCACCTCGAGAAAAATATCATTAATCTATACCAAAAAATCATCGACCACCGATTTTTCCAGTTTTGAAATTCGGTTTACGTTTAGTAGTGTTTATTTAGGGCACGTTCATTGGGTTTTAATTCCGTTTTGCTAACTCCTGAATTGTTTTTTTTTTGTAGTTTGAACTTAATTTCCCCCTTTCAATAGTAAATATTACCAAGATCTTGACGACATTTTTCGGAGAATTTACTCGGAAACGACCCGAATAATATTTTTTCTCATTAAAACCTGAGCAAAAAAATCTTCTTAATGAAAATAACAGTCGAGGGAAACGATTGAAAACTAACATAATTGCTAGAAAAAAATCTGAGAAACATTTATTCAGATACATTTTTGAAACAAAAATGCGACAACACTCGGAACATGGTGAACACATGATAAATTCTCTGCAGGTTAGGTAACTGCAGATTGAGTAGTTCTAATACATCGAAAGAACTCAATCTTGCTTTCAGAGCAAGTACAGTGGGAGAGTAATCAAGCTCGATTGAATGTAAAACGTACGTTTTCACATTGTTTCAGCGCATTTGCTGCAAGCGGACCCAATGTTGTTGTTTTTATTGTACAAACTGCTACTAAATAAGCCTGTTAACATCTTGCATTCTGATTGTAATGAAAATAGGCTGGCGTATGAAATCTCTACTTCACTGACTTTATGCGCTATTTTCGTTCTTTCGAACTGCTCTTTGCTTACGTCTTAGTTTTAGAGTGAGTTCCTAAACATAAAAATCAGCTCACACTCTCTTTTGCGACCTTTTAAATTCTTCTGTGAACACTGAGAAAAGCAAAAGTTTATGTCGCAAGCAACGAGCTAGGTGACCGGTGGACGACCGGTCACCTAGTTAAAACAGAGATTGAACGTGTGGCTGAATGACATTATCGTCAAGGAAGTACTTCACTGGAGTAAGGCTGATTTTGCGGGACGCGACTGGACCATTCAGCAAGACTTTAGCCTTGTGTGCGAGTGCCTTGTGTGCGAGTGCCTTGTGTGTTGGAAGGAAGTCTTGTGTGCGAGTGCAAAGTCGTGCAAGACTGGTGCGAGCCTAATTCCCCCTCGATAAGAACCTCCGAAGAATGGCCTCCGTACTCACCTGATTCGAATCTCCCAGACTTCTCTGTGTCGTTGACTCTTAAAAGCAAGACCTGTGCTTCTCCCACAAGAATTTGGGAAGTCTAAAGCGCGTGCTCCAAAAGGCGTGGGATGATCTAGACGTCGCTTACCTCTCCACCACGGTGGGTCCGCGCCTGTGTAGGGGAGAAGGGAGGCCTTTTTCGAAATTCGAAAGTGCAGTTATATCAAACTTCGAAGAAAATTTTTTTTGATTTGCTCAATACACTAAGGTTTTATCGGTAAAAAACTACTGTCCACTTGAACTTTTAGCGCACTCTGTAGACAGAGAAGTCCGGCGTGTGTTCCGAACCAGTGAGAAACCAATTTCTTGAATTGTAGATCGTATAACAAATATCAGAAAATGATTATACTGTGAATGATTTGACAGGCCACGAACGGTGTACAACTACGCCTACCACGACCTCTGGCACCCGTCCACATTCGTGCACTACAAGTTTGCCAAGTATCTTCTGAGAGAACTGCAAGACCTCTAAAAGAGCGTTGAGAGAACTTTTGGTGGAGTTCCTTCAACATAAATTGAGTTTGAGAATGACCTGTAAAGTCGACTTTCATAGCTTTAGAATCTTCAAGTAAATTCCGCTAATATGAAAGTGGAATGTCTGAAACAATAAAAAAATCGCTTCCTTTTTGAATGAAAATAGAAATAGAATTTCATTTCCGTTGACAAGAAAAATAAAACAAAATACTTCAAATTTAGCCATGAGCAGTCGGCGAAAATTGCTCGTCACTATTATAGAATCCATCTCAGTGTTAAGATCAATTCACTGTAGGGGATAACTGTGTAAACTTGATGATATGTGAATATTTAGATTTCCTGTACTTGTTTCCAACAGAAAGTTTAGATGAAACATCGAAACTTTTTGAATGAAATGGTAATTCTGGAAATTCATGTGACTCTTAACATTTAATGAATGGGTGAGTATAACTCAATGTCCCACAGGGGTATTGGCTCAATATTTTCACAAAGAGTTTTGTTTCAAACTATAATAAAGAGGTTGTTTTGATTAAAGCGTGAAAGTGTAACTTTCCGCTTAGGATAAAACTTTTGATACTTATTCTTCCAAAGTTAGACTTTCCATAAATATGTTTTTGTTTTGAAGTGTCGGTTTTTATCTCCTATTTTCTGCGCTCACACCTGAACAAGATTTAAAGGTTCATCTTTGAAACTTCTTCATTTGGAGAAAACCGTTGGCAAGAATCTGTTCAGATTCAGTTCGTCTGACACTCTCCTCTTAGCTGGTTTATCTTTCAGGCCGTTGATCTTCGACCCTTGTAGTAAATAGATCATTCTTGCCTTCTGTTATAATTCCTGGTATTCCATGTCTTTGATTTCCACCTCATCTTGCTCTCTATAAAAAAATTTCTGCTTCCGTTACGTGATGGAAAACTTTAAAAAAAAAACTCGAACTACTTCATTTTGAGCAAAACAGAAAGTCTTTAGATTTCTTTTCACATAATAAGTTTTTTCGACCATTTCTGCATAAGCTTTAACCATAATTTGTTCTTTTGAACATTTAAAGTTTGCATAAACGTAAGATAAATACAATCAGTTTTTTTGACGTTCAATACAGCTGAATAACTAGTTTTTGTAAAATTATTCTTCGATAAAACAACGTTTGAAGTAGCAATGTTCTTCGCTGAAGAATATCGTTTACCGGATAAAACTAAATCATTCGTTGATTCATTCAATCGTTCATTTATTCAAATGTTCAGTTGTCAATCCAATCACTCAATTAACAGTTAACACGTGAAATTATTGAGTAGCGCTGATTTTTTTCAGAGATCTGTTTATATGATGGCTTCACCAATTATAGTGGGTCCAACTATTTGTTTCGCCTTTTCATAGCTTATTGTACTGATTGAATTCGTCCATCTTTCTGATAATGTGTTTTGAAATTTTCTGCAAGCGTGTTGTAAAAATTGTCTGCTTTGTGACCTTTTATGCACACTAAAAATTAAAGTTTTCATAAAAAAGTCCAAGAAAGTAATTAT
>OZ057404.1:35771287-35783787 GCA_964056735.1 Allodiplogaster pararmata | reverse complement strand
CTTCAAGCAGCTGCCGGGGGCGTACTGGAAAATATTACGAACGAAAGCTTATTTTTACATTGAATGAATTTAGTCTTCGTTTACACAGAAACAGCTTGTCCTTGGTGTACTGGACAATTAGATTCGGGTACCGGAAGGGGGCTAGTTTTGAGTGAACTCAAACGCATATATGGATATGGCGGAGAGAGAGAGAAAGAGAGAGAGAGAGAAATATAAAAATTCAGATATTTAGAGATAGAGAGAAATTTATAGAAAATTTGGTGTAGAGAAATAGTGTGAGAAAGAAGGATAAAAGTACAGAAAAAGAAAGAACAATAGAGATGAGGAGAGTGAAGAAGAGCAAAGGAAAACGAGCGCAAAATAATACAATATGATATATGAATATATACCGACCGATATAAGAAAGGCCATGGAGAGTATCTCAAGCATGACCCGAGAGAACAGCATAGCATTCCAGACGCCCTCTCGGGTGCTATTATACTTATGCAAAGCTTTTCCTCCAAGGCACTCTCTCACTGTTTACTTCTCTCTCACTACCTCACTCTCTTTTATTTTGCTCTCTTTTCTCGCTTCCTATTTTTCGCCCTTTCTCTTCGTCTCCCTCTTTCTCTCTCTCTCTATCAGCCGCCAAAACTTGTCTGTATTTTTTTAACGCTCTGAACCCCTACTTCCTACTTTCTCTTCTTCTTTTTGAAAGCCGCTTCTTCTTTTCAGAATTTTCTTGTGACCTGCACCCTCATTCCTTCATTCTTTGTGACCTGCACCCTCATTCCTTCATTCTTTCACGCCACTTAGTAGCGGACAGTTAATCCTTGAAAACATTTAAATAAACTAACCTGATTCCCTAGTATTAAATATTCGTTTTCGGTGCTTCTGTAACTCCTTGCATTAACCCTAAGAACTGGTTCTACCTCGTAAAGCTTGCATTCCATCAAAGGAGAAAGCGTGATTAGCCTCAGGCGAGAGAAAGATAAGTATTGCAAAAACACTGTTTTTCTCCCAACCGATTAATATAAGAGTAAGCGTAATCAATTTTTTAATACAAAGATTAGAGTAAATTAGATGAAGGAAATATGAAGAAGCATTCGGAGAATTCGATAATAACGTTCATTCTTTCAGTAAAATGTTTAACCCGTGTGCTCATATTCACGAAGAATTCTTCTAGTTTTTTCTTCAGAACTTTAGCGAAAAATTATAGAAGAGAAAAATTAAGTCAAAACTATACAAGAGTAAATGATTAAACTATCCCACAGATACATAGTTCAATCACTTGTCATCTTAACCAGGCGTCACTGCCTTTAACTTGTGAACTTATAATTTGAAGATTTATTATACAAAAGTCTATTACAGAAAAGTCTTTATGCTGAATTTAGTACACGTTGTACTCTTTCCTCATTTCAATGCTTTTGCTTCTAGTTTTTACTATCCGCGAACTAAGTTTTTTGTGCTAAAATGGGAAACAGAAAAGTCCGAGAAAGGAGAAGAGAGAATTTAAAATAGATCAGCTGCAGCAGAAACCGAACGAGAGAGAGAGAGAGAGAGAAATGAAGAACGAGAGAGAGAGAGAGAGAGAGAGAGAGAGAGAGAGAGAGAGAGAGAGAGAGAGAGAGAGAGAGAAATATGCTAAGCATAGAGAAAGAGCGAAAAAACACAGTAATAAGCAAACATACACAGTGGAATAGAGATTTTTTATATTTCGGGAGCAAAGGAGCAAAGAGAAAGAGAGAGAGAAATAGAGAGGGAAAGAAAGAGATGAAAAGAGAGGTTGAGAACACAAAAAAAGATGGAAAATCGTAGAGAAGTAGATTGAAAAGAAAGAAGAGCTGTATAAAGGAGTTTTTCAATGAGTTTCAGTGAATAAAAATCACCTTGTTTGATGGGAAATGTACAAATGAAATGCTGTCATGTAAAAATCCCATCATTTCCAATCATAAATTTTCCCCTATAATTCATGTATTGTCTATTTAACAACCGAGCAAAAAAGAAATTTTTTTCTCAAGATTTTCCTATTTCTAGATAAATCATTTCCAGTTTGTACCTGTACTTTTATAAAAAAAATTTTGCCTAAACTTTTTTTGCTGAAAATTTTAGAAAAATTTGTTTAAAGTGAAAGCTTTGCATTAAAAATTAATTTCCCTCTCAAGGTGAGACCACACACGCAGAAGTGCTCTTGAGATGGCCTTTGTATTTCTGGAAGACGCTTGAAAAACAAGATTCTCCTCAATCGTTGCAGAGGAACATGTAATTTTCTTAGCAGCTTCTTTGAATTTTCGCGTTCCACTTCATTCTCAACTTACGTTTTCTTTCGATGTACTCAAAAATTCCAGGCGAAGCTGAATATGTGTTCTTAAATATGACCGTGAGAATGAACGTAGAAAAAAGGGGTTGGAATCAAAGTTCAAAGTAAAATGAATTATTGAATATAACTTCTAATACTTTTTCGAGTGAAACATTTCCACCATGAAAATAGTGTTGAAAATATATGTAGTAACCGAACTGAACTATGACGGAAAATTGTATTGGCAACTTTCAAGACTCTTTATCATGATGCAAAAAAGGTTATCTGGGTATTCCGCATGGCCGATATGCTGAGAAAACTATCAATGATAATATGTAAAGTTCAATCAATCATCAATGACAATATGTATCTTTGTTTCTGTACGATAGTTCAATCACCTATGAATGATAATAAATATGTATGGTAAAGCGTGAAAATGCGTAAATTGTGTGAAGTAAAATGACCATTCTGTATTCTCAATTTTTAATGTACATATATAATGTACATATATAATGTACATATATAAACTTGAAAAAGTGGGAATAACGGGCAACCTCCTCTATCTTATCCGTTCTTTTCTCACGAGCATGTCCTCCAAAGTCTCAATCGGAGATACATTATCAGGCCCTAACGTATACAACAGTGGTGTTCCCCAGGGGAGTTGCCTTGGACCTCTCCTCTTTTCAATATTTATAAATGATATCATGGAGCACATAGAGCCAGATGTCCATGGTTTTCTATATGCCGATGACCTCAATTTTTTTCTCCAAAAACAGAGACTCTCTTCAGAAAAGTCTGGATTACATTTCCGATTACTCACTGACCTGGGGACTTGTGATATCAACTCAAAAATGCTTTATCATGCACTGTGGTCCTAGGAATCCAAAAGTAACATATAACCTAGAAGACAATATCATACTACCAACTACTTCATTAGTGAAAGATCTTGGCATTACATTTCAGGAAGATATCACATTCTCTAAACATATTGAACTAACCTCCCTAAAGTCCCAAAAATGTATAAACATGATCTTTAGAGCCTTTAAAACCAAATCAATTAAAGTTCTGCTCAGAATATACACCACATTCATAAGACCCCTTATTGAATATGGGAGTGAGGTATGGTCCCCAGTAAATATCGGTCTCGTTAACTGCATAGAAAAGTGCAAAGATCATTTACACGAAGGTTACTACCAAGGGCGGGATTACCCAAAATGAGTTATGTTGCTAGACTGAATTTCTTTCCATCTCCTCGCTTGAATATAGAAGAAATGTGGCCGATCTTGTGTTCATCCATAAATGTCTGCACGGAAATATTCAAGTAGATTACTCAAATATGTTTAAACTTTGCCCATCGCCTTATTCGCTGAGAGAATCGAATAACTACAGAATATGCTTACCGTGTAAATATCAAAGCAGAACAAGCACTTGTGCCGCAAGAATGATTAATGTCTGGAATAAGTTACCTTGCTCTTTGGTTTCTACAAGCTCTTCTAGCATTTTTAGAAATGAACTTATTAAGCTTGATTGTGAAACCATTGTCACCAACTCTAGAATACATTTTTAATTCAAGTGCTTTGTTTCTTCAAATGTTTTGTTTTTGTTTCTCCTCTTTTTTTTTCATTATATTTGTGTTCTCGGTTAGCTCTCGAATGATAAAGAGGGAGTTGAATTTTTGGAATTTCAAGTTATTATTGCGGATGAATAGTTCTTAATTGCTGATGAATAGTTCATAACTGAAGATACAAGCTTCGCTTTTTTGCTTTTTTTGTGTGCTTTCCTATTTTCCTAAAATGAAATGTTCCTCATTGTTCTTGCCATATTTAGATCTCACTTTCCATAACCTTCACTGAATTCACTTTTTTTGTGACAGTGTCATCTGTTTCGTCACTTAACATTATGTTTTGTTTCAAGCGGAATAAAGAATTGAATTGAATATTCTTTATTTGTTTTGATTATTTCTCGATCAATCACACTTTCTGACTCATCCTCTGTCTCCTAAAAATTGCCATTATGCTTTCCGCTTCCTAAGGGCTTTCCCCTAGGTCATCCCCTTATGGTTTCCCCTATGCCGAATCCTACATTATACAGGGTTAAGCACATTTACTGCAATTGTAATTTGGTTATTAAACTATTTTCTGGTTATTAAAAAACACAACGAAGCTTCTCGTCTCGATTGAACAAGTTTTGTTTTACACCTTAGCACGTTAAAATTTCTTTCGAAATGGGCTCCTTGTTGACGAATTACGGTCTTCAGACGTTGTGGATGTTCAAATATAACGGCAGATGAGTCATCTTAACCGGGCGTCACTGCCGGTTTAAAACTGTGTGGCAGTTTAAAACTGTGTGAATTAGCATTTGAAGATTTATCACGGCAGAAAGGTACTCTGGGGAAACATTGTCCCAAGCGGTCTTTAAAAACGATTTCAGGGTATCGAAGGAGGGTGTAATACGTATAGCGCATATTTTTGCCTGCATCTCCAGATGGCGTAGTCGATCAGGTTAAGGTTGGGAGAGCAATACCCGCGGCTTGTACCCGAGGCTTTGCATATCAATGACTATGACTATGACAATTCATACTTATATTTTAATGCTCTTCATACTTATATGCACGCCTATTCATAATTTTATACTTTATGAATAGTCGTACTTTCAAATGTGTATGTGTCATTTTCCATACTTTTTTGTCTGTAGTTCCCCTTTAATCCTTTTCTTTATCCTCTCCCATATATGTTTTTCCAGATGTTATTATACTTGTTTCGCCCTCTCCTCTTGAGTTTCTCTCTTCAATTTATCACCACTCCCATTTTAGTTTTATAGAAAAAAGAACTCTATTTCCGATCTTTTCCGTCGAATTTCCCATTAGATTAGTCTCATTTGTCTCCCTTCCAAAATGTCTACTCTCATTTTGAAATTTCATTAAATTCTTCGCTATTTTTCTTTTTTCGTCGTTTAGGCAATAGATCCGAAGCAAACCTGGGTGTACTTACATACACAGAAATTCCTGAAAAGAAGTTGTCTGGAATGTCAGGGAATATCGACATGAATACGAAATAAATACATTTAGGCTTGAAGTTTTGACATTTTAGTGCATCTGTGCTTTCTTGATTATGCATAATGAATAAAACGGAAAAGAAAGATCAACAGCTCAATAGTAAAGGAAAAGAGTAATTGTTTGTGTGTGAGAGAGAACGAGAGAGAGAGAGAGAGCAGAGAGTGCAAAAAAAACAACAACAGAATTAGAGGAAAAGAAAGAAAGTAAGAGAATATAGAAAAAGAGACATAAAAACATGATATTATGCAACTGTATAAACACATACAAAACACAAAACATACCACAAGATCACAAAAAACACCATGCGCAGATTAAATTCAGTATTGTATCGAGAAAACAGTATACACAGCTAAGACGACTTCCTTTTCAAAACGCCGGAGATGGTTCTCTCTATAAAAAAGATTCGAACGACTGCTGCACTCATGCATTCGTAAACTAGTTATTGTATTTGAATCATTTTTTCCTCTATAATCTTCTACTCTGTAATTCAGTTTAGGAAGTCTGAAAAGTCTTAGACAACTGTTATTTAGACATCATGTTCCCTAAAACTCCTGTGCAAAATTTTGTTCTTTGAACTGTTTTCCTGCAAAACACGTTCCATCTTAACTGTTTAGAGTTCAGTCACAAAGCTTCTAAGTATTCGTGTCAAAAGTTGAATACATAAAAAGGGGAATATGCCGTGGAGATTGCAACGAAAGAAAATATCGAAAACAGAACCATCACTTCAAAAGGTGTAAGTCAATGTGGATAGAGGTAGAGAGAAAAACTTGAAAAAAGTTACAGAAAGAGACTACTCATTTACCTATATACTAGATGAAGAGAAAACGGGAAATAGCGTTGTAAAACAGATGTTTTGACGTGAGGAACTGAAGAAGTTCCAAATAATCAAATTTTGTGGACTCGCTACACAAGCGTTACGTTGACGCTCACAAAACTTAAAACCCCTTCGTTTTCGATTCAATTCTTTATTTCCATGTACACAAAAACAGTTTCACTTCAACATTTAATGATCACAAATTAAACATGGATTATGATTCTACTAGGAAAGAATTGTATTACAGTGGCAGTGTGTCTACAAAAAGTGTTCTTCCTAGTTTAACTTAGTCGCAGACAATTGGCTCGGGTAAAATACAATTTATCGGTAGTTTTCTGAGTTTATTCATAAATACTTCGCTGGAATGATTACATACTACTTCGCTAGGTAAGCAATTCCAAATAGTGATCGACCTAGAAGCACACGTAGAAAACCTAAAGGAGTTTAGAGCATATGGTAAGGCGATTCTTAATGGATGGGTATTTCTAATAGCTCTAGTAAGAGGAGCTATAGTAAATAAACGAGAGAAGTCTAACTCTGAGTAGTCGTGGACTCTCTTATGTATAAAAACTAAATCGGAAACAACCCTACGATATTCAAGAGATTCTAAATTTAACATTTTTAAACGTTCAGAGTAAACTAGACGGGTAAGTCCTTTCCTAGCCAAGATTCTTTTAGTGAAATTTCTCTGTACTCTTTCGAGGTCCTTAACTAAGCCAATCGCTGTAGGTGACCATACAACCGAGCTGTATTCGAGGATCGGACGAATATAAGTAACGAAAGCACGGGTTAATACAACCAGAGAATTGGTTTTGAACGCGCGCAAAAAGAGATTGGCGAGGTTTGTAGATTTCTTACAGACATGCTCGACTTGTTTATTGCAAGATAGATTACTCGAAAAGACAACTCCTAGATCTATTATTTCGGAAGAGTTGGCCATTGTATGACGATCTAGCTGATAATTTTGCATGGGGTTAATACCAAGATGCGAAACTATACATTTTTGAGCTGAAAGTTTGAGATTGGACTGTTGACACCAGTTGAATACATTGTCTATGGCAGTTTGGAGGTCAGACGAAAAAGTTGGTACTTCACTAAATAATTTAATGTCATCGGCGTAGATAGTATAATTTACATTGGGAGGAATTACATGTTTTATGTCATCAATAAACAGTAAGAACAGTTTCGGTCCAATAGCTGAACCTTGTGGTACACCGCTGGTAACAGAAGATGAGCTAGAGAATTCGTTGTCAACACATACAGTCTGAATTCTACCAGTCAAGTAGTCCGCAATCCATTGAATGAGGTTACCGCAGATTCCTAACTTTTTTAGTTTAAGAAGTAATAATATAGTATCTACTGTATCGAATGCCTTTGATATGTCAAGAAAAATAACATCGACGGCTTTACCATGGGAGAGTATATCAGCGAAATAGGAATGAGATTGCACCAATGAAGTCACAGTTGACCTTTTGTTTCTAAAACCAAATTGATGGGGAGACAGTAGATCATTTTGCTTCAAGTAGGCATCTAATTGACTTATTATAACATTTTCCATCACTTTGGACATTGAACAAGTTAGGGAAATGGGGCGATAGCTAGACAAATGATCCGCTTTAGATTTAGACATTAAGATTGGTTTAATAATAGAAGTTTTCCAAAGAGAGGGAACTTTTCCGACTAGTAAAGAGTTGTTAAATAGAATAGAGAGGGGCTTGAGAAGAACAAATCGAAGTTTTTTAATTACTATATTAGGTATATTATCCGGAGATGTGTTGCATTTATATTTCAATTGATTCAAAGCTTTAAGTATCATATCTACATCTATGACATCGAATTGCATATGTGTGGAAGTTGATACATCGGTATTAGGTATAATACTGCGAGGTGTAGAATAAACAGAAGAGAAATATTGTGAGAAGGCGTTAGCTTTAGACAACGAAGTATGGACTGGCAAACCAGAAGGGTCTACTGGGTCTACTAAAGAGGGAATCACAATGTTACAGCCTTTTGTACGACTTCGAAATTCAGAATAAAAACGTCTTAGGTTTCCTTTTGCCACAAGTTTGGCTTCTCTCTCCATTTGAAATGCATATAGTTCTTCAGAAAATTTGGTAGATAGAGTATTGCTATAAACGGAATTAGGGGAACGAAGCGATGCGCGTTGAAGCATGTCATACATCCTTCGCAGCTTCAAAGGATACTTATCTAATTCACCTTGTTCGGTAGAACAAGGCACAAAACGATCTATCAGAGAAATTATAAAATCAACGATATAATTATTAGCGGTATCCGGGTCGAGGGAAGAAAGAGCAAGTGTCCAATCATGAGAAGAAATCAGAATTTCCATCATCCCCCAATTCGCACGCGAAAAATTTCTAATGAGAGACTCAGGAGTCTTAGACATAGTTGCAAAAGTTATTCGAAAATCAACAGTGGCATGATCACTGTTTGAGAAAGGAGCAGTGACAATACAATCGCTTATAATTTGATAATTACAGAGTACGATATCTAGAACATTAGGGCCACGCGTAGGGTGGGAGACATATTGGAAAAAGTGTTCATCGCAAGCAAAGTTTAAAAAGAAAGAATGGCTTTCATTATTGGAAGTGGTCAGATTTTCCCAATCGATGTCTGGTAAGTTGAGGTCTCCTACTATGACTATTGGTGTATTGGTTAGAGAGATAGACTTGATAAATGACAGTAATGAGATCATTATCGAATGAGAGCAAGAAGGTGAGCGGTATATGCACACACAACGTATATGACGTGGGAAAGCGTTGGGGTTAATTAGATCGATAACAATCACTTCTACGCCTTCATCACGGAAGGAAGTTAGAAAGAAAGATGAAATACTAGAGGAGACAAAAACAGCGGTTCCGCCGCCCTTGTTGGGGTCATCTAACGAGCGATCACAACGATACAAAGCATATTTATGATTTCCTAAATATTCACGATCTGACTCAGAAGAAGTTAGCCATGTTTCCGTAATAAAAATCAACTCAAATGATTTGCTACTCAACAAGAAATCGAGATCAGTCATTTTATTACGTATGGATCTTGCATTGAATAAGCATGCTTTGACAACAGGACTATCAGAAGAACTAACACTGCCACTGACCTAGTGAGACTTTCTTTGAGTCACGTATGCGTACGTTTTTGGCTTCTCTTCTCTGAATGGCCTTGCCTTCGGTAGCCGGAAGAGCTGCGTCCCTCTGACTGTCCACTCTATCTGCCCTGCCTGGAGATTCCGTTCCCTCGCGACCTGCCTGCATTGCTTCTCCAATTCCAATCCAGTTCGAGTGAGATCTTCTCTGACGAAGACGCGGGGGTGGGACTGGATAACTTGGGGTCTGGAACTTCTGATCTTTTGAAGAGTGACAGAACGTATAGCTGGAGATGGGAGGTAAACTTTCAGAATCCTTCTTTTGTTTTCGGCTCTTCCATGTCTTTTGTGCCTGACATCTCCCTTTCTGAAAGCATCAGAGAGTTCTTTGATGTCAAGCTCATCGACAAGCTTGGCAATAAGGGCTTCATCTTCAGCGGCAGTATTCGAGTCCGAGTCCTTTTCCTCCAATCCAACGATAACGATGTTTTTCGATTTTTCTTCTATGATGTCCTTGTCTTCCAACAGACACCGTCTGACCGCTTCGTAGGCAACGGCATCGGGTGAGAGGGATGTTTGGTTAGAAGAAACTGTCGAACTTTGTTCCTTGGTGAGTGAAATGATCTGTTGATTTTGAGACTCGATAGTTCTAGCCTGAGTTGCGATTGTATCCGCTTGTAGCCGAATAGTTTCGAGAAGAGATGGAATATCCACATTGTTGGGAGAGAGAGACATCTTAGGTCAAATATGCGAGTTGTTCGATATGAGACGTGGTAGATCACCGACTGCTCAGTGTGAGCAAAGATAAAGGAATTCGTTGCTTGGAATGACATCTTTGTGTCGTATATCTTTTCTGTTTTTGCGCCCACTGGCGCAAAAAGTTTACGAATTTTTTATATATGTTGTGTGGCTTGTAATGTACGTCATAATGTAATGAATTGGAGCCGTTTTTGAAAAAGCAGAACAGCTCAGCAATTTTTTTCTTAAAATAGTATTTTTCGATATTTTTGACATATGTTTTTTTTTGTTGACATATTTTGAGTAAGGAAGATTACATAGATATACTATCGAACGTCATGCTGCCCTATGCGCGCTCGAACATTCCCTGGGGCTGGATATACCAGCAGGACAAAGATCCAAAGCACGCTTCGTGTGTGCTCGAGGAATGGTTTTGTCAGCGTCGAGTGACCCTCATGGACTGGCCGAGCCAGTCACCGGACCTAAATACGATAGAGCACGTGTAGAGGGAGCTGGGTGAGGCCATCCAGGGCAAGACTGCTCGGAATGCGGCGGAGAAATTCGCCCAACTTGAACAGGCCTGGCACGTCCTACCGGTTTTAACCCTCGGCAACTTAGTGGCCTCTATGCCACAAAGATGCAAGTCAGTCATTGACGCTAGGGGTTATGGCGACAAAGTATTAGACTGGGGTAATCAAATTTCGGGTAGCATTGGACGTTTAAGTTGTTATTGAAGATGTCATAGGTTACTGAAGAATATGTGCTAAATTTGTGTTTTTCTTGCTTTTCATATTTTATGCTTTTTTTGTTCACAGTTAATCTGCATCTCAAAAGTTATGTTGAAATTATGTTGCGAAATACTTGAAAATAATCTAATAAAAAGTTGAGCGTTTATTCCGCGTTCACTGAAGAGAAACACTGTAAAATAGACTTTTTGGTATACTTCTGCACGGTACTGTAAGCCTAAATATACTCATTTGATAACCTGTGTTCCACCGAATGCGCTTGTCTACAATTAAGTGTGTGTTTTCTCTGTTTTGACCTTTTTTCTATTCGCTTCTCAATCAAATTCATTGAAATTGAAGCGTCGTAACTCGCAAAATTCATCACAGTTCTACATTATTCATGTCAAATAGTTCGAAAATTGTGGCCTGAAGATGTCCGAATCCTATTTGAGTTTGAGTTGAACAATTCTGATCAGCCTAGTATAAAGAATAGAGGTAGATTAACAATTACTTTTGGCCGGTCAGAGCTCTTAGACTAACTAGACTGACTTATGGAGCGTTAGAATATCACTTTTCACTTTGCTAAGTGATTTTTTTTCTGCTAAGTGATTTTCTGCTAAGTGATTTTTTTGAACGCTCCAATGTCTCACCACGAAAACATGGACTACGGTAAAAAGAAAGAACACATGCATTCTAATAGAGCGTTAGAATTCGCGAAAACATAATGAAACATAACGATATCCCGTTTTTTTCGAATTGCGTTAACGTCTTGTTCTAACCTCAAGTTTTTTAAAGAAAATTTAGAACTCTCTCGCTGCAAGAAAAAAAGACATCGCTGCTCATGTCTCGAACGTTATATTTCACTCACTAATTGTACACATTTTTAGGTTAGAACAAGACGTTCACGTAATTCGAAAAAAACGGGATATCGTTAAGTTTCATTATGTTTTCGCGAATTCTAACGCTCCATTGGAATGCATGTGTTCTTTCTTTTTACCGTAGTCCATGTTTTCGTGGTGAGACATTGGAGCGTTCAAAAAAATCACTTAGCAGAAAATCACTTAGCAGAAAAAAAAATCACTTAGCAAAGTGAAAAGTGATATTCTAACGCTCCATTAGACGGTCAGAACTCTATCGATTGAGCCAATGCGATAACTATAATTACTTGAAGATTTTCTTTAATAGCCTGAGATTACATGGAGAACTTTTATGCTTGTCTGTGATATTATGGATTTTTCATCTCTACGTGTGGATTAACATGGAGTCTTTCTCTAGTCATCGACGAATGCAGGGAAGCGCCTCTTCCGAGGCCTTCTGATTGTGCTCGCAGTGGCAATGTGCTCCATTCTGTGTGCCTTCTCCGTCTTTGTCGTCCTCGTCTTCCACTGCTGCAGACACGCTGAGGAGTATGCAACTGTTGTCACTGTCAGAGTATTTCAAAGTGTTAGATTCATTAAAAAGGGTATGAACTAAGTCAAACATCAGAAACAAACTATTCAAATTCTGGAGAGCGAAAAATTCACAAGCTAAAAGAGCGACAAAAATTTATGTGCGTCTTCTCAGTCTGGGATTTTGTATTAGTACAGTCAATCGAGTATCACTGCAGTTCTAACTCGAATTACAAAAAATTGTGTTTTTAAAATCAAAGAATGAAATACTATCTTATTCCTTCTTTCAGTATTAATGAAACACTCTTCCTTCTCATTTTTTTTCTCAATAAGAATGCATTGTCAGCTAAGAAGTTTCTATTCCAGTACTTAAATTAGAATCCTGATCATTTATTG
>OZ057404.1:35682304-35771087 GCA_964056735.1 Allodiplogaster pararmata | reverse complement strand
TTCAACAATTTATTTTACTGCTGACTTTTATGTTCAATTCACTCCGTTTACTTATTCGATGACTTGGAATAAAACGTTGGAATATCGACTATTGTTTTACCGATATTTAAAAGCCGAGTTTCAATGTTGTTTATATCATAGTAAAAATACTACATGTTACTCTTTCAACAATGTCAATATGAAGTTGTTAGTTCATTTCATCATTAATATATTCGTTTACTCAGACAGTTCTACTTCTAAAGTCCAACAAGGTTTGATTTGGTTGTCTTTGGTCGATGCCCTTCCTCTCGAGTACTTTTCTCTCGACAGAACCGGATAGCTTATATTGAATCTCGATTGTTAGCTCATTTGATTCTTCAAGGATTTTCTAAGATTCGCTAGATCAAAAAGTTCTTCATTCACAATACGCTGGTTGTTAGTTAATTTGATCATTAATCCTTTCGCTTACTCTGTCATTCATTTCTTTATTCATTACATTACATTAATATATAGTTTTTTCTTTTTTTGTGTGTGTTTATTCCCGATGTGTCTTACCAGATTAAGAAACAAGAATTCTACTTTTCCGGACGGTATCCCAAATAATTTCCTCAAGGGACAGCTTTAGCTATTTCAGTACCATTTTCAATGATTTTCAATAGTTTTCTACTGCATGGATGCTCACCTTATGGTGAGCGTCCTACATTAAGCCTGTCTATGAAAAGAAAGGAAGCATACATGAACCTCTGAACTACCGACTTATTTCTCTTGCATCTGGCATCTGCAAAGTGTTTGAAAGAATACTATGCGCATCTCTCACAATTTGCTTAACAGAATTCAATCTTCTCTCTTCTTCCCAGCACGGTTTCAGACCTAAACGGTCTTGCTCTTCTGCATTATGATCATCCTTGTCTGATTTTCACAGAGCTTTCAAAAAAGGTTCCTACAATATCTCTTCTGTATTCGTGGATTTCACAAAAGCTTCCGATATCATTCCCCATGACCTCTTACTAACCAAACTAGGTAGTTTTGGAATTGGTGGGTGTGCCTTCGAACGGATAAAGTAATTTTTAAACGAACCGGACCCGATCAGTTATGATCAACCAATCATTTTCTCAGTGTTAAACTCGGCGAACCCCAAGGTAGTGTATTATGGGGTCTCTTCTCTTTATTTTATATATAAATGGCTTGCCTTCCTGCCCTCTCAAAAAGAGCTCACTGTATACTTTTTGCAGATGACGCGAAAATCTACATTGAAAATGACTTTGGTCCACTTCAGAAGGCAATAGACGCTTTGCATGAATGGTCCTGTGTTTGGGGGTTTGAGTATATCTCATTTAAAACGGTCTTTATGTCTATAGAAGCCTCGCATCCACCTTATTGTCTTACTCTCTCCAGTATATCAATACCTACATATATGATAATTTTTTAACTAACTAATTTTATGAAGTCGGGATTGATTCAATTGTTATGATTTTTAACTCGCTCATTGATGAAGTGCTGATTGAATACATTGTTAGAACAATTTTTCATCCAAGTTATGAAGTTGTGATTGAAAACATTATTGTTTAACTTTCTAAATTATGAAGTGGTGGTTGAATACATTGTTGGAAGAATTTTTTTAACTTACTTATTTATTAAGCGGCGAATGAATACATTGTTAGAATAATTTTTCAACTAATCAAGTTATGAAGTTGTGACTAAATACAGTATTGTAAGAATTCAGCTAACTAAGTTATAAAGTTGCGATTGAGTACATTATTGTAAAAACTTATAACTCACTAGTTTATGAAGTAGGGAATGAACACATTGATATACTAATTTTTAAATAACTAGTTTATGAAGTGGGGATTAAATACATTGTTGTAAGAATTTTTTTAAATTACTGGTTTATGGAGTTGTGATTGAATAGATTGTTGTAAGAATTTTTTTAAATTGCTAGTTTATGAAGTTTTGATTGAATACATTGTTAGAATATATTTTTTAAAATGTACTTATTTATGAAGTGTTGATTTAATACAATGTTAGAATAATTTTTCAACTAACTAAGTTATGAAGTTGTGATTGAATACATTATTGTAAAAACTTTTAATTCCCTAATTTCTGAAGTAGGGAATGAATACATTGATATACTAATTTTTAACTAACTAGTTTATGAAGTGGGGATTAAATACATTGTTGTAAGAATTTTTTAAATTGCTAGTTTATGAAGTTGTGATTGATTACATTGTTATAATAATTTCTAACTTACTTGTTTATCAAGTGTTGATTGAATATATTGTTAGAATAATTTTTCAACTAACTAAGTTATGAAGTTGTGACTGAATGCATTATTGTGAGAATTTTACTTACTTATTTATGAAGTGGTGATTGAATACATTGTTAGAATATTTATTTTTTTTTAGCTTGCTAGTTTGTGAAGTGGGGAATAAATATATTGTTATATTACTTTTTAACTAACTAGATTATGAAGTTGGGATTTAAATCATTGTTATAATAACTTTTTAACTAACCAATAATGAAGTGGTGATTAAATACATTGTTATAATATTTTTTTTAAAACTTACTAATTTATGAAGTGATGATTGAATACATTGTTGTGAGAATTTTTTAACTTGCTAGTTTATGAAGTTGTGAATTTTACATCATTAGAAAATTTTTATGAAGTGATGATTGAATACATTGTTGTGAGAATTTTTTAACTTGCTAGTTTATGAAGTTGTGAATTTTACATCATTAGATGTAAAATTCACAACTTCATAAACTAGCAAGTTAAAAAGGTAGTTGAAAAAATTTTCTAATGATGTAAAATTCACAACTTCATAAACTAGCAAGTTAAAAAATTCTCACAACAATGTATTCAATCATCACTTCATAAAAATTTTCTAATGATGTAAAATTCACAACTTCATAAACTAGCAAGTTAAAAAATTTCTCAAGAATAGAAGTTCGCAAGTCCTAATTGACTCAAGCTTATCCGATAGTAAATTGTATACTAACGGAGTACCACAGGGCAGCTCACTCGGCCCTCTTTTCTTCACAATGTTCATTAATGACATTATTAGCATCATTCCTTCCGATGTCCAGCTTTTTTTGTACGCCGACGACATTAAATTAATTTCCCATGATTCATCTCTGATGCAAATCGCTATTGACTCGATAGCAGATTATGCACATAACTGGTCTCTAACAATTTCAATTCCGAAGTGTTCTGTCGTTCATTGTGGCTCTTGCAACAGTAAGAGGACTTACTCCATGAATAACATCACCTTGCCTTCATCAATCAATGTCAAAGATCTAGGTATCAATTTCAATAATTCCTTAACTTTCTCTAACCACATAGATCAGGTCATTAAAAAATCATCGAAATGTGCGAATCTTATCCTTCGAGCCCTCAGAACATCGTCCATCACAGTTTTAATGCGAGCGTTCAAGTCATATATACTGCCCTTGCTTGAATATGGTAGTGAAGTTTGGTCACCAACTTCGATAGGCCTTGTCAATGATTTGGAAAGAGTTCAACGCAGTTTCACACGCCGTGTGATGTATAGAGCCGGTAGAACCAACCTAGATTACCCTTCGCGACTGAAGCTACTGAGTCTCCATACACTTGAGCACCGTAGAGCTATAGCAGATCTCTGTTTCATACATAAATGTATCCATGGCCATTTTGAGCTTGATTACTCAACTTTGTTTCTCGTCAAACCGTGTCCTTACAATAATAGAAATTCACATCCTCTTCGTATTAGTCTACCGTTTAGATTGTCGCAGTCACACACTACTTGTGCCTCCCGTGCTATAAATGTGTGGAATGCTTTACCTATCCAAATAGTAACTATTTCTTCTAGCTCAGCTTTCAAGAAAATGCTTATCAATTTGCCTATTGATGATATTGTACAATTGTCCCGCTTACGTTTGTGATGCTTATTTTTCTCTCTGTAAATATACTGTATTTTGCCTCCACACTGATCTCACATCGTGACAGTTATCCGTTGTACGTTTTAACCATGAACAATTGGAATAAAGAATGAATTTATGAAGTGATAATTTAATACATTGTTGTAAGAATTTTTTAACGTGCTAGTTCATGAAGTTGAGATTGAATACATTGTTATAAAAATGTTTAACTTACTAGTTTGTGAAGTGTTGATTGAATACATTGTTGTAAGAATTTTTTAAATTGCTAGTTTATGAAGTTGTGATTGATTACATTGTTATAATAATTTCTAACTTACTTATTTATGAAGTGACAGTTGAATACATTGTTATAATAAAATTTTCAGCTAACTAGTTTTTGAAGTGGTACTTGAATACATTGTTCTGATAAAATTTTCAACTAACTAGTTTATTAAGTGGTGATTAAATACAGTGTTTTAATTTTTTTTTAAAATTTACTACTTAAGTAGTGATTAAATACGTAGTTATAAAAACTTTTTAACTAACTAATACATGAAGTGGAGATTAAAAACATTGGTATAATAGTTTATTTTAAAACTATGTATCGATCTACTTCCATGTCCTACATGGATATTCACAAACCGAAAGAGAACTGTTGTGATACTTTTTCAATACGGTCTTAGAGAATAGCCATAATCTCTGATTGAAGTTGAGAATCCCTGTCTAAAAGCTGCTGAATAGTGCATCTTTTCCTTCATACTTATGGTTGATTTCTATACTCGCTGTGTTGTTTCCAATGAATTGTTGTTGTTAATATTTGTGCTCATCATCTTACAAATGCGAAATAATACACCTCATATTGATGTATTTTACCGCAAAGAGCCTGAGAAATATGAGGAGATTGCTTCCTTCCTTTCTCCTTGATCTTCTCCAGAGATTGTGGACTCGGGGGATTGGAAACATGATGAGTCATGCCCTAGTACAATGGAAATGCTGAGAGGGGGTGAAAAAACATATTAGGGAAGGTGCATATACAAGGTTAAAGTCAAAATAGAAATCATAAAGTCATAGAAAATATGGAAGAAATTATTTTAAAAAAATAGTGGTATTTCTGTGAGATTATTGAAAATCACTACAAAGTAAACTTTAAATCAAAATGTTTATTAACATAGGGCCTTTATAAGGAAAAAAGGCAACAATTAATTGGTTTTAAAAAAGATTATTAAAATAACTTTTTCTGTAATAAAACACTAAGCTATATCTTCAATTTTTTTCTGTGCGATAGTTCAATCATTTGTCAACTAAGCTATATGTTTAGTATTTTGCTTGTTTCTTTTTGTCTTTGATTTGCTTGTTTCGTTTTGTCTTTGAGATGATAAAATGTTGTTGCTAATCTTTGTGTTCTTTGTTCTACAAAGGCGGAAGAATACGTGACGTATTCTTTACCGCAAAGAGTGCAAGTTGCGAGAGTAGGAGATGGCTTCCTTCCAAGATCGTATCCATAGATTATGTGTGTATGGAAACAGTGATTATTGGAAACACGTGATAAAAAATTGTCTAATAAAAGATTCAAAAATACACGTCGGAGAGAGTGTATAAAAAGTGTGTCTTTCTGAGAAAGACTGTACTGTAAGAGAAAAACGCTAGAGAGCGTAAAAGAAAATAGCATGTAATATTGAGAGACGCAGATAAAAGCATCGTGGATGGTTATGTTTTTCAAGAGATTCAGAGAAAAAAATGTCTGACAGAGTATAAAGAGAGAGAGAGAGAGAGAGAGAGATAAATAGTGTATAATTGTGAGAGAAAGAGAGAGAAAGAGAGGGAGAAAGAGAAAGAAAGAGAGAGAAAGAGAGAGTATAAAGAGAGAGAGAAAGAGAAAGAGAAAGAGAAAGAGAGAGATAAAAAGAGAGAGAGGGAGAGAGAGAGAGAAAGAGAAAGAGAGAGAAAAAGAAAGAAATAGTGTATGATTGTGAGAGAAATAGAGAAATAGAGAGAAAGAAAAGGAGAGAAGAGAGAGAGAGAAAGAGAGAGATAAAAAGAGAGAGAGAGATAAAAGAGGGTGAGAAATGAGAGAGAGAGAAAGATAGAGAGAAAGAGAGAGAGATAAAGAAAGAGAGAGAGAGAGAGAGAGAGAAAGATAAATAGAGAAAGAGAGAGAGATAAAGATCAGCTGGAGTGATTCTTTGCGGTCAGAGAAAAAGTCTCTCGATTTAACACACTATTAAAAATCGGTCACAGACGCATCCACCTCACACATATGTAAATTTTCCCTTCAAGTTTTGTCACGAGTAGTTGACTTTGTGGACATCTCTCTTACATTTCTTTGGTTGAGGCTCTATTTCCTTCAACAAAAAACTATTTCTTCTTTCGAATCGAATTTCGTCTAGTTTTTTGTTAAGCAGAGCAGAAGAAAAGCATCGACAGTACCTTAATTTTTTTTCTTTTATGGATTCATTTTGGAAAAAATTCTATCATGTATGTAAAACTGTAAAAAGCTGAACTCTTCGTTTTTAAAGCGCCAAAACTGAGGACAGATTACAAATGAAACAATCAAATCGCTATTTTTTGACTTTTTTGAATCGACTCGTAATTTATTTAATGCTATTTAAAATCTCGGTAACCTTTGACACTAAAAAGCCTTTCATATCTTAGACAATGTCTTCTTCTATTTAAATATAATTTTCTTTTTTTAATTTTCAAACCGTCAACTTGTTTGTCTTACAAGTTTTTCTTCTTAGCTCTCTCTTTTTTGCTACACTCTAATTCTTTCAAATTCAAATTCAAATTCAATTTAAACGCTTTATCAATATCAGCAAGCCACATCGGTAATATAACATCATCAATTATGGGGTCTGTTGCGACATGTGACTCCACTCCTCAGCGTTCTCTGCCTTCCTTAGGAATTGGGGACTAACGGCTTTGACAAAGTAGTCCTTCCATCTCATTCTTCTGTCGCTCATGATGGCGCTACGATCCCGGAGCGCCAAATCGGGAAAAGACTCTCACAGACGAGGGAAGAGACGGTGCGAGGAGCAACCGTGCACGGAGGGAGACGAATGAGAGAATGTCTTTATTTCTTTACTTCAGTGAATTTGTTTTAAAACAACCTTCCAACTGATTTTATCTGAAACCTTTTTTGGAATCGCTTTAAATATTGGGTGCGCAAGAAAATAACCTCGGTTTTTAATCTTCTTTTCATTAATTATTTATTAAGTCAAACAAAAACCTCAATCAACAAAGTATGATCCATCATGGTTGAGTATGTGTTGCCATCGCGTGGGCAGATCGTGGATGTTCTTGTGGTAGAACGACGTAGAGCGATTCGAAGAAGTCTTGCAACAATTATTTTACCTCAGCTTCGTTCTCAAATTTTTTCTTTGCAAGGTGGTTCTGCATGGAGCGGAATAGGTGGTAGTCAGAAGTTGCCATGTCGGGCGAGTACGGTGGATGAGGCATCAACTCCCATCCCAGCCCCAACAGCTTCTGAACAGTTTTTTCGCAATGTGTGGTCGTGCTTCGTCATGTAGGAATCGAATCTTGGCGCTCCCTTCGCCTCGAGCCACCATAGCTTGCTGCACCCGGTCGAGTTGTGCACAGTAGACATCTGCTGTAACAGTCATGCCGTTCGGTAGCAGCTCCCAGTAGACGACACCGCGTGAGTTCCACGAAATACACAGCATCACCTTCATCGGGTGCCGTCCTGGTTTCGGAATCGCTTCTGTCATATCGCCCTTGCTGAGCCACTGGCGCTTGCGTTTAACATTGCAGTAGGTCACCCACTTCTCGTCTCCAGTTAGCAATGTGTCCAGCCACTCGTCTCTTCTTTTGCAGGAGAGAAGTTGTGAGGCGGCCGCGACTCGTCGGTTCCTGTCGAGTGGCCTCATGTCGTGTGGCACCCATTTCTCGAGCTTGTGTACTTTACCGAGCTCGTGAAGCCCGTTCTCGATGGTGGTGTGAGAGACCGCGAAGTGCTCTGCAATATCGTAACAAGTTCGTTTTGGATCGGCTTCGACAAAGGATCGAAGATCCTCAAGATCGAGCTGGCGAGGCCGTCCTGGACGGTCCATGTCTTCCAGCGTTTGGTCGCCTTGCTTAAACCGACTGAACCAAGCCTGGCACTTTCGTTCACTAAGGCATCCTTGCCCGTATGCCTGACATAATTTTCGAAGTGCTGCGGCAGCGCTTTCCCCCAGCTTGAAGCAGAAGAGAAGAGAGGCCCGTAGTATCATTTTTTCGAGCTCGCACCGTTCAGCCATTTGAAAAACTAACAGAATTTTGCGCACCCCATACTTTTCTAGCTTTGAATTGTCTACTGTTGGCTGAGGCTCCTTTTTTTGCTACACTTTTTTGGGATCATCATGGTCGATCATCATGGTCGCAATCATCCGCAATCCATTTTCAATCTAAGACCATTACAGTACTAGGTCCCATAGTTGGGCACTAAATGTCCCGCGTCTGAATACTGTTTCTCACTCTTATATTTTACCAGTAAGATTTTGTGACGCCTGGAATAATCTAAGTATCGATGTGCTCAAAACAGAATCAGTCCACTTGTTCAGAAAGCTGATTTAACTGAGTTGTAATCTAGTTAATCTATATGATGCTGTTTTAAGAAAAACCCAATCATTGTAACAATTGTTTAAAAAAATATTCAAAAGTTGTCAGCAAGTACACTCACTGAAGTCTCAAATGATGTTTGAAAAGTTCAATTGTACTGTTCAGCGCAGAAAAAAGGCTTGTGATCATCATGGTCGCAATCAGCCTCCGACTGCGCTTCGCTTTATTTTCTCACTTTAATCATCAAAGTTACACGGTCAACATCTTCAACCTGGATCCAATATCCCCTAATACCCAAACTAAACCCATTGCGATAAAGTATACATATATGTATACATATAATGTTGTTTTGGGACTTTTTCAAGCTTTTGAACTTGGATTTTTTTCATGTCGGTTTATTTAACAAATTCTTCAGTAGAAAACATCAAGAAAAATTGTGCACTTTTTATGTGCAGGAGCGGCAAGAAAAGTGCATTCTGCTGAAGGAGTAAGTGTTTTGATGTGGATTACAAACCCTTTTGTAGGCACCTAAAAAACTATAATACGTCAACGAGAGGAAGTGGAAAGCGAAGGGGAAAAGGTACTAGAAATATAGTTATGTCTAATCCCAAGCCCTAGTTTGAGTTTCCCTCTCAGTCTTGGCTGGAAACATTTCAACAATCCTTGTTTCTCTCGTGGTTATGCAACTAATCTGCGTCTTTCTTGTTTGACTTCTTGAGTCTGATTTGATGATGGATTGAGAGGAGCTTGGATTAATCAGTGAGCAGCACTGCTTGCGAGGCTTCAGTAGAGGGGAGGGGGGGGTGAAATAATTCAATTGAATAACATGTTATCAAAAAATGAGAGAATTTATTCTGTCAAAAAAGTTCTTGCGTCGATTTTTCATCGAATTAAGTATGTATGGGTCTTAAATTATAAGATATGTGTTTACAAGAACCATGAGAAGTTCTCTACAAATTCCTTAAAGAAAATAGGATGGTTTGAGGGCTGGGAAGTCGAAATTTGAAATATTTTACTCAAACTTGAAATTATATGTTTCCAACAAAAAATTAATAACTATACATAAATGTATTTTCAGTTTTAGTGCTAAAAAATGACTTTTCTTCAACGCTAACATGTTTAACATACAAGGGCTTGAGAAGGACTGAGAAGAGGAAAAAGGGCTTGAGAAGGACTGAGAAGAGGAAAAAGGGCTTGAGAAGGACTGAGAAGAGGAAAAAGCATCTAAGTCATGTAAAGTTGGTGCTGAGTTAAACGCATTGGAGGAGTATCCAGAAGACAATACACTTATTTGCTGTGCCGTGCCTTTTTGAATGCGCTGTTGAAGAGACAAGATGGGTCCGAACGTTTCGCTTTATCAAAGCATCTTCAGCGAATATATATCTAAGTCATGCTGAACGCTTTGTCATATATTATCTTTTTATCATCGCATTGGATGGATGATATGGTGAATGGGAAGGTATAGAGGAAGAGAGTAATTGTGACGGGGCTGAGTTGCCTTTTAAGAATAACGGGGTAGGGCAAGCATGATAATTGGGAGCTGTTTAAAGCAGAACTTCCGGAGTAAAGAGTTGCAGAAGAATGATGAGCATTTGTTGAAAGAAGTTTCGGTAGCAGCCGTTCATGAAGAAGGGGGGGAGAGAATAAGGATTTAAGGAGAATATAATACTTCTAAATAGTTTGTGAGATTAGCGTAGAATGTTGAAGACTCTGCAAAAAGAGCACAAAAGACGGCTAAAAGACGAAAAAAAGAGAAGTTGGGAACGTGACCGATTTTTACGTTTAGAGCAACGAGCAATTGCTGGTTATTGTTGATGCGGAAGAACCTTCCTTTGTCCATCTCCTGGTAAATACCGACTGCTGCCACGCAATCTTTGTACCGAACCCGAGCATTAGTATCCTCTAAGGAACTCCATCTCATGTTCGAGCGATGAAACAAATAAAAATTTTAAATTAAAAACAGTTTTTTTGATTAATTAAGGAAAATCGTTAGACTTCATTTTTGTTCAATTGCAATGACGCAAAAAATGACTAAAATAGAAGCACAACCTTTTTAGTGGAATAACATCATGTTCAAGAAATTTGCACATCAAAAACTGACGCAATAACTAAAAGTAATTAGGAGCGTTTGTAAAAAAAATTTGGAATAATCTGGTCCACCTGTTATAATGAAACCTAGCTGTTTTGCTAAGCAATACACTAACGAGTACGGTTTCTGAAGATTTGTTCGTTTTATTGATTTTCCATAAGATCAATTTATATGTATTTTTTTGACGAAGCTTCATTGCATTTAAAATGTTTAACTGAACTTTTGTTAAACAGTGAGTGGGAAGATGAAGAAAAAAACAAAGAAAATGCTTTAAAATGTACTCAGAAGAATTTTTTTACTTACGGCAGTTGGGTAAACAATTTCTCATTTGAGAGATGCTTATGGTATTTTTTCTGACTTGCTGTTACCTTAAGCTGTGAACAAGCGAAGATGAGCTCTTCATCAAACAAATCCTAAGTGAGTTATTAACTACTACAATAACCCGGTGCTGAATACACTTTGGTTTCCGAATCAAGATGCACAACTACAGTCAATTCTGATCGGATGAGCTTGGCGTCTATAGTTTTTGTTTTCATTAGCGTTTTACTTGGTTTGTTGGTCCGGAGATTTAAGGTCCGGAGATTTAAAGTCAGACGGCGTCGTTTAATCTGCTATTTCTTCAACTTTCCTCATCCGGAGAAAGTTTTCTTGGGCTCTGTCGAGGTCATTGATGCTTTTTAGCGATGTTTGGTCGTGTTCTCTGGTCTTTCTTTCCACAAATCCTCTTTGCTTGGCGAGAAAATCAGATTTTTTTCACTATCTTTGAGACTTTTCACATAATCTCAAGGTTTCTCCTCTGATAGAGCACTGCTTTGAGTCGTTGACACCGACGAATACAGCCGCCCTTTTCCCGCTTTTCTCGTTTCTTATGATAATACTTGTGCCTGTCCCTCGCTTAGCTTTTACCATTCATTTTTTCTCCCATTTTCTCTTTCGCTCTTTCCTCCTTTTCCCTCTCTCTTTCTCTCTTTTTTCTCTTTCTCTCTTACTCTCTCCTTCCCCTCTCTCTCTCTCTCTCTCTCGCTCTGTTTCTCTTTCTAATTTTCCCTCTCTGATTGCTTTTTTTCTCTGTGAGCTTCACGACTTCATGTGAATTCCCTTGTGACTCTTACTTCTCCTTCTCCTTCCTACTCCGTGTTTTAGCGAGCAATCTCATTCTTGACGAATTTAAAAATGGAATGTGCTTCTTTTTTCTAGATCGGCTTCTAGAAGTTCTAAAAAATTGAGAAAAAAGGTTATCATCAAGAATTTTTAAAGTGCGCCTAATGTTCCATGGCCTAAGTCACTTTTCAACAGTACGAGTTTTCCGATTGTAATTATGAGGATCTTACTCCACCATACTTGTAGGATAAAATACTAAGCGTTTATACCATACTAATTTTAAGCGATCTCGCTGGAAAGCAATGAAG
Organism: Allodiplogaster pararmata; assembly: GCA_964056735.1. Taxonomy (NCBI): domain Eukaryota; kingdom Metazoa; phylum Nematoda; class Chromadorea; order Rhabditida; family Diplogasteridae; genus Allodiplogaster; species Allodiplogaster pararmata. Next base: position 35,759,159 of record OZ057404.1, on the reverse strand, counting down.
TTCTAGCTCTTAAAAGGATTTTAAAAAAGCCTGATAGTTTCGACCCCGGCGCGTCCAGAAGTTTTTCTTTGTGATAATTACATGTTCAAATCTATGCTTCAGTAAACGTGAGTTATGAATATCGGAAAAATTGATCATCATTACTACAATATGTTGCTCGGGAGAGTTTTCTGAATTTATTGAGTTTTCTTCTATAATTCTCTCATAACCTAGAAAACTCGTTTAAAATAGATATTGATAAATGTATATGACTTCTTGGAAAATTTTTCAAATGAAGATAAGTGTGTTTGGATCGTTCCTAATTTAATATCCTAAGAATTGTTTTCGTTTCACCAAATAAGCACGCGCGATGATCTTCATGGGTATATAAACTTGGTTAAAAATATAAATTTAGCCTTTCTCACACGGAAGTTTTAAAACGCGCTCGTTCTCTCTCCCGTTACAGAATATCATAAATTGTTAAACAAAGCCTGAACTTTCTTTGTATTCCATATGTTCAAATGTCTCTCCTGACTTCACTCCTTTCCAGTTCTTGTTCTCTTTCTTTTTCACTTCTCCCCTTTCACTCACTTTGAACCCTGTTTTCAGAACATTTTTCCTTCAATCTCAACTTACTTAGAATTCAGTAACATCTGCACCAAGTTTAGCGGCGTTCAACGCAAGACTTGTTAGAATACCCCAATTCGCATTCAATCATCTGCCTCTCCCTCTTATTCTCTCTCTCTCTCTCTCTCTCTCTCTCTCTCTCTCTCTCTCTTTTCCTTTCTTTCTGTTTTTTCTCTTTCCCTCTGTCTTTCCTCTCTCTTCCTTTAGCTCTATATTATCTCTGAAGCCCTCAACCTAGTTTGTTTTTCTCTATCACACTCTGACCGAAAGATTTCCAATTTTCTTGACTTCTGACCCTCAGCAATTTTTCATACTCAAAATGTATGCCTTCCTTATAAAAAATAGAAATAGTATTCAGTTTTCCGATAAAATTTGATTTATGCTTCTCTTGCAAAAAAAATTCTAGAAAACAGCAATCAAAGTAAGGACTACTCATAGAAAAAAGTAGAGAAAGGAAAAATATGAAGTGATAAGAGGAGAAAGAGTCATGGAAAAAATTTGAAGTAATACAGTTTTAAAAAATTAAAAAGTTATACAATCAAGAAGTGTGTCAAAAAAAAGATTTTTTAAAAAAACGAGTCTATCAAAACATGGATAGTGTTGCGAAGCATGAAAAGTGGTACTGAAAAGAAAGAAAGAAAGAAAAATAGAAAGAGGAAGGCGAATCATAAAAAATAAGAAAAGCAAAGAAAAGAACAAGAAATAAAGTGAAAAAGAGAGTATGAAGCTAGAGAAAAACAGAGAAGTTTTACAAAACATAAAATACAAAGAAGAAAAAAAACAAATTGAGGTAAGCAAAAGAAAAGAATATGAGAAAAAAGAAGAAGGTATACATTTCGAAAAGTTAGACAGAAAAAAATAGCGAAAAAAAGAAAGAAAAAGACAAAAATTGAAAAAAGTAGAGGAAAAAATTGAAAAAGAAAGAAAAGAGAATTAAACAAAGAGAAAGAAGTTTTAAGCATACTGAAGACATTAGAGGATGAGCCTAACACAATGAAAAAAGCTTTTCGGTCCTCTTTAACGTCAACCCTTTCTTTCTTGAGCCTTCGCTACTTTTTCACACATTTCGCATGGATAGAAAGAAGAAAAAGAAGAAAGTGAGAAGGGGAAAGTTCTCTGAGGGATGGGATAAAAAAGCCCCGAAGTAAGGCAGAGTGGAGAAGAAGGCAAGCTCTCTCAATGTCATCGAGAGCTAATTCTATCGACTTTTTCATGCATTGACTCTTTTGTTGCGGTAACACGAAGCTGGTATGTATGTTGATGTTGGACAACCCTACGGTAACACGAAGCTGGTATGTATGTTGATGTTGGAAAACCCTAAAAAGTAACCTCAAAAACGAATAAATTTGGTCCAATAAACGGTGTTTGAATGTAAAAAAAAACTTACTGATTATCAATAACGAGCATTCTTTTTCTCTTATCAATTACACTATTTCCTTACGAATTCCGATTCAAAGAGTCCGTTTTCGGTACCATTGCGCGTTTTTAGTCACAATGATTGTCACTGTCAAGTTGAAGATGCTAGTAGTACATAGTAGAGGGAATCAAGTTTTAGTTTCAAACGCGTTTAGAACGTAATTTCCTATACTGGCTTCGAATACAAAAATGAAAAGTTAACATATTTTGAAGTGCATTTTATATAAACTGATGGTTAATTGAAACACACAATTTTGCTTTTGAATATCCATCGTTTCTCAACTTATTTGTGAACTTTAATAACCTTATATAAATGAGAATGCTTCAGTTATCAAAAAAAAAAGAAGAAGATAGAACATGTGACTTCGAAAGACTAAGAAAACAAAACAATAGAGTAAAGATGAGATTTAAAAAAAGCTATAGAAGTATACAGCTAATGTTTTTACCTTCACAATACGGTACAAAAGCGATTATACTGAAATGTTTTATAACCCTAATTTTTTCTTTATGAAGTCGCTGGTTATAAACAAATGTGATTTCATACCGAAAATAACATTTACACTTCTGCCACATGTTCCCCCAAGACCTTCGCTCACATTCTCTTTTTTTTCTTACTCAGAGCTTCTTATTTCGACTTATATTCCTGATGTACCATTGCAAACCAACTCTCTTCTTCTTGCTTGATTACGCCTAGAGGGTAGAGGACGTAGTTTCCTGATAAAAAACCTACATAACCCGGTAAAACCGAAATGGTTTTTTTTAGGTCACTGCTTGTGTGCAAAAAGCACTACCAACATTCTTTCAGTTCGAATGTTTTTTTCGCGGTTGGGTTAGAACTGGGTTATCAGAGCCTAAAAGTTAAGCACGCCATTATTATTGCAAACCGTGCATTTTTCAATGTGAGCCACACTTCCCAAATTTTGTGAGCCACACTTCCCAAATTTTTTATAAGGTAGTTTTTTGCATGAAGAGGTCAACGTTCGAAAGTTCTCCTGAGTCAATCTATTCAGTGTCCCAGGACCAGTGTATAAAAAGACCTTAAAACGGATTTGTGTAAGGAACATTATAAATGAAGGAGAAATAGGCAAATATTTACACACAAAAAAGTGTGTCAAGAGCTATTTTTACTAAAATTTTTATATCTTCTTTATTCTTATAAACCTGTAAAAGTAGAAGGATTGTGCAACCTTCGAATGGCAGGGCTCCTTCATCCGTCTCTGATTGTAGAGGTACTTATGTATAGTTATTACGAACGTCTACTGTATGTCAACATTATCAGGCAGTCTTCAGCAGGTTTAGAAATTATTTCTTGCTCAAAATGAGTTTACTCTTGCATTTACTAAGCTTCTGATTGAATCCTTTTTTTAACCCGACTTCTCAGAAGATGAGACAAGGTTTGCGAAAAGGAGGTCTATTTTTATCCTAATTAAAGTTAAGCGTTAATTTAATTTTCTCCAATTAGGCCAATTGAAATTCTTGGGCAATTGAACTCTGAGGAAAGAGTGCTTCAGGAGGAAGAGTTCACCAAGAAAATGAAATATGTAAAAATGAAAATTTTTTAAAATATATAAATATGTTTTTAAAAAAAGAAATATATAAGAAAATGAAATATTGTTAATTTTCTTCTTCATCTCTCTATGTCTTGTTTTGTTGTTTTATTTCGAGTTATTTTCTGTTACTTTTCTCTATTATATGTTAATCTCCTCTCTTTTTCTTTTCGTCTCGCCTTTTTTATAATTATGCTATATACAGAACCGTTCTTCTAAGAAAGCAGACATCGCCAGATTCCGAGCAATTTACTTTTTGATGAATAATTTTGATGAGAGAGGAAAAAATTGAGATGTGTTTACATACTATGCAGGTATAAGACAGAGAGAACTGGAAAAAAGAAGATAAATTCCGCCCGGGTCTTGTTCCTCTGTTTTTTGTCTCTCTCCCATTTTCTCTCTGTCCGTTTCTATAGCTATACTTTCTTCTAACACTCTGTCTTTCTCTTTTTCTGTTTTTCTCTCTTTCTAACCTGCAACCAAATTCCTTGTTATAATCTCCTTTCGCCCTCTTTCTCAAGTCCTGCCTCTTTATTTTAAGTACTCCTAGCTCTCCCTCTCTAAGTCATATTATTTTTCTGCGTTATCCTCTCTTTCTTTTATCCTGGCTTAGTTAACTCCAATCCGTAAACCTTTCTCTCTGTCCGTCTCCTTCAGTTTTTTCAACTTTCCGCAGCCTTTTGTCTCTCTTTTTTTGATTTCCATCTTCTCCTGATTTCACATTCTCTCTTTCTTTTTTTATCCAAGGTTCTTTTTTCTATCATTTTTTCCTTCTCTACAGATATTCCTCTGTTACCACGTGGTAGGGGTAGAGTACTTCTTCCGACACTCATGCATGCCTACAACAGTGAGAAGTTAACTTTTTAGAAGAAGTATACTGTATTCTTTCTTCTCTCATTATAATCTCATTAATTCACCAAAGCTTCTAAAAAAGGTGAAATAACAGTGGAAAAAAGCGAATCTTCTAAAGCTTCAACTTGACCACTAAGCTGTTTTCAAATAAAAAATGCATTTTCCTGAATCTTCCCCCCCTTATCTTTCTCTCGCTCGCTCAACCTGCTCAACCATTTTTTGAAGCTCTTCTTCGTTAATGTGTCTGTCTTTTATCTGTCAAATCTCTTTTTAGTTGTTTTTTTTTTCTCAAAAACTCTTTAAAAATTCTTTTTTTTTGTGAAAAAATTCTTTTAATTTCTTTCGGACATTTTTTGCATTACTGCATCACCGGTATTTATTTCCAATGTACATTTGTTGCTGAGCGGAACGTTCTATTTTTTAAAGTTACTTTCTTTCTTTTTTCTCTATCCCACTATTTTCCTAGTTTTAATCCATACCTACTCTTCTCATACTCGCTCATCATTTTTTCCTAGCTTTATAACTCTGATGCTCTCTCTCTCTCTCTCTCCTCTTTGAATCTCTTTCATTCACTTAATTTCTATTATGTTTATTTCTGTCCATCGACTTCTCTCTCTCTCTTTTTCTCGTTCACTTTATCTAGCTCTTTCCTTCGCTCACTCTCTGTCTCCCTTTCTCCTCATTAGATCTTACTAATCAGTTTATTTGTCCCATACGAAGCTGGCAGAATTGGCCGCCTCGCCATCTGCTCTTCAGGCGAAGAAACGGGAACCGTCGATGGAAAATTCAAATGAAAAATGGAGAATCGGTCTTTCACCTGTATTAATCTACCTTCAATTTATCTTGAAATTTTGTCCTTCAAGGAATTTGAAGATTTATAGCAAAAGCCATCTTTTGAGCTCTCTCAGAGATTGTAACGATTCCATGTTTTTGGAGAAAAAACTGACCTTTTAAAATAGTTTTTTCCCCAAATAAACAATTGAATGAAAACTAGCTCTACTAGGATTGAATATTCGAGAATCCTGAGATATGTTCGCTTGTTGACAACGGTACGAGAACCCGGATGTTTTACTTTTTGTAAAAACAAAAACGAACCTGAGGACCTTTGACTAACATAAATTTTCGGTTCAAAACCATATCTTTTTTCTTCTTCAAATTCCTTTTTCAACGCCGGAAACTACCCATTTGTTTTTTCGTACTTCCCTAACAGGGTTCCTTACCCAGTTTTTCAAACTTCCTTCTTTCTCTCGGTTTCATGTCTTAAATTTTTCCGTCTTTTGAGAATCCCCTGTTCCGCAATTCCTTCTAAAAATGAATTATGTTTTATTTTCATGCAGAGAATTATAATTGCAGTTGATTGAATTTTCGCTATAGAAAACTGAAAAGGGGTCATTAAAATTCGAGTGTTTCCAATCTTTTTTTTTGGGTAACTATGAACAATGGCTCACATTAATGATTAATTTCAAAATTTGGTGAGAAAAAACATTTAACTTTTTGCTAATTCGATGTTGGGCTTTAGTAACTAACTAAAGTTGAGTTTTGATAAAACACTTTTCTTCCTTTTTCAATGAACAAGAGTTTTAGTTACTCTTGCAGTCTACACATATATATTATACATATTCATACTTTATCGCAACGGGCTGGGTGTGGGTGAATGGGGAGGTGAATGGGGAGGTCGCATCCTGGTTGGAAATATTGGCCCGAGTGAGTAGCTTTGGTAATAAAAGTGAGAAAAAAGGCGGATTGTCGTTTAAAGCAGATTTCGATTATGATGATCACAATCCTTCACTCTCGTTCTGCTCAACAGTAAAATTGTTAAATAACATGTGAGGCTCCTGTGAGCGCAGTTTTTTTAATATTTTAGACGAAAATTGAGTTGTTTTTTTCTCAAAAAAAACTATTTCTGTTCTAACACTGTGTGATGTGGATGATAATCGATGACCTTTACGATAACCTTTATATTTGACCTTTAAAAATCAATCGATAAAAATCGGTCACAGACGCATCCATAACACATCATCTTTTAAATAATCAAATCAGTATTTTTAAAAGATGAACAGATTCTGTTCGTAACACATTGATACTTGAACAATTCAGGCATCAAAAACTCTTACCGGTAAAATGTTAGAGTGGGAAGCTGTATATGGAACTTGTTTTATAATTGTGACCGCGTAAATCGAAAATGGAGTTAGGACAATGAGGCGACCTACCTTTGATTTTTTTTTTAAAGTTAGAACCAGGTCCGCCTGTTGACGTCGCTCCTCCAAATAAGTTAGCTGTAGCTATTGTAAACGGTTCTCATAGTTTAAATTTATACGGCTTCCAACGCAGACCTGTTTTGTGAATGATTTGTGAACTTTTTCCACAAGTTAGTTTAATGTGCTTCTCAAAGTGGGGATTCCAGATAACCGAGCAGTACTCCAATAGAGGTCGAGCGTAGGTGATGAAAAGCATTCTGTACAAGTTGAGAATCTTGGGATTTTGTTTGACAACAGTTGACAGTAGATGGAGAAACTCTCAGAGAATAGCATAACGGAGTTCTTAGAATTGTGAATGGCGACCCCCCTCTTGGTTTTTCACTGAACCTACCAGAACGGAAAAAAATGAAACTGTTGACCTAGAAATAGCATGGAATATTGTATAACTGAAGGATGGGCCCATGTTTCTGTAAGCGCCATAAAACTTGCCTTAGAGTCGTTTGCGATACATATATTCTACAATGTTCTTCTTGTGAGCCACAGATCTAATTTTGACGGGACTGTGTAAAATAATAAAATTCCTTTTATGCTCTCGTGAGGGTTGAGATGTGATCGAAATGGCGATTGGATCTGCTCTGGCGGGAGAATCGCTCACATCCATTGCTAGAATTACCTTGACAGCATTAGATGTTGCCGTGGCTGTATCTCGATGTAGTCGATTGACCATCAGAAGTCCACGGCTACGCCCTCGCGCCCTGCCTCTTGACGTGATCATTGGAGTTACCTGCACTCCCTGAGAAAATGGAACAGGGGGCTCAAGCGGGTGGTTAAGAGCATTGGCAGCAGCCGTTTCTGGTCTAAGGTAATTTTTGCTAGGAAATTCACGAATATTTTTTTAGCTAGAATACCTCAGCCCCGTTTCCTAGACCGCTTCTTGGAGGTTTTATCTTCACTTTGGTCATAACCAGGTTTTACGAATATTTACCATTTTGAATGAAAAATTCAAATCTTTTACCGTAGTTTTTTTCCGGTTTACGGAAAAAAACACTCCGGTTTTTTGCGCTCACTCCGTTATTTTATACCTCATTCGCAGTATCATATCTTCTGCCCTACTGAATCGACGTCTGTATCAAGTTTGATGCTCCACATTCTTAAGCATGTTATTTCGGGGTCTTATCATACAACCAAACGGGGTTGGAATTGAAAACTTTTTTCGTTGAGTTAAACTTGAATTTTTTCTAAAACCTCTTCGAGCGATATTTCTTTAAAAAAATTAGATTTCTCTCAAAAAAAAAAAGCGATTTCTCTTAAAAAAATAAAGAAATATTTTATATATGGTTGAAAATGATCTGACTGTAAATCTTCCTGTCGAGCTCATCTTTCTCCCTCATTTCCGAGTGCTGTAACATGCTAGTTGGAGGCTCCGAGAAACTCTTATATCGCTTGAGGTTACCGTTATGTCATTATTCATTTCCAATCAACAGTTGAGAATCCGCTAGTTGCCCTATTCAAAAACCTAATTTTTTGTTATTTTCTTTTTTATCATCATCATCATCATCTTTATCTCGTGATCATTACAGATGTTACAAACAATCACAAATTATCCAGCAAAAGGCATTGCACTCACATTGCTTTCGTATATAAATAAAAATATAATTGAATGAAATGAATGCACTTTTTTCAATCATCTATCACACCTTCGTCCTATTTTAAATTTTTTGTTGCGTTTTATTCAATAAAGAATACCTAAGGCTTGCTTGAGATTGTTTTCAAGCTTGATGTTCGTGGACTGATGCTTCCGTTGTTTTGTTGGTGGCGAATAAGAAGAAGAAGAAGCCTCAGAAAGTCAATCCTCTTCGTTCGTTCCTCCCTTTTTCTCAACAATATTTCGTGTTCCGTCTAGTCCGCTTAGTTCAATCAAAAAGGAACGCAGAGAAAGACGAAAAAAGCCAAAAAAGAGGAGAAAAACGCTTTTCCAATCAACAAAAAGTTCTCGAATGTATTTTTATTTTGGCTTCAAAAGCATTCAATTATTCGGATAAGTCCACTTCAAAACTCCATACCCATATTTTGTAGATTTTGCCTCTTTCCCTCCTTTTCTCTCTTTCCCACTAGTTAACTTTCTTTCTTACTTACTTATTTCCTTTCTCTTTTTCCTGCATCTTTCAGCAATCTTATTTTCCTTCCTCTATCCTCTTACTTAACTTCCTGATTCTCTCGCTTTCGCAATATATAACGTTAACTTAGAAGCTTTACTTTTTCTTAAAATCCCATCGCATTATACTTTTTTAAAATTAAAAATTGTTTTAAAAACCCATCGCATTATACTTTTTAAAAATTAAAAATTGTTTTAAAAACCCATCGCATTATACTTTTTAAAAATTAAAAATTGTTTTAAAAACCCATCGCATTATACTTTTTAAAAATAAAAAATTGTTTTAAAAACCCATCGCATTATACTTTTTAAAAAAGGAGTTCAACTTCGTTTACGTAAATCCAATGATGAGATACGCAAGCTTTCATTTTCGTAAAACATTAGTAAATAACCAAGGGTCTACTTGAAAAGTAGAAAATCACGAGAGAACGAGAGACAGATTACTTTCAAATGAAATTTTGATTTTTAAAAAATTAAATAGCGTATCTTTGTACATTTATATGCAAATGGAAGTTTCCGTTGCGGTCATACGAGCAGAATAAAGAAAACTAGAAAGGATCAGACAAAAAGAAAGAGAGAGAGAGAGAGAGAGAGAGAGAGAGAGAGAGAGAGAGAGAGAGAGAGAGAGAGAGAGAGAGAGAGAGAGAGAGAGAGAGAGAGAGAGAGAGAGAGAGAGAGAGGGGGAGGGAGAGTGTGTTAAATGCAAAGACAAGAATATAAAAAAAGTAAAAAGAGATATAAAGTATAATTGAGCATAGAGAAGAAACAACAATTTTTAGGGTACAGTAATTGAAAAAAAGACATTATTAGCATCTAACTAAAACAATTTATTGTGTTTTCTATCAATTAAAACTACATATGCTCTCTTTCTTCAGCTTTTTTCTGAATCCTCATTTCGAGCCCTGATTCTGTTTTTTTACGTCCAAAAAATGTTTAATTTGGTGAGTTATTCCGTTTCGCGTGAAAATTGTTATCTTTTAAAGTATAACTTTCGAACTAAGCAGCTTTTAGGAACTTCTCTCGCCTGAACGTAAAGTCTTACAGCGAAGAATCAACTGGTCAGTCTTTCTGAAAAAGCTCATTTGTGATCTTCGCTGACCGCGGAGACTGAACCTCATCGGCCTATGCAGAGGACGCAATGAGCGTATGCGGCTACCCCTCGGAATGCGAAGAGGCCTCTTGTTGTCAGTTTATTTTGTTGCAGACTCATTTAGTTCCACTAACTTTTTCTTTAAGTTTCTTTCACATTTGCGAGAATTTCATTGTGAAGAAATTCAGTTTTATGTAGCATTCGGCAAAAACTTGGGGAACAGTTCAACACTGATGGTCGCTAAGAAATGGCTCTCGTTTTATTTTTAACTTTTCTCCTCCTTTCATGTCTGCTTCAGTAAATGGGCTTTTTAATCAGTCTTATCTATAGTTCTCTGAGAGTATTCTGACATTCCAGTTGGAAACTTTTTGGTCATGGTTCGATGAGTTTTAGCTGTTCTTTTAGGAGTAGGAATGTTCCAGGTGAGTCTTATCGCTTTCGTCTCTCACTCCTCTTCCTCTCCCTCTTGACAGTCCTCGCTGCCGTCGTCGTTGGAATTGTTTGGCTGCTGTTCGAGTTCCGGCCAGCTTACAGGTACTGGGTTGTACTTTTCACTTACTTAGACCCTTTTTTCGGAAACAACTCAGTGTTTTTTATAAAAAATCTCATCAATGTTCAACCTTTATTCGGAAAGAATCGATTTTTTGACATATTTTGGCACACAAGAAGCACACAAATGCCTTTGAGTAGGTATGAGTGTGGGAGTGTTCCTGTGGTGTTTTGTTTCGGTGCAATTGTGTGCTTCTCGGATTGAAAGCACCAAAAGCGAAATTTTGCACCTTGCATTTTCACTGGCACCATAATTAAAGTTTTAATGCAAAAAAATATCAACTCAACAAAAAAATTAATCATTAATATTTATTTGTTAAGTTGACCGTGCTTTCACCTGATGTTTAATTGAGGAGAAAATTATTTTATTGGTAATTTATAAAATAAACATTTGTGAATACTTATAGGAAGAATTGTTATTTTCCTAATCATGGGGGTATATTCGGAAGAACTGAAAGGACAGAAAAGAATTTCAGGCTTTTCAGGAAGGTCCTTTTACTCATCTCTTACATCATTTACACACCTTACTACGAATATAATACAAGACCCCAATTTCAAAAGCACCCAATAGTTCTCAGAGCCTTGTCGAAAAAAAAGCGCGCTCAATCACAACTACACCAGAGGCGCGTGTGTGTGAGTGTGGCCCTATAGGCCTGCTGTGGAAGCTTTGAATTCGTGTGCTGTGTTTCATATCATTTCCATGAGAAGCAACAAAAGAGAGGCATTTTACGATGAGATTCTGAGTGAATTAAAATACTTCAACATACATATATTACATAAGGTTTTTAGATTTCATGTATTTATATTGAAGTTTTTTGTTCAAGTGCTTATTAATGTAGAAAATACTTTTTACTGAATTATACTTAGAGGGAGACAAATATAGTTTGAAAAAATTTCAAAACAAATTTTTGGTATAGAAAACCTTTTGTTAAATTAAAGGTATGAGACTTTTTCAAAACCAAATTGTTTTCTAAAAACCATTATCTATCGGATTGTAAAAAGTTATGGGTTTGTATTATAGAAACAGGCTACGCCGCTCGGATTCTGAGCAGGAGCGGCTAGAGATGAAGAGTTTTGAGGAGACGCGCTATCTGAGAAGATACTCCGAGCTCAAGTCAGCCCTATCAAGTCTCCTTATGATATGACAGTGATCGACGTTCCATTCTTAATGTCTTGTTTATTTTAAAACTCGTCAGTTTTTTATTGGATTCCATCACATAGGGCCAGCGCAAAAGTTTCATAAAGGAGCGCTAGGAAAAAGATTTGCTTGAAATGGACAATGACACTATGGTGACTCAGTGAAACAAAATAGTTTTCTACAACACTCGAGTAGATTGTTTTCTAACAGGAGTTTTTAAGTTGAACAAGAAATATGTGCGGGGTCTTAAGCTTTAAACTCAAAAGCAGGTTTTTTTGTTGCATCCAGGGCTAAAATGATTCCTGTTTAGCATCCTTTTTCAACACGATGCTGATGAGATCAATTTGAACATATAAAGTGCAGAGGAAAACTGTTTTCATCAAGGCTTGAGTGAACTCTTTCTATAACAGATAAACTCAAACGACAAGAAAAATGGTTCTTCATAGATTGAGAAAAAGATTATTATGAGCCCTCCTTAACCTGGCTGGTTGAAATGAGTACAGTTAGTTTCAACAGGTTCATCACAAATATTTAAAAAAAATTATTAACACCGAAACTTTTGTTTCTTGAGCTGCAATACCAAAATTGCACTCCTTTCTTTGCAAATGCAATGGGAGGTTATTGCGTGATTAATATGTATGTCTAAACAGCTCGACTTTCAACTTCGTAAACCTTTATGGTACTAGAGATCTGTTTCGGAAATGCTTCTTGAGGAAAAAAAAAGCTTTGAGAGAGAAAGGTGTTTTTTGTTTTTAAATTAACTGTTCAGCTCAAATTGTTCTACTTTCAGCCCGCTAGCTCGTCGACATTCCATCGACAATTGACTCTTCGTCAATCAATCGATAATCCATCTTCTCTTTATCAACTTGACGTCTGCGGGCAGCTCTCACTCAAGCATTTTGATTTGCATTCATACACCTAGTATTTGTCTCAATCTACTTTTCTCAAACTGCCTTCTTTAAATAAAAAAATCGTTTTCATTTTCTCTCCCTATCTTTGATTAATATGAATCGTTGGGGGGAATATTTTGACTTATTCAAGGGTCAAGTAACGAGCGACTGTATTTTTTAGTTCTAGATGTGTTCATTTCGCTGCGTTGTGCTTGAGCACGGAGGACTCTTGTGCGATTAGAGCAGCCAATTCTTGACTGCAGCCTCATAAAAAATTTCTTTGCCTTTGAAATTTGTGTGTTTGATATCAGAGAAACTAGCGAATATTGATTTACATTAATTAGAAGTTGTTTAAGTGAAATTCTATTTTTTTAAATCTTTAAAAAGCTTACAAGAAAAAATATTCTGGGCTTAATTTTTTTGGGAGGAGTGCTTATAGAAATGAAAATGTGATTAATTTTAGATGCTTGGTTTTGAATTGCATTCATGCTTTTAGATCAGAAAATAATTTTTTTAATTTGAAATCTCTGAAAGTTTTTTTAAATTGTTGTTTCATTAAATGCCTCTCAAAACTTTTTGAATAGCGGAGAATTGGATTCTTGATTCATGCAATTGAGCTCATTTGTGAAAAAACTGAAAATTATGTATTCATTTATTCAGATAATAAAATCAAATGAACTTAATTTGAAACTTTTTTTAAATATAAAAAAATGGGTGAAGTGACTGATTTGATAATTTGTCTTCTGAAAATGAACTGCTCTTCAGGCAGTTATAAAACACCGTTTTTTTTAGAATGAGGTTTTTTATGGTAGTAGTTCAATTTATAAAACAAACGGTAAATAAAAATAATCTTGACATAAATATCATTTATCATTAAGTTGAAATTCAAGGACAGTGATCCCCGCAAAAGGTTCAGCAAAAATTGATCATTAAAAAATTTGAGATGAAAAAGTTTATCATTAAAACCGAAATATAAGAGTTTGTTCGCGACTAATTCAAAGGACATAGAATCGCTATTTTTAGAATAAATTGTCTAACTTTCCCACATGTATTTTACATACATACATTTAGTCTAAATATATATAAATATATAGTCTAAATATCCGAAGCAAAGAGCAGCAAATACTACTCATGTATTATACATATATAAAATCAAGAAGAAGAAAAAAAGGAGTTTAAGCACGGTTAATTTTTGTTTATCCTAATGATTATGCTAATTCACAAAAAGCTGTTTCGCACCGCGTTAGACAGAATTTGTGAGCTTTCTGGGTGTAGCTCATCACATAGAGTACACAACATGGTGAGATACATCTGTAAAATAAATGAATGTTCTTCTCTTCTCTGAGTTCTTAGAGTTGGATGTGTCTACTAGACCTTCGATTTTCAAATGACTTAAAATCCTTCACAATGGACGACGCATCATCTTCTTCTGTTTCTTGGCTGACACTCCTGGACGTATGAGTTGGAGTATGTAATCTTCATTTGTTTCGATCACCATTCACCTTTCTCCCATTTCATGTTACGGGTGAGAACAAACTGTCTTTTGGTGAATAAAACAATGTTTAGACTTTATGTAACGTTAATATAAATAACCTGTTGTATAACTAAGACATAAACTATAGAACGGGAGATTTTGTATGTGAAAAGGGGAAGTCTCGGGAAGTGAAAAAGTCAAGAAAAAGCTGAAGTTCCGAAAAAAATATACCTCCTGAACAAAAAAATGCGGTTGATAAGTTACCCAAAACCATTCCAAATTCCAAAAAAACGATGGCGTCTGGAGCGAGTTTAAAAACGCTAATTTGATAACGCTAAACATTTTGGCTAACTTAGTTTAAGGCACACAATATCACCCATCTCACAAAACAAAAATAATCACATGTTTTACCTCTTAAGACTGCGTAAAGAATGATAGGATTTTTGTCCAAGCTTGCGCTTGGAAAAAACATTGCTTTAAGAAAAGAACTTTTATACTACTGCCCACACAGAGGCATCACGGTTCATAGCATATGATTGATTCTGGAGAGCAAGTCAAAAATCGACTTCTCCGAAGAAAGAATTTAGCTGAAGCTCTCCCTCTAAGTTTTTCTCTTAAAATTCAGACCTAGGGGTATAATTGAGAAGGAGTTTGAAACAAAGAAACGAACATTTCAGAGTAACAGAATTTGCTGCGTTTGATTTTGCATTGTGAAATAGTTTTTGTTTTTCCATAACTTAATTGAATTTCTTTTAACTGGGCGTCACTGCTTTTGAACTCTGTAACCGGAAAATATGTAGATAGAATCGTTCAGTATTAACTCAACTTAAGAAAAGAAAAATGAATTGAAAAAAAAATTTTCCGGGGGTTTGTCGCGTTACTCTCCGTTGTATGGATAGGCCATTTCTCTAATTAAAAACCAAAAGATGCTCTTTGGTTAGGAATCTTAAAGATGCCACAAATTTCCAAACACACTGGCTTGAACATCTAGTTACGTAAAAAAATTCAAAAACTTTTTTCTTCAAACAGTGGGAGGCCAATTTTTTTCAACAACCCAGCGTGAGACAATTTTTTTCTATCTATGATCCAGGGTGATAAGAATTTATCAGGAACTCGCGACACATTTGACAGAGATTCGTTTCGATTGCGACACATTTGACAGAGATTCGTTTCGATTGCGACACATTTGACAGAGATTCGTTTCGATTGCGACACATTTGACAGAGATTCGTTTCGATTGCGACACATTTGACAGAGATTCGTTTCGATTGCGACACATTTGACAGAGATTCGTTTCGATTGCGACACATTTGACAGAGAATCGTTTCGATTGCACCTTCATAACTACCTAAAACTGGTTGTTTCATGATTGAAGTTTCATCACTCTGCTTCAATCTTGCATTTATTGTGAAATCAAATCCTTTCCGTACTGCAATTACTGCATTGCAAAGCTCTGGTCATACAAGAGCTGATGTCACCCAAAGATTGAAAACTTAAAGTCTTACTGTTTACGCCACTATCAATCCATCTAGAGAATGCCGACAGCGATGATTCCCCAGCCAGAGGTAGTCCTTCAAATTTTGATGAGTACTAGATTAGAAGCGTTCTCCGGAAGTGATATCACGCAAAACTCTACTATGTATTTGTGTTGATGCCGCTATCTACGTTCTATTGACGAGACTAATAATCGAAAAGCGTCTCAGAACGCATTCCCTACAGGGTTTCCCCTTTTTTCGATTTTCATTTTTTCGGTTTTTCCGGTTTTTTCGACCTTTTTCCGGAAAAAGTCCAAAAAAAAACTATCGACCCAAAAAAACGACATGATTTAGATGCAGAGCAGGTTAGATGCAGAGCTTCTTCGACAAAAACGGATCTGAAATCTGTTGGAACGAGGTGCGTGTGCCAACATCACCAGACAATGTCGACGGATAAAAACTTACCAAATTTAAACAATTTCTCAAAACTGTTAATTATTCCCTATCAATTGTAGTGAAGCTGCTCAGCATTAAATGATCACCAGCAGGGCATTTATCACGGTTTGAAGTGTTCACGCAATAGTTTAAACACTGTGATTTTTGTCGCTCCAGATGTGTAGATCGAATCCAACTTTTACGTGAAAATTTTATTTGAAGACGCGATGAAACCGGGGAGTATGAAACACAATCATGGAACCATTTGAGTCTCACAACATACCTCAAGACCTGCAAACAAGTCCAAGACAACTATAGAGCAATTGCAGACACACACAAACAAACACACTCAACCTTCATCAGCACCTCGAATGGCGTTCGAATTACCTCGACTTGAGTTCATCAGCACCTCGAACGGCGTTCGAATTACCTCGACTTGAGTTCATCAGCACCTCGAACGGCGTTCGAATTACCTCGACTTGAGTTCATCAGCACCTCGAACGGCGTTCGAATTACCTCGACTTGAGTTCATCAGCACCTCAAACGGCGTTCGAATTACCTCGACTTGAGTTCATCAGCACCTCAAACGGCGTTCGAATTACCTCGACTTGAGGCCACCGAACTTCAGCGTCTTTGTTGAAGCTATCTATTATAGCACCTTTCAATTACTTTTGTGTTTTTCATCTGAAGAAATGAGACGTTCTTGACCACGACTACCTGTGTGCACTGGAAGATGGATACGATCGCCATCTCAAGGCCATTTTGGCCCTCGAGGCAGCCATTTCTACCATAATCATGCATAAATGTTACATATTGCAGTTTATTATTCTGTTCTATTTCATTCAGTTCACCAAAGCATTCAAATTTCAGAAACAAAAAAGTTAGCAGACTATCGACGATAGATTCTGCTCTCGATTGTGTTCGCTTGATAAATTTGACTTGAATGAGCGGGGTGGAGTAAGAAAGTATTTTCTCGACATAATCTCACTCATATATATCGACTCTGAGCTTATGATCTTGAAATGAAAATTTTTTGAATCATGGTGATTATGTTTTGTTTTTTGAAGATACTCTTGGGTCATCGTCAATTCTAAAGTCCTAGAGAAACCAGTCCTAGAGAACTCGAAAAAGTTATTGTTCCGGTTCTTAATACTCTTTTGTGTTCTGATGGTTATTCGTGTTTTTTGAATTGAATCTTTTGAGGAAGATGGTATATTTAGTATTGATATTTTTTTACATAGGATTTTTCAAATTTCTAAAAATCATAAAAGGTCTTTTGACAAACAAAATAGATTTAGCAAAGATACATATGTATAGCTAATTTGTATCTACATAAATATGGACATTCCACATGAACTTCAGTTTTTAAGAAATGAATAAAAAGTGTTTTGAGACTGATATAATAGTTTTTTAAAAAGGTAAATATGAAATCAGTTTTGCTTGTCACCGATTTTATTTCCTATTCTCTCTACGTAATTACGTTCAGCTTTATCTTTCCCGTACCCTCTATTTTCATGCTTTTATTTTCTTTTTACCCTATTCTTTTTATTTGTCTTTTTCGTTTCCTTCACTGTTGTTTTCGTAGTTTTTTTGTACCTTTTTAATGTTTTCATTTATTTCCACTATTTTTAAAACTCTTTTTCTTATTCTCATTATTTACCTTCTCTTACACTTGTTGTTCTTCTCTGCACTTCTATTCTCAAGACTCTTTTCTCACGAAAACCCTGCTCTCTTTCTTTTTCTCTCTCACTTTCTTTCTCTCTCACTCTCTTTCTCTCTCTCTTCCTCGCTCTCGCTCTCTCTCTTTCTCTCTCACTCTCTTTCTCTCTCACTCTCTTTCTCTCTCACTCTCATTATCTCTCTCACCTTCTCAAAGTTGAACCTTCAGCCTCTTGGTTGCCTCTGGACATCCAGTGTTTGCGGGGGCGAACTTGTGCAATCTGAACCTTTAAACAGGTGATTCTGGCGGCATTACAATCAGTGAGACAGACGGCTGAAGAGTCGACGACCAATCGAGAGAGCCAGAGAAGCATGCAGTGAAAGAAGACTGTGAGAGACAAAGGAAAGTAAGTCAGGAAACAAAGTTAGAAAGACCGGTATAGAGAGAGAAAACTGGATAGATACCAAAGGGCTAAACACATAGAGAGAGAGAGAGAGAGAGAGAGAGAGAGAGAGAGAGAGAGAGAGAGAGAGAGAGAGAGAGAGAGAGAGAAAGAGAGAGCTACAGAGAATTAGAGAGAGATAGAGAGAGAAAGAGAACAAAAAAAGAGGCGTTTGGAGCAGGGAAACACAGATACATTGAGATGCCAAGGACTGTATGGAAGATTGTGAGAGTAACTTTCATCAGAAGATGACAGAGATAGAAAGACAGGCGGAGGGAAAGTTTGAGAAGTAGACGACGTCAAAAGAGATTTGAAACTACAGAGAGCTAAATGTTCACAGTAAGATGATGCTTTAATTTTGGTTAACAATGAAAAAACCTGAAAACCGCTACCATAAACACTGAGACCGAATCCAATTTCTTGAAATCCCCATTAGTCAGAAATTTCTCTGCAGTTCGATGATAACTAACAAGTTAAACCACTGCTAGCAAAATCCGATTCGAACAAGAGACTAAACTCTCGAGAATTGAATCTAATAATTGTTTGAGAAAAGTCGATGAAAACCAGCTTGTGTTGACAATCAACTTGTAACACAGAGATTTTGAGAATGTAGGCTGTACGTTAACAAAAGTTTGACAGTGAATACGATATCCTGTGTTAAAAATTGACTTTCTCGTAATGATCGAGTGAAGGTGCATTGAAACATTAACTTACCCGGTTTAATCAGCTGAAGACTCTTAGCTCTCCACTTTGCAAAAGGCCCGTCCACTTTTGCTAATCAGCTTACAAAAACTCGATCTCTGGCAAAGGTTGGACGTTTTTAGACTGCTAGTCTAAATTATGACAGGCCTTCTTATCTGGAAGCTAAGTGTATAAGCAGATTCACGGACGGAATCATGCGACTTCGAGTTTACAGGCAATAGGAATTTATTGTTAACTTCGATGGGAAATAGTCCGCGCAATCAATAAAAGCTAAATTTTTACTCGATTGCGGTTTTTTGATACTTTTTTCTAGGTATGACCTTAAGCCTTTAGGACAATGTAATGTTTTATAACCTAATCGTGACCAAAAGAAGTAAGTTTATAATTCAGTCATTGAAATGGCTAACTACCATAACAAATATTTATGAATATCTCGCAAAATTCTTCTTTAGAACTGAATTTTTTATACACAAGATACTCTCTAGTTTTCAGCATTGATCATCAAATTTATCAACTATTTCCTCTGACTCCTTCCTTCTCTAGTGCTATCTATCTAGTCTAGTGCTAGATCATTCTCCCAGATGCTATCTAGTGCCAGATCATTCTCCCACATTACATAGAAGCCATCTTTTCGCCACAGCAGCGAGCGGATCACTGACAGAAAAACAAAGAAAGTGTGGAGTAGAAAAGATGAAAAGAAAGATTAAGAGAAAGTGAGGGATAGAGATAGAGAGAGAGAGAGAGAAATAGAGAGACAGAAGAGAGAGAAAGAGAGAGAGAGAGAAATAGAGAGACAGAAGAGAGAGAAAGAGAGAGAAGGAGAGAGAGAGTCACTCCACAGGTAATTAGAAGAAAAGAATATTGATGGAAATAGGGGTTGGGATATTGACGAGTTTACAGAGGCTTCTTAAGAAAAGACGAGAGACAGATCAGATAAAGCAACGCAAAGTTCGAAGCATTCCAAGAGTAAAAGATGCCAGTATTAGTGATAGAGCGGCTGCTTTTCTATGCTCTCTAATTCTCTCTTGATCATTCTCTCTCTCTTTCTGCCTCTATCTCTTTGTCTTTCTCTTTTTACTCTATCTCTTTGTCTTTCTCTCCCACTCTCTCTCTTTCTTTTGAAAAAAAGAAGATTTTTCTATATAAACTCTTCAAGAATCATTTTTCTTAAGTTCTCTAATACTTCTATTTCGTCGTCTTCTTCTTCCGCTTCTTCTTCTTCTTCTCTCTCTCTCTCTGTCTCTCTCTCTTTCTCTCTCTCTCTCTCTCTCTCTCTCTCTCTCTCTCTCTCTCTCTCTCTCCCTCTCTCTCTCTCTCTGAGTGTTGCAATCTGTTTACATCTTCACTGCCCCGTGTTATAAAATATCTCTCTCTATTTCTCTCTATTTTTCTGATTCTTATTAACTCTTTCACACCCTCTCTCTCTCTTTCATCCTATCTGTATTTCTCGTACTTTACATACTCTCAAGATACCCCTCCCTATCACACAACTTCTCTTCTACCACTTACCTCTTTAGCTTCTCGCTGTTTAAAAAAAAAGAAAATCAAATACCGATTATTAACTTTGACACGTTTGTCGATAGTAAACCTGATTAACTTATTATTACTATTCTTATTGTTTTTTCTTCAAACAATTATCTCAAACTTTTATATTCATCTAATAAAGCTTATGCCAGCTTGGAACCGTTACTAATTCAAACTTTGTGTTTTCCGGCGATGTCCTCATGGCAAGGTTTTTAATTAATACTTCGTTAACCCTTGTTTTATTTTATTTCATGATTTCTACGTTTCTAAGAGGCGAAAAGTACTTTTTTTTTAATTTGTGAATGTAGAAAACTGTGAAAGATTGGTCGCATAATTAAGGGTTGAGACTTTTCATATCATCTCAATTGTTTGATGAATTGTAGTCCATTCATCATCTGGTAACATTTCTTGTACATGCGATAACACTAAGATTTTGTTAAAACATGGCGGATTTGCACATATTCAAAATAAAAACGATGTATATTGAATCATTTATTAGACTCGACTACTCAAATAGCTTATTTGTCCATGTTATAAAAATGAGCCATAGAGTTTTTCAATTACATAAAGCTTATAGAAATTGAGCCGTCAGAAAAAAGCGGATGAAAAGCTCTGAAAAAATTTGCAGAGCTAAATCACCAAATAAAAAGTCTAAACTAAAATCAAATTAATGACCTTTTTCGTTCACTTCGTCTCTAGAAACCGCTTCCAGAGCATAGCGAAATGGAAATTATTATTTGTTGTTGTTTATATTTTGTCTCAAAGAACAACTTTCATCTCAACTCGGTTTTGATCACCCTAATTACTCTTTATCCTTCTATCTTCTTTAAAGTTCTTTTTTAAGCATGTTTGTGTGTGTTTTTTAAAATGATTTTCTCATCCTTGCGCATATAAATACATATACATGTACAATACATATACATATATATATATATATATATATATATATATATATATATATATATATATATATATATATATATATATATATATATATATATATATATATATATATATATGTGTGTATACATATACATATGTATATATGTATACGTGTTTTGTCTGAACATACACGTTCAAGATAATCCATTTAATTTAAAGCCATGCTTTACTTTTATGATTCGTTCTTGCTCTGTTGACAATGACGCAGGCAGATATAAAAAAAATTAAATTAAACATGCCTCGTTTGGATATTGCGCGTTTTCGTGTTTGTACATTATCTGTCCACTCAAACCGCAAAGGCATGTTCGATGAACGAAATTTTTATTATAAGGTTTAGAAATCGCATGAAAATTTCTTTTAATCTGTGTAAGTATCTGTTGCCATGTAACAATGAAGTTTTTTTAAAAATACTTTTTCTCTTTCTCTCTATCTTCCTCTCTCTCTCTTTCTCTCTCTCTCTCTCTCGCTTTTTCTTTCTTTCTTTTTCGGATTGTTTGGCTTTCCCACTCTGAACATTGTTAAAGACAAGTTAAATTAATTCACACAGGTACTTTAATTTAGTGTTCTTTGATGATAGTTTTTTCCTGTTCATTGATGTTCGTCCCTCTTTGTGATTGTCTAAATGCGTGTGCCTGTCCGTTGTCCGAATCAAAGTCTGTTCTACGTTTGAGGCTCTCTTTCTCGATCTCCGAAACTCTACTGAAGACTTCGCTTCATTTGAATTCTCACAAACCCTGAGCTAAACCATCTGTTTTTCATCACTAAATGCCAACTTCGAAGGAACTAGGATCCTTCCAACTATCACTTAGTAAACCGTGTGCACTTCTCGCTTGTTTAGTGCAGCCTCAACTGGGCTAGCCTAGTAAATTTAACGCACGCTAGTCTTGTATAGTCTAAGGTTCAAGTGAACATGCCTTGCTGCAACCACCCTGCTCCATGTTGCTGCTGCGGCATACGCAAGAGCGGGGTCAAGCGGTGTCCTGGCAACCCTCCATCACCGCCATTCGCTCGCTCATACTCTCAACCGGTCGGATCTTCATACTTTGTTTTGCCCCCGCGCGATCCGCATCGTCCCATTCCTGTCCACTGTACACAGTCCGCGTTGTTTGTCCCGTCGATCGCGCCCCGTTCAGTCTCTTCCACGTCCACTTTGCTGGCCTTCTCTCACCCACGTCTCTTAAACTCACGCCCGTTCACGGTGAGTGAGCCGTTGATGTATATCGACGCGGAGGGAGATGACCCGGATTGTTGTAGGGGAAGCAGGCGGAAGCCGGGGTTTAGACCACTTGTAGAGGAGAGATCAGAAGGTAACAACTGTGCCGGAGAAGGAAAAAATAAGTCTAAGACTACACAAGACTTTGGTGAGGAACGCGACAAAAATACCAAGAGCAGCACTCGAGGAACGTCAGTGGAAATTCAAGATTTTCTTATTTTCAAACTTTGCAAAGTTAACGAGTTTTTTTGTAACCAATAAGCATTTTCAGAATTCCAAATACAAAAACTATACAAAAGTTCTTAATGACAGAGATATTTGTTGAATAGTGGCATGAACTGTAATAATAATCACCAGCTAATTACTGGGCAAAATTTTTACTCGGGCAAAATGGAACAGGAAATTTTATTCTTTGATCTGTGACTTGCCTTGTTGATGCGTTGTTAAGAAGAAAAGGATTTCGAACATTTCGCTTTATAAAAGCATCGTCAGCGAATGTAATCACCTAAACACAATGGTGAGCACATCAAAAATATGTATCAAAAAGGATTTTTTAAAAAAGATAAGAAAAAATTTTCTTTTCTTTTTTTATTCTTTTCGATACATATTTCTACTAGGCTCACCATTGTTTTTAGGTGATTACATTCGCTGACGATGCTTTTATAAAGCGAAACGTTCGAAATCCTATTCTTCTTAACAACGCATCAACAAGGCAAAACACAGATCAAAGTGTATCGTCTACTGGATTCTCAATCCAATGCGTTTAACTCAGCACAAATTCTTCAAGAAAATTTTATATTTTGCGGCATGAATCAGAATTAATATGTAAACATCTGAGCATATTTATTCCTGCTCGAGGTTTACGTTGTTTGAATTTGCTTGAGTCGTTGAAGAGTGTAATGTTTTTGATTCAGTAAATGTCTCAGATTACATACTGAGTGGCAGATGTTGCTAGAATTAAATGATCACTTTAGGAGCAAATCCGAACGTGGTCGACCTCGCAAAAGAATGCAGAGAGGGGCTGGATTTTTTCAGGTTAGTTGTATTCCGAGTTAATAAGTTGAGATTTTGAAATCTAGAGAATTTTTAAACTTTGGAATCGATATCATAAAGTTTCTTTTGTAATCAAGTAGTTCTAGCCTTGAGGGCTAATAAAGCTTAACATGAGGAGAAGTGAAATTTATTTAGTTTTTTTTAATTATTACATTCAAGATCGCTGGAAATTCGACATTTTACGAGATTAAACTAATGTTTTTATCACTGTTATTGTAAACTTTTCAATTCAGAAAAGTTATTGATTTTCATGTTTTCTATGTTCACGGGTATTTAAGGGATGAAAGGAATGAGATAAGAATATCACTGAAGTGTTTACTAGCCTAGGCAGGCATCTTGCCTCGAACACTAAGGAAATAAGTTCGGTGGCATGTTGATAGGTAGAAATTTAAAAAATTTTGCCTTAATGATATTCCTTGTTCAAACTGCATTTATGAGTAAAGTTTATTTTTCCATATAAGCTTATGTAAACACTATTACAATATTGATAATAGTTTTGACGCAAGCTTCATAAATAGGCTTTTATTTTAGGTCGAAAGCTTGTATCTCTTTTTTTCGATTTGCTTACGTCTCTAAAAACGAAGATATGTCCGTGTAGAACGTTATTTTTTAAAAAATCCGATTACGATTTTCGAATAGTTGTTTCAAAAAAAATCCGGCTCTTAAAGTTCGCGCATTTTCTAGACAATTGTCACTCTAACTCTAGATATATGCGTTATAAACGCTATTTAGCGACCGATTATCGAGTGGTCGAATATGCAAGTAAAGAGCACCGTGTTTGGAGATAGTTTGGAATGACATTCCTCGGGTCACTCTCACTCCATTCCATGTGTTTTTAATGTCTTCTCAATTACTGAAGAGAGTGTCTCAAATGTCGAACCGAGTCCGTTCTTCTGTTCCCTTTTTCTCAATCTATCAGTCTCGGCCATAACACTCCTCCTCCTCTTATTCTCAGAGCAAGACAGAGGTTTTTCTGGCTTGTTTTACACTGTGATTTCATCATGGAAGTAGAGAGAGGGGCAGAGAGAGAGAGAAAGAAGAAAGAAGGAAAAATAGAGAAATAAAGAAAAAGAGCAAAGCCATAGGCAAGGGTGATCTAAAAGCTTTCTTCTTGTGATCTAAAAGGAGACTCTTCGTACCTTTCCCAAGGAGAGAATTGCGTGTCAGGCTGTGATAGTTCGGTGAACTTGTAACAAGTCTCCTTTGAAAAGTTAAATCTGAGGTCATTGCCAGCCTAAGACCTGCAGCGACATTAATCTCTAAACGATGAGATCATCGGCGCGATGATATCATCGTTTAGAGATTAATGTCGCGGCAGATAAATTCAGATTCTTCAAGCGCGTGGTTTAAATAGTCTTAAAACAAAAATTCAGCCGAGCTCGTACCCAGGAAGCTCTTATCTTAGACCTCAAAGTCATGTGAGCGCTCATAATCATCGCGCCGATGATATCATCGTTTAGAGATTAATGTCGCGGCAGATAAATTCAGATTCTTTAAGCGCGTGGTTTAAATAGTCTTAAAACAAAAATTCAGCCGAGCTCGTACCCAGGAAGCTCTTATCTTAGACCTCAAAGTCATGTGAGCGCTCATAATCATCGCACCGATGATCTCATCGTTTAGAGATTAATGTCACGGCTGCTTTATGAATAGGAGCATCGAGAATGTGTCTAATAAATTTGTTTTCTCATTCTACAATTAAATTGAAGAGATTTCTTCCTAGGAGCTTAAACTGCAATCGAAGTATATGTAGAAGGAAGTTGAAATGAGCACATTATGTTCCGAAATAATTTATTTTTTGGAAATTGCATCGAGAAGTTGCGAACATTGACTTTATACTTCTTGCTGAGTTTTTAAGCATTTTCTGGACGCCAGCAATGAAAATTCAAGATAATTTTTCGATTTCAATTGCACTTTGCTGAATATTATTGAGTCGTGTTTTAAAAAAAAGATTTCATGTAAGTATAAACCAAAAACTCAATGATTGACATACAATGGGCAAATGTAGGCTCTCAATTCCCATGATTGAATTAGATGCCGTGTTATCTGAACCTGATTTACAATTGAAAAATGCATGTAAATCAGATTAGTTTACTAGTTTTAATTTACAACTCCTGCATCAAATTCAGAACGGTCTCCAAGTTTTTCATCAGAGAACCGTATACTTAACTACTAATGGTCAATCTAGTATTCGATTTCAGAAGTTTTTCGGTGGTGGTGGGAGTGTGAACTCGAACGGGGACTCGAACGGAAGGGAGGCTACTTTTACGGGACCTGTGTACCACGAAGAGCCAGACTACGCCAGCATTGACAGAATGAGGGGCTCCAATAAGAGAGAACGTTAGTCAACTATACTTGCATTGTCACTGAGGAAAAATTCGAAATTGAATTCATAAAGAGAGAATATCATCATAGATGAACTGAATTGGGGGGAGAGAGAGGCTGAGAAAGAGTAAGAGAGAGGGAACATTCAAACATGCAACGTATTATATACATAGTACATACAAATGTAATTAAAGAAAAAAATGAAAGATGATAGACGACATAGCCAAAAAAGAGTAATGAAATACCGAGAGTTTCACGATCTTAAAATGACTAATTCGATGACTATGACTTGTACTCATGATGGTTTCGATTTGTTACTGCAAAGACATCTGCTCTGCTTCCTATCAATATCTCCCAGAATTTCTTTCTATCGATGTTTCGCACTGAGTCACTCAGTCACAGTGCTTTTGATGGTGAATGACTCTCATCAAGTCATTGAATGATTTCGTGAATTGCATTTACATATTAGAAAAGATGTTGCATCTATCTCTGTTCATTGTTATTTTCCTCTCTCATTTTCTCCTTCTCTCTATTTCTCTCTCTCTTCTCTCCCTTTCTTTTATTTGACTTGCTGTTTAGTTCTCATTCGCTTTGCTCCTTCTTTTTCTCCCTCTAATCCTCTTTTTTCTCACGCTTCGTACACAGCCGCCTGGTTGGTTGAGCACAGCTGCTGAAATATTACATAGATGTTGTCTTAATCAAGAGCCAGTTACAAGTTTCGAAGTAGTTTGCAGTAAATGAAGACCAGGATTCGAATGAGAGAAATCAGATTATATCGATGTGCAGGGAACAGTAATACATACAATGGAAAAATTCTGAGAAAACTAGAGCGAGAGAGAAAAAATAAAAACACAACGGTTTAAGAAAAGGAAGATAGGATGCGGGATATGTTTTTAATAATAAAACACGTTTCCGTCAAAAAAATCGAAAAGACTTGGAAA
Source organism: Allodiplogaster pararmata (assembly GCA_964056735.1). Lineage (NCBI taxonomy): Eukaryota > Metazoa > Nematoda > Chromadorea > Rhabditida > Diplogasteridae > Allodiplogaster > Allodiplogaster pararmata. The sequence continues at coordinate 35,732,535 of OZ057404.1, read as the reverse complement.
AAATTGAGTCCTCACACCAGTTCCTTATTGAGTCCTCACACCAGTTCCTTATTGAGTCCTCACACCAGTTCCTTATTGAGTCCTCACACCAGTTCCTTATTGAGTCCTCACACCAGTTCCTTATTGAGTCCTCACACCAGTTCCTTATTGAGTCCTCACACCAGTTCCTTATTGAGTCCTCACACCAGTTCCTTATTGAGTCCTCACACCAGTTCCTTATTGAGTCCTCACACCAGTTCCTTATTGAGTCCTCACACCAGTTCCTTATTGAGTCCTCACACCAGTTCCTTATTGAGTCCTCACACCAGTTCCTTATTGAGTCCTCACACCAGTTCCTTATTGAGTCCTCACACCAGTTCCTTATTGAGTCCTCACACCAGTTCCTTATTGCTGTGTAGCTTGAAATTAAAACTTAAATGCTGACTTTTTCAAACTTCTTGGCTTTATTTATAAAACTTGTAATTCTGAGATTGGGAATTCTTAAATTCAAAATTCCTTCAATTTGTGTTGAATATTTCAAGGCTTTGAAGCCGGGCAGAGGCAATATAGTATAGGAATAGATGAGAAAGAGGCAATATAGTATAGGAATAGATGAGAAAGAGGCAATATAGTATAGGAATAGATGAGAAAGAGGCAATATAGTATAGGAATAGATGAGAAAGAGGCAATATAGTATAGGAATAGATGAGAAAGAGGCAATATAGTATAGGAATAGATGAGAAAGAGGCAATATAGTATAGGAATAGATGAGAAAGAGGCAATATAGTATAGGAATAGATGAGAAAGAGGCAATATAGTATAGGAATAGATGAGAAAGAGGCAATATAGTATAGGAATAGATGAGAAAGAGGCAATATAGTATAGGAATAGATGAGAAAGAGGCAATATAGTATAGGAATAGATGAGAAAGAGGCAATATAGTACAGGAATAGATGAGAAAGAGGCAATATAGTATAGGAATAGATGAGAAAGAGGCAATATAGTATAGGAATAGATGAGAAAGAGGCAATATAGTATAGGAATAGATGAGAAAGAGGCAATATAGTACAGGAATAGATGAGAAAGAGGCAATATAGTACAGGAATAGATGAGAAAGAGGCAATATAGTATAGGAATAGATGAGAAAGAGGCAATATAGTATAGGAATAGATGAGAAAGAGGCAATATAGTATAGGAATAGATGAGAAAGAGGCAATATTGTATAGGAATAGATGAGAAAGAGGCAATATAGTATAGGAATAGATGAGAAAGAGGCAATATAGTATAGGAATAGATGAGAAAGAGGCAATATAGTATAGGAATAGATGAGAAAGAGGCAATATAGTATAGGAATAGATGAGAAAGAGGTAATATAGTATAGGAATAGATGAGAAAGAGGCAATATAGTATAGGAATAGATGAGAAAGAGGCAATATAGTATAGGAATAGATGAGAAAGAGGCAATATAGTATAGGAATAGATGAGAAAGAGGCAATATAGTACAGGAATAGATGAGAAAGAGGCAATATAGTATAGGAATAGATGAGAAAGAGGCAATATAGTATAGGAATAGATGAGAAAGAGGCAATATAGTATAGGAATAGATGAGAAAGAGGCAATATAGTACAGGAATAGATGAGAAAGAGGCAATATAGTATAGGAAAAGATGAGAAAGAGGCAATATAGTATAGGAATAGATGAGAAAGAGGCAATATAGTATAGGAATAGATGAGAAAGAGGCAATATAGTATAGGAATAGATGAGAAAGAGGCAATATAGTATAGGAATAGATGAGAAAGAGGCATTATAGTATAGGAATAGATGAGAAAGAGGCAATATAGTATAGGAATAGATGAGAAAGAGGCAATATAGTATAGGAATAGATGAGAAAGAGGCAATATAGTGTAGGAATAGATGAGAAAGAGGCAATATAGTATAGGAATAGATGAGAAAGAGGCAATATAGTATAGGAATAGATGAGAAAGAGGCAATATAGTACAGGAATAGATGAGAAAGAGGCAATATAGTATAGGAATAGATGAGAAAGAGGCAATATAGTATAGGAATAGATGAGAAAGAGGCAATATAGTATAGGAATAGATGAGAAAGAGGCAATATAGTATAGGAATAGATGAGAAAGAGGCAATATAGTATAGGAATAGATGAGAAAGAGGCAATATAGTATAGGAATAGATGAGAAAGAGGCAATATAGTATAGGAATAGATGAGAAAGAGGCAATATAGTATAGGAATAGATGAGAAAGAGGCAATATAGTACAGGAATAGATGAGAAAGAGGCAATATAGTATAGGAATAGATGAGAAAGAGGCAATATAGTATAGGAATAGATGAGAAAGAGGCAATATAGTATAGGAATAGATGAGAAAGAGGCAATATAGTATAGGAATAGATGAGAAAGAGGCAATATAGTATAGGAATAGATGAGAAAGAGGCAATATAGTATAGGAATAGATGAGAAAGAGGCAATATAGTATAGGAATAGATGAGAAAGAGGCAATATAGTATAGGAATAGATGAGAAAGAGGCAATATAGTATAGGAATAGATGAGAAAGAGGCAATATAATATAGGAATAGATGAGAAAGAGGCAATATAATATAGGAATAGATGAGAAAGAGGCAATATAGTATAGGAATAGATGAGAAAGAGGCAATATAGTATAGGAATAGATGAGAAAGAGGCAATATAGTATAGGAATAGATGAGAAAGAGGCATTATAGTACAGGAATAGATGAGAAAGAGGCAATATAGTATAGGAATAGATGAGAAAGAGGCAATATAGTATAGGAATAGATGAGAAAGAGGCAATATAGTATAGGAATAGATGAGAAAGAGGCAATATAGTATAGGAATAGATGAGAAAGAGGCAATATAGTATAGGAATAGATGAGAAAGAGGCAATATAGTATAGGAATAGATGAGAAAGAGGCAATATAGTATAGGAATAGATGAGAAAAAGGCAATATAGTATAGGAATAGATGAGAAAGAGGCAATATAGTATAGGAATAGATGAGAAAGAGGCAATATAGTATAGGAATAGATGAGAAAGAGGCAATATAGTATAGAAATAGATCAGAAAGAGGCAATATAGTATAGGAATAGATGAGAAAGAGGCAATATAGTATAGGAATAGATGAGAAAGAGGCAATATAGTATAGGAATAGATTAGAAAGCTGATCCTCGTCATTGAATTTACACAATTTCCAAGTGCTGCGCAGTTAAGACTTTGACAATGGAAAATATTTAAAACAAATCATATTTACTAATTTAGTCTCATATTTTTCTCCTTGGGTTGTTTTATTGAGTTGCCTACTTCTTATTTCTTTAATCAAGTACTCCTATTTTGCTGCAGTTCATTATCTGTATTTCTAGCTGGGAGCCGTGTTATTTTAAAAAAAATCATTTTCTGCAGTCAGATGCTATGTTCAAGCACTCTCAACTAAGCAAATTTTTTAACGTGAAGAACCTTAAAATTGGTGAATAGTCAAAAAAATTTTCTTATTTTTCAGTCTTTTTACTCTTATTTTCTGTTTTCTCACTCTTCCACTCCCTGCAAAGCATCGTCTCAACACGAAAATCTATAGTCTTGCAAGCGTCTTTCTTCTCTGATGTTGAGCGTTCATCCATTACACTAGGTCACATCAAGTTTATACATAAACACCCTCTGTGAGGTTTAAAATCCTTTGTAGAGAAGTAAGAATTGAGAAAAATTAGAGAGAATTGAGAAAAGGGGACAGAGAGAAAGAGATGAAGTAAGAGAAAAGCACAGAGAGAGAGAGACAGAGAAAATGAGAGAGAAAGGAAGAATGAAAGGAAACAGAGACAGAAAAAAGGGAGAGAATAAAAATAAGACAGCGGTTCAAAGCGACATAAGAAACAAAAAAATTATGAAAAAAGATCTCAGCAAAAACGGTTTATTAAAGCATGAAAAAATCATCAAAGGAAAATCTAGAATTTAGGAACGAAGAAATAAAGAAAAATAGGCTAAGCAGAGATTGACTCTCCCCACTGCTGCTAATCACACTAGCAGTGATCTAGCAGGCAGCCACTGGTTCTACCAGGATAGGTCTGTTCTGCATCTCAGGGGAGCGCGTACCCTGCCGCGAGGCGGGAACAAGCGCGAGGAAGAAGAAGAGGCTAAACAGAGATTAAAATGAATATTTTAATAGCGAGAAACTGAAGAATTGAACATGAATAAGAAGGCGATGTCTAACAGCTTGAAGTAGTGCCTGAAAGAGATGAGTGGAAGTCAGGAAAAGTCAAAACTGAAAAATTATAAGATCAAGGTTTTTTTTGAATCATACGTGTGGATTATTCTCTCAAAAAGGTATCGCGAAAAAGGCAAAACAATGAAAACATTATAGTTCAATATCTTTGTTTTTGTTCAAAAAATGGTTTCGCAATAATCGTTATCCCGGATTTTTATTGTTAATCATTTGCACCAATTAGGATCAATAGATACGGAAAAGTAGTTCGATGAAATTTGTTATGCTTATTGTCAGACGAGAATGCTCGCGAAACCGCATGACATGACAAATTTATGATATGATATTAGGACTTTATAAAGAAAAAACTATTAGATACTATTTTGAACCGCTGAAACTCGGAAAAGTATTACAATATTTTTTCCGATTTTCTTATTGCTTCATGTTAACTTCAGACTTTTTTCTAATATTTTTGTTTTAAGTGTCGATGCCGGTGTCTCCAAAAAGTGTCAGCTTCGTAGAAAGCACCCCGCTCGTCGCCCCTTTTCCTTCACGAAACAGTGCATTTCGGTCAGAGGTGGAATTGGAAAAATTAAACGGTGTACATGAAAGACCATCGGTGATTGGGCATTTGGAGACACATTTGAGTTGCATTAGGTTAAGAAGAACAGAAAAGAAATAATAAAACACAGAGAACCAAAAAAACTGCAAAAATTAAACCGTTTTTTTTCACATTTGTCGACAAGCGAAAGCTTTTTAAGAAAAAAATATGCTCATAGTCGAATTTTTTTATCGAGTGACACTTTAAAAAACTTCATTTTTAACGAAATGAGATACACGTGTCAGCAATCGGTTGTCAATGTCCTTATTCTTGAAAAATTTTCGCTATAAGTCGCGTTCATGTCCCAGGAAGCCTTGCAGACCTCGAGCTGAGAGCGCTCACATGGACAGAGGCCGAGCTCCGCCCACCGCAGGCCCCATGCCATCCCGGGCTCTCTCCACATCGAGGACTTCCAATCTCGATGACCTCACCGCAGACCTACTCAGGTTCCCTACCTACTATTTGATACCTGTTCTATGAATTGTCTCTCACTCGATTTCAAGCGACTTTTGCAGGGAAATGTTTCAAAGCCTTTCAAATTTGGTAACCAGGACCATAGAACAATGAAAAGTTTATGGAAAACAAGTTGAGCGAAGTCATAAAACTAAGAATTAAAGTAAGGAAATGAAACTGTAAAACAACAAGCATGTGTTAGTCTACCTTTTTTTAACACACGGCTCTCTAAGACTAACACAGTTCTCTAATTTTTTTCAGTCGAACAAAAAAATAAGCGAGAGCAGAATGACAGCCCTTGAAACGTCCAAGAAGATACGATTTCAAGAGTTATGACATACATATATGTATAAAAGTAAACATGATTAACAAAAGTTTTTTTTTCGGAATTAGATCTTCATTCATTAATCGTCCTGTAATTATTCGATAAGCAATACTCTTAAATTATTTTTTTTCTCAAACTTTACAACTGCAAATTCAGACTATCAAACGAACCACGGACTCGCGCCACTTCCCATTTCGACTCCGGAGATGGCTTCGGGTCTCGTCGCCATTTCGAAAGATCCACCAGTGCGGTGCCACCATCTCTCAGAGATGTTTGTGTTTTATTTACACACAACTTCCAATAAATACGCTGAAACGACATCGCATTCCCTGCTTCTCCTTTGCAGTCCTTTCTAGTTAGTCTGAGCTGGAGGGCGAAAAGGTAAACACATTCTGTGAGTTAAGACGACAATTGATTTGCACGGAAAAATTTGGACCACCGGGTGGAGTAAAAATCAGCCAGCCTTTCTCAAATCGGGAGCAAGCGTCTCATCATTATACCTCAGTGAAACATTTCTATTCCGTGTGATAGTGCTATATGAGAGGTTTGATTGCCTTGCTCGTCACTGCCAGGCGTCACTGCCTTCCAAATTTGTAACTGAGCATTTGAATATTTATCATCAATCTTCCATAACCCTTCTAAAGAATTTATGCACGACGCTTTCGCTTCAGGAGCATCCTTTAATATACATAGCAGTATCGCAATGTGTCACCGTAGTGTAATGGTGACGCGCTTGCTCGCGGATTAAGAAGGGGTTGTGGATCAGACCACCCAGTGGATCAGATTTTTTTCTCTCGTGTATAATCAATTTTCGTCTTAACCTGGCGTCACTTCCTTTAAACTGTGAAACTGAGCATTTGAATGTTCTGTGAATTATGAATACTCCATTCATTATGCTTTTACAACACTCCCAACAATAACAAATGTTAGATAATTAAATAAATAATGAAAAACAAAAAATGTCGCAGATACATACCTAATTATGACAAAAAAAAATCCTAGTGACTTTATTTCCCTTTCATTTCACTGAGAGTGATCATGATTGCAGTCAGAATTTCTACTTAAACGGTGGTGTATCTCAATTAAGGTTAGCGATTTTTGTAATACATACTAGGTAAAACTGAGCGCGGAGGGGAAAGAAGAGATGCAACCAATTCAGAGACGAATTAATGTGAGATGTATTTTTCTGCAGCCCCGAGCTATGGAAAAAGGGCTGCAGAATGGGACGACACAAGATGGCTGGAAGTCGGAATTCGTACAGACTGTTCCTCCTTCCTCTGTGAACAAACAGGGCAAAGTCACTGAATACGAGTACGAGGAAAGCAACAAGGTGTTTTCCAGTTTCACCAATTTCTGGTATATCTAAAATGTATATATATATAATCAATTCTCGTATATCTAATCCATATCTGCAGACACAGTTGTTCAGTTTCTAACCGAATGAAAAATCTATTAAGTATTCTTTCTCTTTTAGTTTTTTTTTCCCAAACAGTCCGCCTGTGAACTGCCTTTCTCCAATTCTATCGACTCCCATAGCATTGAGATCCAAGCCTGATGTTTCAATAGCATACTTTAGAGTTTTAATGAATATTGAGATAGTTTCAGTAAAATTCGTTTAACTCATCAACTTACTCATTTACCATTTGCAAGAACAGAAAGGTATTCAGACGAATCAGTTAAAAGTAAATGCTCCAGCACTGTTAAGAAGTCAAAGGCAAATAGGAGCATCAGAATCACAGAACATAAGAAGAAAAATCATTTGTTATTCAATTATACTCCAGGCACCCCCCGTCGTCCGCACAACCGTTGAGGGAAAGCTTCGGATGGAGAAGATTGTCGGCGCGGATCTCATCACCGTAGACTCATGCGTCTCGAGTGCATGGACCGTCAGAGACACTGTCTCTAACTATAAGGTGTGTTACAGAGACATCGTTAATTATAAACTAAACTTTATAAAATATTTTTTTATACATTGAAAGATGATTAGGAAAGCTGGAATAGGAAATGTGGAAAATTTCGGGTTGTACATACATACTTTTCCGAACTCGAAGTGTAAACTAGTTCAATCCATTTTATTCCTTTTTCCGAATCAAGTTGTGAACGTCATTCACTTGAGAGGGTTAATGTGAAGTTCAACGTATTACAAGTTAGTCTGAACCTCGACCTAGCTATCGAGCAATCAACTTCTGTTATCGGGTAGTGGATCTGATTCACTTATACATATGAATGAATATAAGTATATGGGTTCGCTCTGACTGTTTAAGAGTGGCGGGTAAAATGACCATTCTGTATGTACCTGGGTGGGATAAAGGCCGGCCTCTTCGTGTATATCACTCCATTAATACAAGTTATTGATCAATTTTTTTACCGTATGAATGAATATGTACATCAGTTCCGTTTTTCCGCTGATAGTGGAAAAACTGATAGTAAATGTCTTGTTGCCTACGATATTTCTGATCTTCTCATATGACATCGTATTACAGATCAAAACGAGCATAGGCAAAAGATCTCTGATCCTGGAGGAAGGAGGTGGCGAGAGCAAGTACAAGATAACATTGATCGAAGACGGAGAGACGAGGGCAGAGAGAGAAGCCAAGCTGAATGTTCCGCTGCAAACGGTCAGAGCAAGAATTTCATACAGAACTTGTTTTGTTATTTGAAATACTATTTTTTCTAACGTACTTTTACAAATAACTTTTGGTGAGTTCAACGAATTGGATTGAAAATCCAGTAAAGGATACATACACTTTGAGCCTATTCTTCTCTTGTAGATCAACTTTGGTAAAAAGTCTTGGTAAAAAGGATACACTTTGAGCCTATTCTTCTCTTGTAGATCAACTTTGGTAAAAAGCCTTGGTAAAAAGGATACACTTTGAGCCTATTCTTCTCTTGTAGATCAACTTTGGTAAAAAGTCTTGGTAAAAAGGATAATAATTTAAACTTCCACGAGTTGAAAAAACCTATTATAATATGCGAATAGTATCGTCGTTTGTACATAGTAAACATGTTAAAAAATTTCACGAATGTTATATCTTTCAAAAAGTCATAAGAACCTATGGCTGGCTCTTATTCCCTCATGAGCATACTCTGCGTCTTGTCTTGCAGACATTGGAATACTAGACGAAAAATTGGCTTTAAACGCTACGGTTTTGAAAATTTTCTTCATAGGTTATCATTTTGAACATCAGAGACTCCGGTTCGAAAATTTTTTCTATTTTTACATTAAAAAAGTATTTTTACATTGAAAAAGCTTAGCCTTGGTATAAGTTTACGCTAACGAGGCCGTACGGCTTGGGCCAACGAGACCGTTTTAACAGAAATGCCGCTCTGCACTGTCTGGCGTTTAGTATGTCCATGAGAATATAACAGCCGAACCTTTTATGGGCTTTCTCACTATGAAAAAATTAGTTGAAATTAGCACTTTGAAAATGTTAAAACATACTTCTTTTTTTCAAAAAACCTTTCCTCAAAACTTTTTATTCATTTCACTCGTTCTGTTGGTTTCAGTTTTCATGGACGGATAAAGATTAGAAAAAAACTTTCACTCAACCAAAAATCACCAAAAATGAGAGGGACCACTATTATAGACCTTCGTCATTATTATGTTGTAGTTCCTTTACTGTGATTGAGAAAATAGGCTCTGAGCATAGCAAAATATGAACATGATTTTTTTTATTCAGTTCCTATTTGAACAAAATGTGCAAAACTGTCCAACAAAATCAAACAAAATACAAGTTATAAAAAAAATTTGTTAACGCAAAAAACCGTTATTACGTTCGGAATATTGGTAGCAAAAGAAATAAGCTACCAAAAAAAACGTTTAGAGCTTTGAGATTTACACGGTGGAGTGCTTCAGGACAAGAAGGAGTTTCTCTCTGAAGTTTCTCGTCGACTGCTCACCGACCTGTCATCAGAAGAGGAGCTGGCCGCATTGACACATGTCGAGATTGAGGTTACTCTCATCTTTATCTCATCTTCACCAAAAAACCTCTCTATGCTATAAAAATTAGCTTATGCTCTATAAATCTTTATTTTTCTCAACTCTTCTCACTTTTCTTTTGGGTTTTTTTCACAGCGCTTTTTATCATTCAAATTCTTATTCTTAAAAAAACATTTTCACCTTTTCTGCACTCCGAACTTCAGCACCGAATAATTGTATCACCTAAGGAAGCACCGAATAATTGTATCACCTAAGGAAGCACCGAATAATTGTATCACCTAAGGAAGCACCGAATAATTGTATCACCTAAGGAAGCACCGAATAATTGTATCACCTAAGGAAGCACCGAATAATTGTATCACCTAAGGAAGCACCGAATAATTGTATCACCTAAGGAAGCACCGAATAATTGTATCACCTAAGGAAGCACCGAATAATTGTATCACCTAAGGAAGCACCGAATAATTGTATCACCTAAGGAAGCACCGAATAATTGTATCACCTAAGGAAGCACCGAATAATTGTATCACCTAAGGAAGCACCGAATAATTGTATCACCTAAGGAAGCACCAAATAATTGTATCACCTAAGGAAGCACCGAATAATTGTATCACCTAAGGAAGCACCGAATAATTGTATCACCTAAGGAAGCACCGAATAATTGTATCACCTAAGGAAGCACCGAATAATTGTATCACCTAAGGAAGCACCGAATAATTGTATCACCTAAGGAAGCACCGAATAATTGTATCACCTAAGGAAGCACCGAATAATTGTATCACCTAAGGAAGCACCGAATAATTGTATCACCTAAGGAAGCACCGAATAATTGTATCACCTAAGGAAGCACCGAATAATTGTATCACCTAAGGAAGCACCGAATAATTGTATCACCTAAGGAAGCACCGAATAATTGTATCACCTAAGGAAGCACCGAATAATTGTATCACCTAAGGAAGCACCGAATAATTGTATCACCTAAGGAAGCACCGAATAATTGTATCACCTAAGGAAGCACCGAATAATTGTATCACCTAAGGAAGCACCGAATAATTGTATCACCTAAGGAAGCACCGAATAATTGTATCACCTAAGGAAGCACCGAATAATTGTATCACCTAAGGAAGCACAGAATAATTGTATCACCTAAGGAAGCACCGAATAATTGTATCACCTAAGGAAGCACCGAATAATTGTATCACCTAAGGAAGCACCGAATAATTGTATCACCTAAGGAAGCACCGAATAATTGTATCACCTAAGGAAGCACCGAATAATTGTATCACCTAAGGAAGCACCGAATAATTGTATCACCTAAGGAAGCACCGAATAATTGTATCACCTAAGGCTTAGCGTACCCCCAACTATCAAACCTTTACTGAACAATACTTCATCAACTTCTGCTCGTAAAAGCTATGTTTTTTATTTGAGAGTTTACGCACCTTCAAAATTTCCATTAAAATTTCCATAAAATCACAACACTTTTTTTCAGGTTGTGGAAGACGTCACTAACATTCTGAAGACATACGTGATCGGTGAACAAGCAGACGACCATCTGCCCCAGCTTCTTCCAGCTGCTGCAGACACTACAGCGACCGCTCCAGTTCCCGTTCAGACTCATCTCGAAGAGAACGTCGCTCCTATCATTGAAGCGATTGAAGAACCTCTTAAAATTGAGCGTATCTACGTCGACAGCCTTGCAGTGGAAGATGAAGAGCGTGAGCTGGCGCGAGCGGAATACCATCTCCGCGCTCAAGGTGCCCAGCTCGAGGGAGAGTCTACTCTCCGACGAATGCATCGCCTCGAGAGCGAGTCCTCCATTGAATCACTGCGTCTGGCGCGTTGTGCTCACGTCTTCGCCGACTGCAACTTCACTCGAACAGAGGACTTTTCTTCGTTTACGGTGACAGTGGCACAGCCTCGTGAACTCGAAGTCATCATCGCTCTCCAGAGAAGACGAGTTGCGCGAGACAAAAGCCAGATGGCTAAGGCTCGACTCGAAATGGAGACTGCTGGAAAAACATACATCGGGGAGACGAGTCTTCAGCAGAGTCGACGACTTGAGACAAGTGAGTCGCTCGAAGAAGAACGCACGCTCCGTGAAGCAACACGACAGCTATCCACTGCTGTTCAGGATAACGCGACTACTCTTGAACAAGGATCTAAACTTCAGGAGAAATCTGCGAAAGAAGTCCTTGTGGATGGCACGGTTGAAATGGCTCAAGCGGTCGAGCGGAGTGGCCAGAAGCAGATTGAGGTGCGCGAAGCCGATGGCACCGCATACGAGTTGACCACCGCAGGAGTTGAACTTTGCGGGGAGCTATACATTGGAGGAACCCGACGCGCTCGTCCCGAGTCTGAATCCTCCGAAGAGGCGGTACGTGAGCGCGAAGCGATCTCGGCAGCTTATGAGATACACCAGAGTGGGATCGACCTGCGCGGCGCCGCCCGCTTCGGGGCAAAACGAGGTCATTATGAGTCGGCTTCTTCTCTTGAGTCTTCTCTCTACGGAGGGGGGCCGACCGCTGTGGACCTGATCCGAGAAGAGTCCAAGTCTCATTTTGACGCGATCATTGAGATTGGCACTTGGGCGGAGCCTCTTCTGCTTCGAGCCCGTGAGAGGAGAGCTGTCAGAGTGCCGGCTGCTGTCGTGAAACTAAGAACAGAGCAGAAGATCAACCTTGCCGCTGCTCGCGAGGGAAAATCTGTAATTGACTATGAAAGAACAGATGAATCTCAATCGAAAAAGTATCAGGCAGCTTCGGAACAGACACAAAGCTACGGAGTGCAGAAAGCACAATCCTACCAACATCACGAAACATATTCCTTCCAACAGTCAGAGCAATTTCAAGTGCCTCTGCAGTATCAGCGGTCTCAAGAGTCACACATGGCACAACAGTTCCAACAGTCGTATCTATCTCAAAAGGAGCAAGAGTCTCACCAGACACAGCACTTTCAGCAGCTCCAACAATCCCAACAACAGGCACAAGAGATGCGTCACACGACATCGGCCGAGGAAGCAACGCTCTTGGCAGGCATCGACGCGGAACGTCTCTTGGCAGGAAGTCATGAGCGAACGCTGCAAGGTTTTGGTAAGGCCACGGAGAGTACAATAAGCACCGTGCCGGAGTTTGCCGATGAGCACGCCACTAGTATAGTATTTCTGGAGAACCTCGAGCAGCCGGATGAGGTGACGGATGGGACGCTGAGAACGGGCCGGCGACTCGCTACCAACCTTTCAGCCAAGAGTTTCCAGAAAGAGGAGACGTCTCTGAGCTGCATGCTTGCCCAGGACACCTCGACGGAGTCACAAACCGACACTAACATTAGCACACCGAATCTCCAGGCCTCTTCTTTTTCAGGCACTTCCATGCGATCGGAGTCCGCGGTGACGAGCACCTCCTTGAATCGCTCGTCCGAAATGTACGCAGTGACGGGACGCGCCAGAGAGCGCGTCTCCACTTCCGCCGCTAGCCACTTCACCGAGTACGGTGAGGCGGCCGAGAACTGCGCAGTGCTGATGAAGCGTACAGGCGGACTCTATGAGAAAGCGGGCGCTATCCTGGCCGAGGCGGTCATTGGTGAGTCAACAGTCTTTTCCTTATGTGTACCTGGTTTTTTTTTAGAGATGGGACTCACAGGAACGACAGAGAACAGTGTGAAAAAGGCAGCTTATGAAAATTACTGCAGAATTCTTGAAGTGAAGCCCATACTCAGAAAGAAAGAGAGCTCTGTCGCTTTTGTAGAGGCTTTAGCAGTAGAAAATAGTTTGAAAATTTTATATTCAGAAGAAACCTTGCACGCGCTTAACTTAAACACAGCTAACATCACTTCACGCATGCATCTCACTAACTACGCGTGCCTCTTACCCGCGCACCGAGCCGCCTCTCTGCTGCTGCCTCTGGTGTCCCAAAATAGAATTGGCCTAGTGGTCCCCATGCGCGTTAGCCACTCCCCCCTTCATTATCCTGAGTCCCTCTCTGTCACGAACTTTTCGGAGTTGGAAGTCACAAATGAGTCATTCGCCATTCGAAATCAGCATGGATCGAAGGAAATGGAGACAGAGTACGTCAGCCACCAAACGGAGATTTATTCTGTATACCAAGACGTGTACCCTACATATTTGTCCTCGCCCCTGCAAGTATTCCGGAAAGTCTATTGGAACAAGATATCCCAGATGGAACACAACACTCTAGAACTATTGTGAGTGAGTGGAGCGATGAGAAGAAAGACACTGATCTACGATTCAATGAAATAAGGTCTCTATTTTCACAAAATTCGGAGAAAGAAAGCAAAAACCAATCAAAAGTCATAGAAGAAAGCCGTTCTCAGTTCAAGAGTGTAATGTGTCAAAAGAGTAGAAGTAGACTAGTTCGAAAACTTATTTTCTTTTTCCGGTTCTCTGTGTAGAAATAGGGATCAATGTCAATATCTTCTAGCATCGAAGACATACTTATCTCGCCCGAAGTTCTATGTAATTCTCCCTTGTCTCAGTGGAACCCTTCTACAATTCCTTTGTCTCTCTTTTGTGATCATCAAGATTACTATCACTGTTCATTCATTTATTTTGTACTCCAGTTGTTTTTTGCTTGTAATCTTTTTTTGTCTGTTTCTCTGTTCTCTTCGTCATACTCTTTTGTGATGTCTTTCTAACGTGCCACTCGCGACTTATCTGTTCTACTATTATAATTTTTTTTTTCCGAATCCTGAGACTTCTTCAACTTCTCTGGTCTCTATTGAGCTTTTCTTAAAGTCTATGTTTCCTCACAAATGATTGAACTATCGCACAAAAAAAAGCTAGCCCTTCGGACGGGATCGAACCCAACCATTTCTAATTCAAACCGGGAGCGTTTGTTACCATTACAACACGGAGACACATTGCTATTCCATGCGATAGTGTTATATGAAAGGCTCATATGCCTGTTCTATGTTTCCTGTTAAGCCCACTGGGACCTCTTGCTTTTCTATTAGGCGCATTTCGACTATACGGAATATTACTAGAAAATATTTGGCTATATGGTCTAACTTTTATAACTTCTTATTTTTTTCACTTATTTTTTTAAAGGTTATATATTTCTCATAACTCTTTTTCCATCACATGAAAGGTTCATTTTCTCTTTCTGCTAATTGTTTCTTAGCACCTCCTAGAAACTCTCTGATTCTCTTTTCTCTAAAAATCTTGATTATTCTCCAGAGCTTTTCAACCTATGGTTCTAAATCTACTTCTCCGGTTCTTTTTTCGAATAGTTTCATGTGATGCCAAAATGTTGTGTCGCGAATCCGGAATATTATCCTAGTCTTTCTGTGTTCCTCCAATTTCCTTCTTACTCTTTATTTCCAGGTAAGAGCAAAGGCGTGCATGAATCAAACAATCAAACAAATCAATCAATGCAATCAAGCCCTGAAAGCGACGCCTGGCGACTGGCCTCTTCGGCACAGACGACGACGGCCACCCATGCGACAAGAAGCGCCCGGACTGAGACGGAACATAATCAGTCAATATCAATCACGGAAAAATATCGAACCGCAAGCGAACGAACGACAAGAACCCAACGCAGTACCAGTCTTCGGAGTGATTTGTACGAAGAGGACTCCGAAGAAGATGAAGTGGATAACTCCGAATGGACAAACAGAAGGAGGAGGAGTCGAGAGCGGAATCTCGAGCTGTCAGGAAGTGAGCAGATAAACGAATCGGTGTTGCGGAGTCGTCGGACTGTTCATGAAAGTAGACCATGCGCCAGAGTTGAAGAAAGTACTAAGGAATCCATTGAACTAGCGAGCAAATTGCAACAGTTAAAAGCCGTAGACATAGAATCCTCCGCTGGACTAGATGTCGCGTCTTCGGTTAGAGATGAGAGTTCCTCGAGGATGCGTTACGAGAGAACTCAATCAGAGACCCGTCCCCTTGTAGAAAGGGGCGATTTTAGCACAAAAGAGCATCTCATGAGTTCCGGTAGCGAAGAAATGTCCCGTGAACGTAAGCTTTTGAAATCAGCTTCCGAGGGAAGTTTACTCAAGAAGATTTCTGTCCAACAAGAAGAGACTACGGCGATGAGCTACAGTATATCGACCCTGAGAGAGCGTCGCAGCTACGCAGCTCTCACGAAGGAAGGTGAAGTGCGGGAGAGAGTCGTGAAGTGGCTGCAAGAGTTTCCGGACTCTCAAACAGTTACAAGTATAATAGAGCACAATTGTCAGAAGCAAGATATACGGAATGGAGCGCAAAAACTCGAGACTGATTCTGAAACAATAACAGAGAGGTCTAGACTATTTGACCGAACTAACTCTTCGACTGGTGATGTACCCCTAAAAGGCATCGTAAAAGAACCAGGAGTTCAAGGTTTTGAAGTAGATATCCTCTTGTCTCTCACTTCAATCATGGAAAATACTCAAATGAGTTATGACTCTCAAAGTGAAAAACATCATCGACAAGATGAATCAAGTCTTGAAAGCAGCACCGAACGAAGAACAGCGACAGCGTTTGAAAACATGGATTCAAAATCTAGAAAGGAGACCAAAGAACAATCAAATTATGATTTCGGATCTACGAAGAAAATCCCTAAAAGCCTACTCACCTCCGAGAACATTAATGAAGTCTCTGCGAATTCAACCAATATAAAGCATGAAACATCCGAAACAAACATCAGCGACAGGCATGTAAAAGCTTCTGAAGCGAGGGAATTCACGGAGCCAAGACCTATACTAAATTCAAATGGTATTGATCTCGAACTCGATGGAAATTTAAAGTACATGGGTACAGCACGTCCTTCGACGCTGGAAACAGCGGTACCATCAAAACTTCCTTGGAAAGATACAAATTATGGTAACAGGCAGGAGAGACCATTCAGTCAGCCTGACTCATGCACAGAAAAGCATAGCAACCGCACTCAGCTAGAAGATTTTGCTATCGAAATCGGACAAGCTGAAGAGCACATAACAGCAGCTGCAATGGATATCAGACAGCGAATCACAGCTAAGACCTCCTTGAATACATTCGCCTCACAAGAATTTCTCAATCAATTTAGAGAAGAAGGAGAGAATTTAACCACTATCGAATCAAAGTATCGTGAGAATGAGGAGAAAGAGCTACAACGTCATACCAGTCGAACCAAGGACGCTTTGGCTCGCACGGAACAAGAAAAACGGAAACACAGTGAAACGCGTATTCATGAAAGCAAACCGTTATTCGAAAGCGGTTTAGGACTCACTGACGCAATAGGACTCAATCAAGAAACGATATTCGAGAGTGAACTGCGAGTTGGAAATCAGCGAGTTTTTGAGAGAGAGTCGATAAATGGAAGTGGGCAAGGTTTTCAAGAAGAATCAGATGTTGGAAATGATCTCGAATGTCCGATGGGACCGACACATAAGCAAGCTGACAGAGTTAACGAGCTAAAAAATGAATTAGGAAACAAAAAAGGAACAGGACTCAAAACTGAGTTAGAAGAATACTTCATAGAAATTGGAAAAGCTGAGGAGCGATTTGTGACCAGTTCTGCTGGGCTTCAGCAGAAAGCTCTCGCTCGAGAGGCCCTTCGAACTTCGGCTTCACGAGAAGAACTCGCAAACATATCATCTTCCTTGAGAAACACAAGTCTTGAAAACTGCTCGGATTCGGCTAGTTTTGAAGTTGAAACGATGCGTCCTCAACAGAAAACTCAAAAGACTTCCCATACAACAACCAGCACAGAATCACTGCCAAGAGATAACCTTCAAACTCAATTGGAAGACTATTCGGTTCAAATCGGCAAAGCTGAGGAGAACTGCATCATCAGTGCGGTTGGCTTGCGGCAGAAGATTATCGAGAGGAGCACTTACAATACCTCTGCTTCACAAGAGGATCTGACCATTGTCAAACCACGAGTCAACTACAGACAAGCGAGACAAACAAGCATGACAAATGTTTGTTCCCGTCACTCGCTGAATGAAAGCACTATTCGTCTCTGGCAAACGTATGAAGGAACAGCTCATGCACGAGGTACTCGAACATACGACCAGCCACTTCAGTCCGTAACTTACGAGACTGCAGCACCCGAGGAACTACAGAGCTTCTCTAGCGGTTCCCTCGAATCCAAGCTTTACATAGAAGCGCAAATACTCGCGGAGCGATTGGAAGCAAGTGCTTCTCAAGATCGCATGATTCGATCTCTAATGGAACTTGAAGGTGCGACGCAGGCCAAGCAAGCGAAGTCAGTGTATCCAGCAGATCTAAGAGATGCTGAAGCTCAACTCACGTACTCCGCTGTTCAAAGAGCGAGCGAAATAAGCGCAGCCACTGGTATATTCGAGCAGAAAAGATCAGCGCAAAGTGAAAGTAGCCAGAGAGAACAGAGCTATGAGATGGCGAGCACATTAGGCACTGTCGGTGTGTTGCACGCTCCTCCAACAGCCAAAGCAGAGGCGACCGGGACTATCGCGCTGAGACAGGAAGCTGAAGCGTCAATGAGCATGCGTTCGAGAGGGTCTCCCGAGATCGAGCGGCCAGCAGCCGAGTCTTACTCCCAGCAAATCATCGAATCGCTCCGTCTTCTGGAAAAGGCTGTCACGACGTTAGATGGAAAGTCCAGTAATGTCTGCTTCGAGAGCGAAATATGCGAACCGGAAAATAAGTTGGAAGAAGCCATAACATTCAGTGGCGGACTCGGCAGAGAAAGTCAGCGAGAGATTAGGGATGTCCTCAAAAACATGAACAGCTTTTCGACATCCCTTCAGACACCAGAAACTAAGGAGGAAACGATGGCAGGCTTCTGGGACACGAAAGTCACGGAAGTCACTGCTGTTCGGACGCTCCAGGAGCAACTGCAGTATCATGAGAAAGCTTTACTGAAGGCCAAAGCTGCTCAAAGTAAGATGATCGAAGCACTGCGGAACCTGCAGAGATTGCCACAAGCTGACAGCACCTCTCATGTGTTTCAACTGAGAGAATGTACCGAGACGAATCAAAACTCAACCATCGAAGAAGAGGATCAACAAAGTCTACTGAAGAGAGGCATGGAAGCATCAATTACCGTTGGATCTGTCCCTCAAGCGACACAAATGAGCGCAATGTCTACGGCAAGAGAACAGGGACAAAAGTCATTGGAATTCCTTGCAGCTGCTGGAATATTGCATCCGAAGCAAGAAGAGTTTGGCACGACAGAACGCGTTTTTCTGTCGCAGCAAACACTCTTTCATCAAAAGCGTTTAAAAGCATCATCGACAGAAGATGTGCTGACTACTGTAGGGATGACGCCTCAACAAAAAAAGTCAAATGGCGTAGATGAGGGGCTGCAACGCGTTGCTCTCAAAGAACAGATTTCATTGCGAACGAACTCTTCGGTTAACGAATCAGCCGAACTTTCTACTTGCTTAACTCAACTCGATTCCGATTCCTCTGCTCTGAAAAAAGTTAGAGACGTTGAGAGACTCCAGGGGAAGCTTAGAACAAAAGAAACTACTGACACTTCTACATACGGTTACTGGACCACTGAATCCGATCATGAAACAGCAACTAAAATTCTGATTACCCTCCAGAAGCAGATCGATTTGGCTATAGGTCAGCGACTTCAGATAGAAGAAAGAATAAGAATAGAGAAAATTCGCAGGGAAGAGCAAAATACGAATCTATTTGACGTGGAAGAGACGGCTCATCTAAGAAATAGAACCTCCTCGCAAGAACTTTGGAGCACACGCGAAGCTAACCTTGAAGCGAGCATGTTATTGGAAGAGACTCGAGTTGCCAAAAGGGAAGAGTCTTCTATGGCGACCAACACTTACAGCAGAGAGGCGGCCGACCACACAGCACCTTACTTAAATGGGCATAGTGAGGGGGCACAGAAAAGCGAAACTTCAATTTTTGCAGAAGAACCAGGGAAGATTCCTGATACTCCGCCTGCTAATCCCTTTCCGGGCAGAGAGACCGCAATCCAGAGAAAGGAACAGCGAGAGACCTCGGAAGGAGTTTTAGCAACGGAAACCACTGAAAAAGTCGTTATGCATCTGCGCGCGTCTAGCGTGGAAGACCTCCATGCTACTTTTGGAGCGGACAAGAAGGCCGGCTCGATGGCCTCAGTCGCTTCCGCGACAGACCTCCGAGACCTTGAGAAAGTTCGCATGGAAGCCCTTGCCTCACAAAAAAAGATTATACAAGCGTTGATGAATTTGGAGAAGGAATCGTCGCATAGCTCTTTTGAGCGAACGATGAATGAACGCGAAGAATATACAGATAAAAAATGCTTTGGAATCGAAGCGAGTCAACTGGAAGCTTCATGGGCCAAAGATGATGCGAGATACACAGTTTCCACAAAAACCCGAGAAGCACAGTTTAAGGCAGCATTTGGAGCTATCAGACCGTTTTCAGAAAACAATGTCCAAACGGATGGAACTTTTGGGCACCTTCAGTCAAAGTCTCCAGAGCAGGCGGCCGCCGAACAGACGCTCGCACAGACATTTTCACTTGAAGTCGGTCTCTGCTCAGATGCGGCAAGAAATGAATATACTGACCACTCCATTCGGTTGGATCGGCAGCCACAGGCTATGGTTTCTGAGCGTTCAGTTCCTCAAACTGAGCAACCAGAACGAATCACTTCGAATATGCTTGATGCGCAGTTACTGATAGAACATCTAGATACTGTAGCTGATGCAATTGAATATGCTAGGCTTGGAGCACGACGCAGCTCACTAGGCCCAGTTCGCATGAACGAGTCACGGGAGGCGAGTGAAAGCGGCTTTTGGAGTACATCCATTGACGCAGAGAGCACTGATATCACTAGGCGGACACGAGAAACTACGGCAGATTCAGCCGTCTTATCTACGCTTGCTTCTCAAAGCTCCAGAACTGACACTGATTCAGCATTGGAGAAGATTTCTCAAGAAGAAGTCTATTTTACGGCGTCGCAACCTGAGAAGGCGGGAGGCATCAGAACATTCAACATCGAGAAGAAAGTTTTCTCAACTGACTTGAAGCAAGACGATCAATTAGAAGAAGCCTTAAATACAATTTCGTCAAAGACTCTTGAAGTTTCTAACGAAAAATTACGAGAACAACACTTTGAAAATGCGGCTGGTGGCATCACTGTAGGGCATCTCCAACAACCGACTCCTGCTCAGGGCGACGCCACGACGCTAATTCCTCATTCACAAACACTAGTCGGAAGGGTGCAATTGTCTGCCTCCAGCTGTGAATTCTCACAAAAAACCAATACGTTGACACAACCAGAGAATGAGCTCAAATTTGAAAAAGCCTTGGCAATAAGGAACACCGAGAGATGTTCTTTAGTGACGACGAGATCCTTAGATGAGACCGGACAGTTTGACTATGAATTAGAGGGTCTCGACAGGGAGGAATTAGGCGTTGAGATAGACATGAAGCAGAGCGTAACTGAGTCTTTCGCTACTGAATTACAAGAGTCGAGAGAGGAAAGCAGCTATGGCTTGTGGGCAACCTCAGTTTGTGACGAAGGAACCTTGAAAACCTTTCGAGAGATAGAAGTGACAGCGGATCAAGCTCGACTCGCCGCTGCGTGCTCCTCTCAAGTGGAGACGGCCGTGGAATTGCAGAGGAGCTTGTCTCTGGGTAGCAGCATCGACATCCGCGATGACCTTTCCGGAAGCGAAAAAAGAAGTTTCTCCGTTGAGTTTCGTGATCAGAATGTGCAGCTACAACGCAAGGGTGATCAGTTCTCAGCCAGCAAGAGATTGGCTTCCTCTCAACAGGATATCATTTCTTATAGACTTAGAGAGCTAGGAGAAGAAGAGGCTGACCTGAAGGGCACCTTTGGTCAGCTCAAACCTCCCTCACCGCAGCAAGAGGCTGCTCAAGCTAATTTTACCCACCAGCAGCACCTGCTAGAAAAAGCTGACCTGAAAACGTCTACTGAAAACTTTGCCAACTCGCAGACTTCTCTGATACAATCCGAACAAAGGATGAACTCAGCACGAGAAGTTGCTGATTGTCCACGGCAATCAGCAGATCTGCGAACGAAACCGAGCAAAGAAGAAAAAACGGTCAAAGACGTCATCATTTCAAAGCAATTGAATCAAGACGCTGCAGTAGAATCTGAATCAAAGATTGCTCGCACTGAAAAAAACCAGGAAACGCTCCGAGAAACAAAGGAGGAAATGGTGGCAGGGCTCTGGAAAACCATCGAAAATCAAGCTGACACTGAACGAATCTTCAAGCAGAGGGACGCAAACCATACAGCTGTCCAACTCGGTGTTTCTAAAACGACGGAACGCTCAGTGACGGCCGATGCGGCTCTCATTCGTGTTATCTCGATGGAAAATGATATGCTCATTCCGGAAAGGCTTAGAGCTCGAAATGTTCGAGGTTTTTCTGTAACTGAGGAGGGGCGTGAAGTTTCAATCGAGCGAACACCCGATGAATTTGCGACGGTGAAACGTTTGGAAGACATGGAGTTGGAGCATGCTCAGGCCGCCCACCGCCAAGCAGACTTCGCGCTTGCGAGCGTTGGAACTGTGCTTGGTCACATGCAGCCAAGGAAGCCGGAGAAAAAAGATACCCAGACCGTGCTTAGAGAACACAGAATCCTCCGCGAAAAACATTCGTTGCGAGCTGCCAGTGAAGAACACACTGCATCGTCTCTGGGAATCTCCAAAATCCTTCAAGACGCCGCCTTTGAACGTATTATGCGGTCAAAGAGCGTAGAGCAAGCCGAGCATCGGACTTTCGCAAGTCGTGAATCTTCCGTCGACTTCTCTACTAAAATTGGTAAAGAAAGCTATCGTAGTGTAGAAAATGCTTCAAAGTCTCGGCAAGTAGCGCAAGTTGGTCTCCACACCCGGGAGAGTACGACGGACTCCGCAAGCGGGCTATGGCGAACAGCTGATAACCAGGAGGATGGTATTATGCACGTCCTCGCACTAAAGCAAGAAGCAGAAAGTGCACAGCTGCGAACTGATGCGGCGCGGTATGAGAAAGCAGTCGTTAGAAGTAGCGAGAATAGATCAGAGAAGCGCGGGAATGTAGTGATGGGGTGGAGTGAGCGACGCAGCGCTTCTATAACACGCGAACTACGCGCGGCAGAGCTGCACGAGGAGCACGAGCACATTCTAATGCGAAACGAACCCGAAACGGCAACCGTTACAGGAGAGAGGAAGTCGAAGGAACGCAGCTCGAGCGAGTTCTCCACCCGCGAAGTCCCATATGAAGAAGAGTTTCTTGAGCACTCTGCCACCACTGGTGAACTTGTACCTCCGACGAGTTCTGAGCAGGCGGAGGTGCTGGTGGTGGTGGAGGAGGCGGGTCGATACCAAGCCAATATGTTTGAAACGATTGCGAAAGAGAATGAGAAGATAGAATTTGTCGATACGAAAACAGAAAGATCAGAAGTCTTCGCAAGCGAAGCATACAGGATAGATTTGCGTCAAATCCGGCACAAATCCCTGTATGAAGAGCAGCAAATTCTTGAGACGGTCACGGAAGAAAGAGAGGCTATCGAAGCAGAAAAGTCTTTCAAAGGATCTTTTATCAACGAAAACATCACTCTTACTCAGTCCAGAGAGGAAATATCTCAGCGTGAGGAGAACACTCTACAGAAAAAGCAAGAGTCTACCTTACACGAATACGGCGATGAGAACGTGCAAGTGTGTAGTATGTTCGGCAAGGTCCAGTCGCGTAGGCAAGAGAGAGCCCTTGCTGAGCATGCCCGCCGGTTGTCACGTAAGTGGAAAGAGACGCTGCAAACCAGATCGGCTGGTAAAGAAAGGCGTGAAAGCGTCGAATGCATTCGGAAGCAGGAAGACGCGTACTCAGTTTCCAAGACGGTTCGAGCAGTTCATCGGGGAACCGGCGCCGTCCTGCGGACGTCAGCCTCACAGTCTTCGGACTGCTCCAGTACAGCCGTAATTCAGCGACAGAATCCAGAATACACTGTATGTACAACGGTGGAGTCTAAAAAGATAGAGGCAGCTGCACATCGCTGTCGAGAGATAGACTGGAGCCTGCAGTCAACGACAGCGGAATGGGACACAATCCTGGCTGACTTGGAGGCGGAAGTTTGTCAAGTGGAGCACATCAAAGAAGAGATGAGCATGCGTGTGCAGAGTACACGCAACGAGTATCACGATGTAGGAAAAACGCTACAACACGCACCACATGAAGGGATATCGAGCAAAGTAATATCAACCAGAGCGCATGAACGTCAATCAAGAAGTTTCTCTGCTCAGATCAGCAAAAGCGATGAGGAGTTCGCCAAAAGACACGAAGACTTCGAAGATGTGGAGAGATTGCTGGACCATATACCACATGAGTCAGCAAGCGGGACGTATTTTGAGCAGGGAGATGTATCTGCTGACGCAGACATCGTGCTTGTCCGAAGAACGCTGGAGCGGCAGAAGGAGGGTTCCACACATGTTGTCACACTCAACACGACGCTACAACAGAGCTTGCGCACTCATTCCACTGCAGAGACTCTGACACACCGTGAGGTAGAGATGTCTGTTCGCCCGCCTTCAGCGGCTTCTGCAATATCATTGACGCCGGGCGAAAAAGCTCAGCTGAAGACCAGAAGCGCAAAGAAGTCGTACGTATCTACAGAGTTCGCTTGCTCAAAAGCCACGGATTCTCGTGAAAACGCTGCAACCACGTTAGACACCGGTCGCAAAGAACACGGAGGCATACAGAAGCTAAAAGAAACAGAACACGGTGAACTGGAAATCCTGTCTCATTGGGAAGGCGTTGTCAGAGATTTGGACGCGGAAATCAGTCTAGGCTCTGTTTCTCGAGAGCGCTTCATGGTGCGCTTGACTGGAAGTGTCGATGAGCTGCGGGTGGCCACAGAAACTTGGGAGCGGAAGGAAGGCGAAGAAGAAGCTGTTATAGTGAAGCGAGCTGAGATCTTGGAAGATGTTGCGAAGAAGCTTGTGGTGGAACGGATTGAATGCTCTGCAAAATTTTCTGCACCGAATCAGCATCATGAAGATGCGTTTATCACGCTGAATACGTCTCGGCGCGTGGAGCATGATGTGGCACTAAAGGCGCTTGAGTGCAGTGAGGAAAAGTTGGGGGCCATTGTTTCCTTGCATAGGAAGACTTTAACTCGCTCCAAGGAAAACAGTGCCACTTGCTTTCCGGAAATTCGAACGATAACAGCCCGTCCGTTGTTTGTAGGTGCGGAAGCGGAAACTCAAAGAATCTCGCCCGAGTTATTGAAGGCACCACAAGAACTGCGAGTAGAACGACTTGTCAAGGAGTCGAGATGGGTTGGAAGCGTCATCAAGAACTTCGAAGAAGCGGGGGACGAACACCTTCGGCTCGCTGTAGTTTTGAATGGAGGAAAGGATAACCATTTTACTCAATCCACGGAGTGGCCCACGAAGAGGAAAGGGCAGGCTACAAGCAAAAATCTAGAAGAGTTTGGAGACGAGAGGGAAGTTGTGTATGCTCAGTTAAGCAGCAGCCAGGTCACGGATGGGGAGGCGGATATGCAGTTACCACTCTTCCGAGAACATCCTCTTTGCATACTTGAAACCAAGGCAGCCGCACTAGAGACTCACATCATCAATGAGAATTGGCAGTTACCGCAATTAACGGAATCAGCCGAGAGAACTAGGCTTATTGTGAGAAAAGATGACGGAGTGTCGATTAAGATGAAGGAATCATCAGAAGTCAGCGCGCTGATTGGACTCTATTACGACGTGCTTCCCCAGTCAGAACAATTGGAGAGATGTTTTGTCGATTATAACCGCGGAGGGGTCTATACTTATCAAACCAAAGCATCAGAGGAGACGTTAAGAAATGTGAGCTTCAATCTGACCTCTGCTATCCAAGTCGAGAGTTTGCGGCGGAAATGGATCGACCGGCAAAAACAGCATGGAAGCATCACAATCAAAGCGAGCACAACTGAAAACATCGATGAAACTACAAGTTTCAAAAGAGAAAACAAGTCAGATCTCACAGAAACTTTGAGGATTTGCAAGCGCGGTTTGGACATGGAATTGCCACCTTTCCGCTTTTTAGAGATGCAAGAGGAGACAACGAACCTCTACTACAACTGGAATCGACGTGAACAATTTTCCGCCAATCTGAAGACGTTCAAACTTGCGAATACCGTAGACGGTAGAGCGCTGCACTGTGAAGCTGCGGATGACGTTTACACACAGACTACCTCTGAGTTGAAGAAGGATGCACATTTCTACGTATGTGAACTGACTCGGTCTGCCGCGAATGACGCTCCTTCGATGTCTCTATCGACAAAGTACGTCATGCACCACGAAACAGCCATGATGTCCGTACACTCTCGTCAAAACGAAAGCTTCGCAGTTGGCCGAACTCTGTTTATACCCAACAAAGACTGCACGTTAATTGGTCCTATCAGACAAAGTCGTGAAGTCAAGATAACAATACATCAGACATATGCACGCGAAACTGAACCGGAGACTGTAGAAATACTACTTGGAATCCCTCACTTTGGGGGTAGGTATCGCCTCAAAACGGACTCCTCAGAAGAAAATTTTACCGCAACGTACAGCGATGTGACGAAGGAGCGAGTTGCGACTCTTCATGCACCTCACCTTATTTGCATGCAGAACACTATCACACCAGCTCGCCTGGACACACTGAGCGCAGGCGACATACGTGCCGTGAACAATGTGACACTTCAGCGTCCCGCGGAGAATTATGAGAAGAGTAAGCTCGTTGATACTGGGCACACGGAGAGAGCGGAAATGTGTGTTCTTGAGAGCACCACTCACACTGAGCACATAAACCCCATATACACACGTGCTGAATATCGACATCGTTCAGATCGCACGGTCAACATCCCGCGCCGAGCAGAAGGCACAGCCCTCAAGACGAAGGCCGCAGGGGATAGACATCAAGCTCAGGAAATACGCTGGTCTAAGTTGCAGTCACACGAGAAGGTACAGAAGGTGATCATCGAGAGCCGCCGTATAGAGCCCCAGGTGCTGAAGACCAATTTCGCCTCGGAAGTTCATCACATGCAGACCGTCAACTTATCAAAACGAGAATCGCAAGATTTTTTGGAGCGGATGTTTACGGCCTCTCGTTATCATCCAGCGGTCTTCGTGAATGTCCGCGAATGCGAGTACCACACGCAGACAACAAACCTCTCGTACACTAGAACTTGTGAGCCTCAAGTTGTGGAAAAGACTCTAGCAGATGCTCGATTCGGTGGACGATTTCACAAAGCTACAGGTAGTGCCACCGAAGAGTATGTCGCAGTCAACTATCAACTCTCTTCACCTAAGATCACTGACTTCTCTACTGCGGTTGAGCAGACAATCTCTCGTGACGGCGGTAAAGAGATCCTACGGACTAAAGCTGCTACCTTGAAACAGTGCAAAGTTGATCAATGGCTGCATCGCGACAACTGTCAGTTCGTCGTGTCAGAAACCATGAAATCTCCGATTAATGAGAAAGTCGTCCACCGTTGCCTCGAGGCCATTGAAGAGCGCTGCACAATCAATAACGTCTATACCAGAGATGAAATGACAGCTTCTGCGACGTTCACCAGCCCTGAAAGCCGGTCAGGTGGACAGACTACATTCAGTGCTCAGCATTCGAGAGAGACTCAGACAAGCTTCTCTGCTGCTATCACCAATCGTGGTCTCTCTGAGTTTGAAGCGATCTATCGCTTCCTCATTGCAAATCGGCTTCCTCGACTGATGCTGCGCACGAATGCCGCCGGACTTGAGGAAAATGTTCTCACGCCAGCATTAAGTCGCCTAACGCAGTCTATAGCCACTTCA
This sequence comes from Allodiplogaster pararmata, assembly GCA_964056735.1. Taxonomy (NCBI): domain Eukaryota; kingdom Metazoa; phylum Nematoda; class Chromadorea; order Rhabditida; family Diplogasteridae; genus Allodiplogaster; species Allodiplogaster pararmata. The sequence goes on along the minus strand of OZ057404.1, from coordinate 35,705,302 downwards.
ATGACCAGGTCTGCTCCCAACTCAGCAGAGCCCGTAGCCAAGCACGTAGTGGAATCCACATATGTTTCTGAAACTCTCCACGTTTCCCTTGAAAGGCCTCAGTACAAGGACGCATCCACCCTTACAATGCACATACCTCACAAAGGAGAAGCTAACAAACGCTCTATGAAAGCCTCCACCGAGCAAACTACTACCATTGTCTCGTCTCTCAGCTCTTTCAATACCAGCACCGGTTTCACAGAAACTACCCTGCGCACGCATAACACGCCTCATGAATTTGTCTCACCCCTTCTTTGCCGTCACTCTACGGAAGCTAGCACATCCTTCGCAGGAGCGCTTGTGCGGCTTGCATCTGCAGAGCGCACTGAGAGGCGGCTTCGAGCTGCCTCGCGTTGTGCACCATGCGCACCATTATTGACTGAAGAGAGCACAGATTGCACACTCACGATGGGCGCTTTATATGCACGGGATGAAGAATGCGGTGACGTTGCAGTTACCCGGTCCGAGCGTCGCTTTGGAGGTGTCGCCCACCTTGAGACCAGAGCAGCTGCAACTGAATCGATTACCTTGGAAGAAGACTTGAATCTGGAAAAAGCGTTTGATCTAGAAGCACAGAAGTTGAACATTCTCAAAAACGAAGAAAGAGTCGAGCTGTTCGCCTCTGCTGCTCAAGATGTTGTTACAGGAGTAACATCAGATTGGTCTAAACCACAGCCATATATGGGCGCAGAAACTACGAAGTTGATTTCAAGAAGAGAGGAGCCTATCCAAATTAGGTTCATGGAGTCCCTAGAAATGAATGAGACCAACCACATCCAACTACAGCGCCAAGAGGCGAGAGGTCTCGCAGAGAAGATGTACTCCTACCCGCAATACGGAGGAAAAGCGAGTCTAAGCACCGGTTTCGCTGAGGAAAATCATACGACTATTGCGAAAACGCTAGAAAGATCAGGACTCGAGGGAAGCGCCGAGCTGATCTGGAAGTGCGCCAGGGAAGAGCGCGTGAACCTACAAGGAGCGAGTGCTGGAATGGAACACATTGCGGTGGAAATAAGAGAAGCTGCGGAGAAATCTGAGCAACTCAACGCGCTGACAGCAGTCAACCTGAGAACCTCTGATCAAGAAAAAGCTCAACTTACTTGCGGGCAAACGGAGGAGAACCATTTGGCGGCCAATTACGATTTCATGCGAGAGGAGTACAGTGCCAGCGTGGAGCAAATCAGGAAGACAGCGATGCAAGGGGGCAACTTTGGCTTGTGTTGTGGCGGTGTCACTTCTGAGGAAATTATCAGCTCGATTGAAGTGGTTCGGCGAGGGACAGGCATCGAGGGAGAAACGCATTCGAGCATGGCGGATGGACAGAAAGACGATGTGGAATTGCGAAGTCGCTTCTCATCCGAAGTCATCTTCAATGCTCTCGTCGACTACACAAAGCAGCCGCTAGAATCATGTTACATCATGGAAGGAGTGCGATCATGCAAAATCTGGCAGGCACCAGAGAAAGCCACGCTGCGGACGCACTCAGCCGAGGTCGAGGAGATCTTCACAAATCTTGCTATTGTTAAACGAGGAATTGGCTTGGAGGGCGCAGAAGGAGAAGAGGTTTACTCACAGTTCGCAGATGATGTCAAAGATGACGCTGAGCTGCGAAGCCGCTTTTCCCATGAAGTTATTTTCAATGCCTTGGTGGATTGGTGCAAGCAGCCCATGCAGGAAAGCTTTATCCTGGAGAGATTTTCCTCCCTCGCAAAGCTTTGGATTGCACCCGAGTACGCATCGATGCAGACTGTTGCCTCTCGCGTCGAAGAAATCATAACGAATCTTGCCATTGTGAAGCGAGGTATTGGAATCGAGGGTCCCGAAGGAGAGGAGGTCTACTCTCAGTTCGCCGATGACGTCAAGGATGATGTTGAGCTGAGGAGTCGCTTTTCCAATGAAGTGATTTTCAACGCACTCGTTGACTGGTGCAAGCAGCCAATGTCGGAAAGCTTCACCATGGAAGGAATGTCATCTTTCCAGAAGCTGCGAGTCACCGCAGAAAGCCTCGCTTTCGAGTGCTTCGCCGTTCAAGAAGAAGAATACGCGGTAGTGACGGTGGAGATGTACAAGGTGGACCGGAGCACGGAGGAAGGTCCTGGGGTTGAGGGTGTGCCCATTTCGGTGCCCAGAGAAAGTACTCCAGTGTCTTTCCGTACAGAGGCAGTGGCGCAGAGTGTGATTCGGGTTGACGAGATTGTTGTGCGAGACGAGTCGCGCAACGTCCTCGCCGTCGAGGAGTTACAGATGCGAGACCGAAGTGAGGAGCGGCGCAAAGAGGAGAAGAGGTTGGATTTGTAACAAAAAACTAATAAATATAACCTTTAAAAATAAGTTGTGAAAACATCAACCAAAACTTTCAATTTGAGGTTTTTAATCATACAAGGTCGTTATCGAAAACATTCAAAACTTTTCGTTCAAATGAGAAATTTGAAAGCGGTCAAATCGAATAGGAGCCAGTATATTCGAAACTTGCTAGAAGCTCGACTAAGAATAGTGAGTTTAAAAAATATGAAGGCAATGTAGATAGCTATTCCAATGAGAATTTAAAAAGAAATAGGTGATTTTACGCTCAAAGATGTAGAAAGAAAAGTATTCGTAGCAGTGAGTGTACTTAGTATCAAAATGAAAGAAAAGTATTCGTAGCAGTGAGTGTACTTAGTATCAAAATGAAAGAAAAGTATTCGTAGCAGTGAGTGTACTTAGTATCAAAATGTAAACAAAAAGCTAGATTATTAGACACTATGACGCGCTCTGTAAGAAATTGTTACAAGAATTGTCTTAGATTTCTTTTCTTTTTTTTCTTTGCTTCTTAAAGACACCATTGTTATCTGTGGTTTTTGAATGTTTGTTTTTGAACTGACAAGTGTAGATAAAATATAATATATATATTTCGTCGTAGAATGGTGCAATCAATGCTTCCTCACAATTAGATCACAACTCTAGAAATATCCCAATTTTTTGTATTGTGTTAGATATGATATGAAAATTTAGTTTTCTTTCTTCCTTTATCATGATGCTTTGCAACAGAGTGAGCTTTGCGGAAGTTGTCACAGAGAAGACGATGGACGAGTCTTCAGACGAGCATGGGCACGTAGGACTAGAGGTACATATCAATGCTTTTCATCTTTCTCAAATAACGTGTCAAAATAGCATTGTATCTTATCTTCTCAATCATCGCAGGAGATGAACTTAGGGTTATAGAAAGGGATTTATAACAGCTCTCATTAGAAATATATTTTAAGCTTTGTTTGAGACGAATGGAGGAGACATGTTTTTGTTGTTCTAAAATTTTTTTTACTTACATGAACTGATAATGGATATTCAGATTTTCATTGAATTATATTATATGTATTAGAGAATAAGATAAATATTTTGGAAAACAGCCGTAAAAATGGTTTATGGTATGTATAGGAAAGTAGTGATAGTCGCATATATTATGAATCAGAACAATTTTTTTTGAATAATACAACTTAAATATTTGATGAATGAAATCCGTTAAGGCGAGTATGTGCGTAGAGCCGAAGTTTGTGAAACCTTCCATCATGAAGAAGCCTATGAAGAAAGAAAGGGAGCGACACCGGGAGATCAGGCGGAACGAAGCGCCTGCTTTGTATGTCACCTTCGCCCCTACGAATAATAATATGCTGCAGAAAACATTTTCACCGAATCATGATCACGTTTTCAGAATAAATTCCACTATTTTGCAGTGCACCAGTTCGTCGGAACTCACTGCTCGCGGCGCTCGCCGTCGGCTCGCCGCACAACATTCCGCACTTCCGCACCCTAGAGGACATCATACAGGGAATCAAGCATGTGAGACACATCTTCTCAGGCTATCATGTCTTGAGGGACAATTGCATGTACAAGCGTACAATTATCGATGTAGTGAGACAAGAAGTGATATTTATTCTCGCTGGAAATTACAATAACTCTACATTTTTCGATCATAGTTTGCAACTTATTAAGGCGGTGTGTCCGAAAACTGCTAGACGGTGGAAACTTTTGAAATGAATAGAAGAATGTGATACGTAGTGTAGTGATGGATATCATTTCGAAAAAAAGTTAGAAGGTTTGATATGCCGCGCAGTTTGTATCTGAACAGTTATTATTCATACACTCTGTGACGAGAATGTTGGAATACTCCAAACCCGACTTTCAGGCGGGTTTGGAGTATTCCAACCTCATCTTCGGTATCGACTACACGCGATCTAATTTCTACCAAGGAGAGAGAACTTTCGATGAGCGAAATTTGCACGCCGTGGACAACCCGAGGGAGCCCAACCCATACCAGCAAGTAAGAATGGTCTTCTTTTCTTAAAAAAAAAAACAATTATTTTTTCCCCTTTCCTTTTCTGTGTTTCTTTCGCTATTTCTCTCTCGCTCTTGCTGTCTAACTCTTTCTTATAAGAAAGAATATACTTTCTCTCTCTCTCTACCTCAGTATCAGGCATGCTTGCATGCATCACTTTCGCCTTTGCACATGATCTGGAAAATTGTTGAGGTGATCGAGATCGTCGGTCGTACTTTGTCCTCCTTTGATGCCGATGGGCAGATTCCTGCCTACGGTTTCGGAGATGAAGAAGTCACGGACAAGGGAATCTTCAACATTCGCGACAGGAATGACCTTGACAGAGACTGCAACGGCTTTGAAGGCATAATATCTTCTTTTTTTTTCGTGCAGCCTCGTCTCTTCTTGCGTATCTTTCGTCTTCTTCGTGAGTTGTAAAGGGTGCACAGAAAGTCCAGGTGGACAGTATCTTTCCGATAAAACACTTAACGGATTGAGCAAATAAATACAGAGTTATGCTCCATACACAAGCTTGTGCACTGAGTGAGTCGGGGCTTTAAAGCCTTTAACGTAGCACTATTTAAAAGAACAGTATTCACTCCGTTGAATTGATGATAACGCGTTTCTTCACAATGGGAGAGAGACGATTAAGTACGGCCCTGCCCGTGAATTGGCTTTCAACCGTGCGGTTATACATATAACGAAAATCATAGGCCTGAGCTGTCAAAATATTACACCGTTCTTTATATGAAAAAACTGTGCTATGGAAATTGGATAATGAAGACCTTTTTTAAGAAAACTCTCATCAATTTTTTTCGAAAGATCTCTTCTTTCCCTTACTTTCACCTTTTCTAACTTGAACTATTTCTCACCATTTCATCTCGTTTCTCATATCTCATATTTATGTTTCTTCTTATCTATGACCTTTTTCCGCCTCTCTTTACCTCTACTTCGACGCTTCACGCTGTCTCTTTCAAAAATATGCCTCACATTGGAATCTGAATTGAAAAAATATGCCTCACATCGAAATCCTCACAAAAATTTAGAATCTGAATTGCAGAGGTATTACGGAGATACAACGAGATCACTCCTTCTGTTGTGATGAGTGGACCGACCAACTTCGTCCCACTAATTGAACGAGCCGTGCATATCTGCAGAGAGAAACACTCCTATCACATTCTCGTCATCGTGGCTGATGGACAGGTGAGTTTTTGATTTCGACAGATGAATTTCTAAAATGAAAAAAAAACAGTTCATATTTCTGCGCGAAAATTAATTGTTTTGAAGCACAAATTTTAAACGAATATATTTTATTGGGAGAAAATATTTGTGAAACAGCAAGTCTTCTAAAATCGATATTTGACCCTTTTTGAGGTGACCAACGAGAAGATCAACCAGAAAGCCATCGCAGCCGCATCTCACTATCCGCTCTCTATCATAATGTTTGTCCAGCTAGTTCTCGTTAATATCACACAACGGATTGTTATACCGAGCAGAGGAGCGGATTGTTCGCAGAAATTTGTGCGAAAAATCCGAACCCGCGACCTTCGCTTTCCGGGCGATGCTCTTGCCAGCTGAGTTACACACGCACACAATATATTTCACATTTTAAGCGCCATACAACAGAAACACGCTAGAAAAAAAGAAGAGAAACAGCTTCGTTGGCATGAACTTTCCTCTGTCTCATTTTAGTGTGACTTACAGTTAATATATACGGTTGGGAGCGGGCATTTCAAAAACACACAGTTTCAGTGAAGTTTAAACGGTATTGAGTTTTCTAAAACACGGTAAATGAAATTATTTGTTTGAAACACATGAGCGTGAGTAAAAAAGTTAATTGTCGAGTGTTCCCAGCAATCAGAAAATCAAAATGAGCTTTAATTTGACAGGGTGGGTGTGGGCGACGGTCCGTGGGATATGATGACGAGATTCGACGAAACATTACCCAAGCGGTTATTCGACAACTTCCATTTCGTCGACTTCCATAAGGTCAGAATATAAGGGAAAAAAAAGATCTTTTAAAAATTTTCTAGTTTCTCATGATTTTCTTATTGGAGTCTGACTCAGTAAATGGTTTATTCTGCTAAAATCTACATCTATAAATTACCCAGTATATCGTAAGAGAGGTATAATCGTGAATTCGCGGGACTTCTAGCCCTGTTGTGTCTAGTTTTCAAAAAGGCTTTTTTTTCGAATCAGTTTTCGAAAAAATATATTGCTGCTATCAGGTGATGTTCGAAGCCTCGAATCCAGAGGCTTCTTTTGCACTGAACGCTCTCATGGAGATCCCCGATCAATACAAGGCGATCAAGGTAAGATCCCTGATCAATACAAGGCGATCAAGGTAAGATACGGATCAATACAAGGCGAACAAGGTAAGATCCCTGATCAATACATGGTGATCAAGGTGAGCGCCCGATCATAACAAGGCGATCAATGTAAAATCCCCGATCAATACAAGGCGATCAAGGTAAGATCCCTGATCAATACATGGTGATCAAGGTGAGATCCCGATCATTACAAGGCGATCAATGTAAAATCCCCGATCAATACAAGGCAATCAAGGTAAGATCCCTGATCAATACAAGGCGATCAAGGTAAGATACGGATCAATACAAGGCGATCAAGGTAAGATACGGATCAAGACAAGGCGATCAAGGTAAGATCCCGATCATTACAAGGCGATCAATGTAAAATCCCCGATCAATACAAGGCGATCGAGGTAAGATCCCTTATCAATACATGGTGATCAAGGTGAGATCCGATCATTACAAGGCGATCAATGTAAAATCCCCGATCAATACAAAGCGATCAAGGTAAGATCCCTGATCAATACAAGGCGATCAAGGTAAGATACGGATCAAGACAAGGCGATCAAGGTAAGATCCCGATCATTACAAGGCGATCAATGTAAAATCCCCGATGAATACAAGGCGATCAAGGTAAGATCCCTTATCAATACAAGGCGATCAAGGTAAGATACGGATCAATACAAGGCGATCAAGGTAAGGTCCCCGATAAATACAAGGTGATCAAGGGTAAGATTAAGCTCCCTCCCGTCCCCATTTAGGATTCAAAATTATTCTGTAATTTTCATTCAATTTCGTTAAGTGTAGTATCGAAAAGAAAAAAATTCAAAAATGATGATAACAAATCGAATAAACGTATATGAAAGTACATTTACCAAAGAAAGAGTCCAGTTGAAATCAAAACATTCTTTTAAGAGAATTTTTATCATGTTTTTGAGTACTTAAAAGACTCTATTATTTTTTAAAGGTTGTCAAGGTGTTAACATGTATTTATTCAGACCTTAGACAGGTACTAGGTTGTCAAGGTGTTAACATGTATTTATTCAGACCTTAGACAGGTACTAGGTTGTCAAGGTGTTAACATGTATTTATTCAGACCTTAGACAGGTACTAGGTTGTCAAGGTGTTAACATGTATTTATTCAGACCTTAGACAGGTACTAGGTTGTCAAGGTGTTAACATGTATTTATTCAGACCTTAGACAGGTACTAGGTTGTCAAGGTGTTAACATGTATTTATTTAGACCTTAGACAGGTACTAGGTTGTCAAGGTGTTAACATGTATTTATTCAGACCTTAGACAGGTACTAGGTTGTCAAGGTGTGTTAACATGTATTTATTCAGACCTTAGACAGGTACTAGGTTGTCAAGGTGTTAACATGTATTTATTCAGACCTTAGACAGGTACTAGGTTGTCAAGGTGTTAACATGTATTTATTCAGACCTTAGACAGGTACTAGGTTGTCAAGGTGTTAACATGTATTTATTCAGACCTTAGACAGGTACTAGGTTGTCAAGGTGTTAACATGTATTTATTCAGACCTTAGACAGGTACTAGGTTGTCAAGGTGTTAACATGTATTTATTCAGACCTTAGACAGGTACCTAGGTTGTCAAGGTGTTAACATGTATTTATTCAGACCTTAGACAGGTACTAGGTTGTCCAAGGTGTTAACATGTATTTATTTAGACCTTAGACAGGTACTAGGTTGTCAAGGTGTTAACATGTATTTATTCAGACCTTAGACAGGTACTAGGTTGTCAAGGTGTTAACATGTATTTATTCAGACCTTAGACAGGTACTAGGTTGTCAAGGTGTTAACATGTATTTATTCAGACCTTAGACAGGTACTAGGTTGTCAAGGTGTTAACATGTATTTATTCAGACCTTAGACAGGTACTAGGTTGTCAAGGTGTTAACATGTATTTATTCAGACCTTAGACAGGTACTAGGTTGTCAAGGTGTTAACATGTATTTATTCAGACCTTAGACAGGTACTAGGTTGTCAAGGTGTTAACATGTATTTATTCAGACCTTAGACAGGTACTAGGTTGTCAAGGTGTTAACATGTATTTATTCAGACCTTAGACAGGTACTAGGTTGTCAAGGTGTTAACATGTATTTATTCAGACCTTAGACAGGTACTAGGTTTGTCAAGGTGTTAACATGTATTTATTCAGACCTTAGACAGGTACTAGGTTGTCAAGGTGTTAACATGTATTTATTCAGACCTTAGACAGGTACTAGGTTGTCAAGGTGTTAACATGTATTTATTCAGACCTTAGACAGGTACTAGGTTGTCAAGGTGTTAACATGTATTTATTCAGACCTTAGACAGGTACTAGGTTGTCAAGGTGTTAACATGTATTTATTCAGACCTTAGACAGGTACTAGGTTGTCAAGGTGTTAACATGTATTTATTCAGACCTTAGACAGGTACTAGGTTGTCAAGGTGTTAACATGTATTTATTCAGACCTTAGACAGGTACTAGGTTGTCAAGGTGTTAACATGTATTTATTCAGACCTTAGACAGGTACTAGGTTGTCAAGGTGTTAACATGTATTTATTCAGACCTTAGACAGGTACTAGGTTGTCAAGGTGTTAACATGTATTTATTCAGACCTTAGACAGGTACTAGGTTGTCAAGGTGTTAACATGTATTTATTCAGACCTTAGACAGGTACTAGGTTGTCAAGGTGTTAACATGTATTTATTCAGACCTTAGACAGGTACTAGGTTGTCAAGGTGTTAACATGTATTTATTCAGACCTTAGACAGGTTCTAGGTTGTCAAGGTGTTAACATGTATTTATTCAGACCTTAGACAGGTACTAGGTTGTCAAGGTGTTAACATGTATTTATTCAGACCTTAGACAGGTACTAGGTTGTCAAGGTGTTAACATGTATTTATTCAGACCTTAGACAGGTACTAGGTTGTCAAGGTGTTAACATGTATTTATTCAGACCTTAGACAGGTACTAGGTTGTCAAGGTGTTAACATGTATTTATTCAGACCTTAGACAGGTACTAGGTTGTCAAGGTGTTAACATGTATTTATTCAGACCTTAGACAGGTACTAGGTTGTCAAGGTGTTAACATGTATTTATTCAGACCTTAGACAGGTACTAGGTTGTCAAGGTGTTAACATGTATTTATTCAGACCTTAGACAGGTACTAGGTTGTCAAGGTGTTAACATGTATTTATTCAGACCTTAGACAGGTACTAGGTTGTCAAGGTGTTAACATGTATTTATTCAGACCTTAGACAGGTACTAGGTTGTCAAGGTGTTAACATGTATTTATTCAGACCTTAGACAGGTACTAGGTTGTCAAGGGTGTTAACATGTATTTATTCAGACCTTAGACAGGTACTAGGTTGTCAAGGTGTTAACATGTATTTATTCAGACCTTAGACAGGTACTAGGTTGTCAAGGTGTTAACATGTATTTATTCAGACCTTAGACAGGTACTAGGTTGTCAAGGTGTTAACATGTATTTATTCAGACCTTAGACAGGTACTAGGTTGTCAAGGTGTTAACATGTATTTATTCAGACCTTAGACAGGTACTAGGTTGTCAAGGTGTTAACATGTATTTATTCAGACCTTAGACAGGTACTAGGTTTGTCAAGGTGTTAACATGTATTTATTCAGACCTTAGACAGGTACTAGGTTGTCAAGGTGTTAACATGTATTTATTCAGACCTTAGACAGGTACTAGGTTTGTCAAGGTGTTAACATGTATTTATTCAGACCTTAGACAGGTACTAGGTTGTCAAGGTGTTAACATGTATTTATTCAGACCTTAGACAGGTACTAGGTTGTCAAGGTGTTAACATGTATTTATTCAGACCTTAGACAGGTACTAGGTTGTCAAGGTGTTAACATGTATTTATTCAGACCTTAGACAGGTACTAGGTTGTCAAGGTGTTAACATGTATTTATTCAGACCTTAGACAGGTACTAGGTTGTCAAGGTGTTAACATGTATTTATTCAGACCTTAGACAGGTACTAGGTTGTCAAGGTGTTAACATGTATTTATTCAGACCTTAGACAGGTACTAGGTTGTCAAGGGTGTTAACATGTATTTATTCAGACCTTAGACAGGTACTAGGTTGTCAAGGTGTTAACATGTATTTATTCAGACCTTAGACAGGTACTAGGTTGTCAAGGTGTTAACATGTATTTATTCAGACCTTAGACAGGTACTAGGTTGTCAAGGTGTTAACATGTATTTATTCAGACCTTAGACAGGTACTAGGTTGTCAAGGTGTTAACATGTATTTATTCAGACCTTAGACAGGTTACTAGGTTGTCAAGGTGTTAACATGTATTTATTCAGACCTTAGACAGGTACTAGGTTGTCAAGGTGTTAACATGTATTTATTCAGACCTTAGACAGGTACTAGAAAATTTCAAATACACTTATTTATTTTTTCACACTTATTTACTCTTTTTTTTTTACAAATTTTTACAAAAGTTGTTTACAAATGTGGATCTGAACGGACACTTATTTATTATATAATAACTCAAGATTACAAGTTTCATCAACAGCCTAGTTTCATATAAAGAAGCAATTTTTCCTTTTTTTGGGGGGTAAGAATATGTCTACTTTTGATTGCTCTTTTAGCATTTCAGAATTTTTAGCATTTTTATTACAAATTTTAAAACATAAGTTCGAAGCTCATGTAAACACTTTTACTAAAACTTTAAATGAGAAAAAAAATCCAATTACAGGAGCTCGGAATTCTCAAGCACAGCCGAAGAGGCTGACGAGAAGGAAGGCCGGATCTTATCGACCCTGTCATCAGCGCATGAAATTCACCCCTTAACCCTAACACAAAACTCGACATTTTTTTCCGAACTATCAAGAACCTTTTGCATCTCTTTCTTCAAGCTTCTATGAGCTCTGGTGTCTTTTCTAGCTATCTTTTTGTGAACAAGAACATTAAGAAGCATGAATCATCTTGTCTTTCTATCATTATGGCCATCTTCCATCACATCATCAAAGAAAACCTTTACAAAGAAAACCTATCACACTCTCAATAGATTTTTTTATATCTTAAGTTTCTACCACTTGTTTCGCATTAGCGTCACCGTTTTTCAATCTTGTTGTTGTTTCATGTATTCTAGACCATTACAACTATCTGAGGCTCGCGACATCCATCTTAATTTCAGCAATATGAGTTCAGAACAGATTGAAAAAAAATGAAAGTAGTTTTGGGACTCTCTATCTTTCAAATCTTCAAACCATTACATAAATACAATTACTCAGTTTTAAAAGAGAAGAACATGGATCGGTCATGGTGAGTTTTCATATCTTTCTTCAAACTTCGACCGTTAACTCTACCTCAAGAAAAAGGTCTTCTAATACGGCAGAAGGGAGAAGCAGCTCAGGGCTCTCAGACTAGCGACTTTTTGGTGCGTGGAAGATAAGCAAACTTGTATTACAACGGCTTGAATGAACTATTTTTCATGTGAGTTGGACATCGTTGAGCAGTCCGGAGGAAAAACATCCCCTGAAAGCTTTCTTTGGAGCACTTTGTGGTCTCTCATTCTTACCCAACCTTCTTGTTTGGTAAATTCCGCTTTCACACTGATTTACAGCAATTCATTAGAGCGTCGGAAGAGATGGGAGAGGATTTGCAGAGAGGGACGTAAAACACTGAGTGCATTATCGCTTCTTTCTTGTTTCACTTGCCTCGCAGCTTCTCAGGACGATTGACACCCTAATAAAAACACAACACACTAAAACCCACTTGAACACAAATAACCGATAAAAGGAGAGGAAGACACTATGCGCCCCCTGTGTGTGCCTTGCTTGGCGCGTGATGTCGCTTATCTCTTATAATTTTCCCCTTCGTTTTTTATAATATATCAAACCTAAACGAGTTGCCTGTTGTTCCTTTCAACCTGCTGTTTCTTTCTGCCTGCCTATCAGACTCTTTCCTTTGTTTGATGATTAACTTGTCATTGACTGAGTAGAAATTGAGTCGACCTAATAAACTTACTGTTGTTCAGTTTCTTCCTTGCTTCTAAGAATCATATCTATAGAACCATTTCTGTCGTTTCTCTTTGATAAGGACTCCCGTTTTGCGCTTTCGTTTTTTGTGTGTGTATATTTTGAGACTACGGTGAAAAAGTTTCTTCTAGAGACTTATTGTTAATACAAGCATCGTGGATAGAGTTCGGTTTCTGAGATTGTTTATATTGGTAGCATATTAAAACTTCTTACTCCACGTCCTTGGCAATGAGAATTCGTATTGGTGACTTCATTGTGATTGAAATATTATCTAGTTTATGATTATTTTGAAGTGCTTCGCTTATGTGATGAACAACGCCGCTGATTCGCGTTCTTGAAAACCTTATCAAATCATTGCTTCATTAATATCTCTTGATCTGTCAAATTATTGATTTATTAATATCTCTTGATCTGCTTATTTTACATGTGAAGTGATTAGGCAGACCGCGTCACTCTTTGCCAGAGACAATGAAGTTTTTATATGCTACATAGTCATGAACTTGAAAAGTAAACGTGTAAATTATCTTCATAAAATTGGGAACAGAGTGCGAATGTTGATTACTCGCACCAAAATGTATCCATTGACATACACTACAACAAAAAAAACCAGTGACAGCGTGAAATTTTTCCCACTTTACACAACTGGCAATCATGACACGGTGGTAGGAGGCGGAGGCCGGTTTAGTACATGTACGAACCTGAGTTAGTAGTCAAACGTTTCTGCTTATTACAAATTTATTTGCAGGGAAATCTTATTTGGCGGTGCGATGACCTCGGTTCCTGGAAATTTTCGATTCAAGCGTTACGGGTTGAGAGGGTGGACTAGAAGTACAAGTAAAAATTTAAATGCCTTCCTAGAAAGTTAAAATTGTGATCAGGATAGATATAGTTGTATTTATTTTCTATTTAAGGGTGGAGAGAATCACTGGGAGTCCATTTAGAGAAATGTTACAGGGTGACCATAAATTACCTGGACAAATTTTTAACGGGCTCTATTGCGCGACACAGTTGACCGATCTTTGTTTTCATTTTTCCATGATAATGCTCTGAGACTGATTGTTTCTTGTTTCAAGTTTCATGACTCTAGCTTTATTTGTACAGTTATGGTGAAATCAAGTCCTCTTCGTGCTGCGATCATTGCACTGCACAACTCCGGTCACACGAGAGCGGACATCGCGCGACGACTCAATGCTCCACGAACAACTGTTTACGCCACCATCGATCGTCTTCGGGAGACAGCCAATGGCAAGGACCGTGCAGGAAGAGGTCGTCCACCGACATCCGACACGCCCCAGATTAGGAGCGTTCTCCGGAAACGCATCGCACGCAATCCATGAGGAAGCTCGCTTCGTCGGTCGGTATCTCCCCTGAATCAACGCGACTGATAATCAAACACCGTCTTGGGATGTACCCCTACAGGATGCAAAAACGAAATGGATTGGATGCTCGACAGACGCTTCTTCGACATCAACGGTGCAAAGATCTGTTGCAACTATGTGCGTGGGCCGAGCATTTCCGTACGATATGGACTGATGAAAAATATTCACCATTGAGATGTCGATGAAGTCTCAAAACGACAGAGTACTTGCTCACGATAGTAATGGAGCAGCTGAGCATGGAATCACAGTCGGAAGAAGCAGCCACCCCAAGTACATACCTCATGGTTTGGGGAGGTGTTTGCGCAACGGGCAAAACGCCGTTGGTTTTCGTCGACCCATAACTTTACAAATGAAGCCAGAGTCATGAATCTTGGAACAAGAAACAACCAGTCTCAGAGCATTATCACGGAAAAATAAAAACAAATATGTCTACTGTGTCGCGCAATGAAGCGCGTAAAAAAATTTTCCAGGTAATTTATGGTCACCCTGTATTTCCTCTAGCGCGTCCGCAGTAGTCTAGGCGCTTGTAACCTCCGAGAAATATCGACAGCAAGTAATCGTTTTCAAGTTCGCCTACCGCCTTGAGAATGGCCGTGCACGGAAAGTGGAGATAGCGGTGCAATAACAATGAGCGACGGTCTGATACTCATGATCAGGTTATGAGTACTGCTGGAGACTCATGATCAGGTTATGAGTACTGCTGGAGACTCATGATCAGGTTATGAGTACTGCTGGAGACTCATGATCAGGTTATGAGTACTGCTGGAGACTCATGATCAGGTTATGAGTACTGCTGGAGACTCATTATCAGGTTATGAGTACTGCTGGAGACTCATGATCAGGGTATGAGTACTGCTGGAGACTCATGATCAGGTTGAGTACTGCTGGAGACTCATGATCAGGTTATGAGTACTGCTGGAGACTCATGATCAGGTTATGAGTACTGCTGGAGACTCATGATCAGGTTATGAGTACTGCTGGAAAATCTGTTTAGCTCCACAGTTTTTTGTAATAACGTCTTCTACAAAGTTCTCAATTCCCAAGTCTGATTTGATATGGCCACTTGGATTAAAGAAGAGACAAACCAGTTGCGCATACTCCACGCAAACCAGCCTCCCCATTCCTATGAAGTTTCCTCGATAAACACCTTAGTTGAAATCACGAAAAAGTATTGTTGATTCGCAATTTAAAAGGCTTCCGAAGTGGAATATCGTTTGTTACATTAGAGTATTGTGGGGCATTCGGCTCGGGACATCTATGACTCAGGAGCTTGCATCGTTGGAGGTGATAAAGAACCAAAAAAAAGAAATGAAGAAAAAAATAGTTCAGGCGGTTGACTTTTTGTCTGAAAGCTTCTTCAACCGAGTTTTAATAAGCCCACTGTGCAAGAGAAATACAGAGGATCATTGTTCGATAACCTATCGGGTGAGGAACTAAAAGGAAATTTTACATTATACATCAGAGATGAAGGTTATAACAGTGCATGTTGTTTGAAAGATAAAATTCTGCTGTAAATTATGAAGACCAAATGCGAAAGTCTGTTTCGCCCCCTAGTCCACACAGACTTTCGCTCTATCTGGGTGGGGCTCTTCAGTGAGTTCCCTGAGAGACCGTAATAGAGAAATGATAGATTATGTTTTTAAAAAAATTATTTGTTAAGAAACAAACTAAACTCAGTGAACTAACATGAAAATAACAAACAAAAAACTTACTAACAAAGGTAAAACAACAAATGACTCAGTCATGAGATAAATATTAACAGAACAAGAGGTGGAAGTGGGGGCAATTACCAAAGTGAGGCATGAGGCATGAAAACGCCGAGGACGTGAGGCCTTTTGTTGTTTGTACCAACAATGTACCATGTACCCACACAATCAAAACATTTTGTAATCCGGATGTTATTCAAACGCGTGTGAAAGTCCTCGATACTCACTTCTATCAACAAAAACTAATATTAAAACCTAATTTTGAAACGTGAAACCTGCCATTAATAATGAAAAAGTAGTCCGTAGTGTTAAAAAGTAAAAGTGTGTTATGAGTGTGTTGCCTGTTGGTACAAAAAAAAACAAACGGACTCACGTCCTCGGCGTCCACATGCCTCATGCCTCACATTGGTAATTGCCGAAGGTGGGAGGGAATGGAGTGATCAATGATGATACTCGCGATAACGAGCTTGTTTTATGATCATTTGATTGATATT
Organism: Allodiplogaster pararmata; assembly: GCA_964056735.1. Classification (NCBI taxonomy): domain Eukaryota; kingdom Metazoa; phylum Nematoda; class Chromadorea; order Rhabditida; family Diplogasteridae; genus Allodiplogaster; species Allodiplogaster pararmata. Next base: position 35,689,067 of record OZ057404.1, on the reverse strand, counting down.
AATGTGTACTGCTACGGTAGAAATATTTTTTAACATGAAAAATGATTTTTAACATTTTTAACATCAGCATTTTAAACATTTTTTAAACATTCAGCTCCTCTTCAATAAAAAGGAAAGAGTTATTATTATTAGCTACTTCATCGAAGTGATACGATCTTAGCTCAACAAAGTAGCTGCAGGAACACAGTTCCAAAAACGATTGCTTCGTGAAAATTTTTTAATATAAATTCGGCTCCTCTTCGATAAAAAGGAAAGAAAATTACTGTGTTGAAAGTTTTGTTCAAGTCTTCATCTCACTTTTTAGAGGAAGATTATCCCTAAACATGTTACAAAGCACTATTAAATTTGAAGCGTTTCTGAAAAGTTTTGCCAAGTTCTAGGAGAAGTCGGCCGTTACTAAAGCACGCCGTGCACGCCATGCACGCCAAATCATTACTAATGCACGCCAACGCGTGGGAAAATTCTTAACTCCGCCCCATGTGCTTTATTTAAAACGTCGCCCTTCGTCAATGGTTTAGTAAACTTTCGCACGTATACTGCTTGATATGGCATGATATTATTGGAGAAATTTCATATTTTTCGGAGAAAGTTAATTATAGTGGGAAACACAATAGTGCGTCAAACACTCTTTCTCTCTTTGCCGCCCGTTGGCGTACATTAGTAATGATTTGGTGTGCATGGCGTGCGTGGCGCCGTCCGCTTTTACGAGTTGTAGAAAAATAACACCAATTTTTTTTACAACGTTTGATTGACTGTGTAAATTTGTTCTGTTCAGAAAATGGCATCGATGTTTTCGACGGCCGCTTCTTTCTTCAGCAGTGACTCCGCCAAGTTTGATGCGGAGGATTTTGAAAAAGAAACGGCGTCTGTCACGTTTGATACAAAAGCCATCGCAGCCGAGTGTGCAGAAATCGAATTTGAAACAGAAAGTTCTTGTTCAAAGGTCAGTTGTCTAGCTATTGGCTATTCTGCAGTTTATTGTGTCTAGCTATTGGCTATTCTGCAGTTTATTGTGTCAAGCTATTGGCTATTCTGCAGTTTATTCGGGCACGTATGACTAGTCAACCGATTTTGATAATTTTAGTATTTTTCTCTGGTCTTACGAAGAGCTGCACAACGAATTTTTAGTGGAAGGGAGAGGGGGGTTTACCGAATTACCGACACTTTGTACCGCGTCACTTTGTACACGACACTTTGTACCCGACACTTTGTACCCCGTCACTTTGTACCGCGACACTTTTTACCGCGTACGGCCTCGTTAGCTAAGCCGTACGGCCTCGTTAGCTAAGCCGTACGGCCTCGTTAGCTAAGCCGTACGGCCTCGTTAGCTAAGCCGTACGGCCTCGTTAGCTAAGCCGTACGGCCTCGTTAGCTAAGCCGTACGGCCTCGTTATCGTAAACTTTTACTAAGCCTAAGCGTTTTTTAATGTAAAAAATGTTTTAATGTAAAAATAAAACGCGCGGCCTCACTCAAGTCGCGGTACAAAGTGTCGCGGTACAAAGTGACGGGGTACAAAGTGTCGGGTACAAAGTGACGCGGTACAAAGTGTCGTGATACGGGGTTTACCGAAGCAGGGAGGGAATCCTAAGGGGGAAGAGGGCACTATCTAAGCAAGGGGAAGGAAGAAAGGGGGCCATTAAAGAGGGGGGGGGGGGTTATTGAATCATATTCCGATAATTTTAGTCTCTCTGCAATACTCATGATAAAAATATGGGTTGAGCTTTACCCCACGCCGGACTGCGTCTCTGACTTCCCTCTCGTGCGTTGTGGATTTAATAATTATGTTCGTGTTGCCATACGATCGAGCGGCTTGCCTCATGATGTAATAAAAAAAAACAAACAAACTTGACAAAAGACGGCTAAAATTCTATTGGACGGTTAAAATTTATCTGTACTGTTAAAATGTGGGTTCTTATATACTCACGGGGGTACTTTTTTACTTCTGTCGGAAGAAAAAAAAGCGCGAGAGGGCAGAGCCTGCGTCCTCTTTCTCGTTGCAAAGAAAAAGAGAGATTTGACCTAGAAAAGCAATCACATAAACAGAGAGCTTTTTCTCTCTTTCTCTGTGGCGTTTTTTTCTTTCTCTCATTTTTTTGACGAAGTTAGTCATTGAATTGACAAAAATTAATAATATGAGAAATTTTCTTATGCGGTCTCGTTCGCCTAAGCCGTACGGCCTCGTTCGTGTAAACTTTTTGCTAAGCCTAAGCGTTTTCAATGTAAAAATAATTTCTTGAATGTAAAAATAATTTTTTGTAAATGTAAATAAGTCAGAAGTATGACTTATGGATATTTCTGGGAGGAGAGGGGTGACTAAAGTGAATAAGTGCCATAAATTTTCGTGTGTAAAAAATATTTTTTTAAAGTAAAAAATAATTTTTTTCAAAATTTTTTCTCAAGAAATGGAGTCTCTGATGCTAAAAATGATCACCTTAGAAAGAATTCTCGAAACCGTAGCGTTTAAAGCCATTTTTTCGTTTAGTATTCCAATGTTTGCAAGACAAGACGCAAAGTATTCCCGTGAGTATATAAGAGCCAAAATGTATTTGAACGGCTAGAATCTTTATGGACGCCTAAAGTAGATTAGAGCCGACCTTACGGCTTAAAACCCACACAGTAAAAAGTCAGAGACGCAGTGCGGCGTCGGGTAAAACTGATCCAAAAGACGTCCTAAAAACTTTTCACTTGATAATTAGCAGACTGCCAAATAGTACAATAAAACGCGCGTATTTCAAATTATCTATCTGCTGATAATTATTGTTTTTTTCTTCTTCTATTTTTGAGTTTCGTGGTATAGTGTTATTTCATCATTTGAATATGCATATGTGTAAAGGCACTTTCAGACATCAACAACGAGAAGTTTTCGAGAAAAACAAAAACAATTTTTTAACAAAAAATACTTTTAAGTTTCATTTTTAAAATCTCTGGCACAATTTTATTTAGTGGGCCGCACTTTATTTGGGGGGGCCGCACATAACTTGAGGGCATAGGTAAACTGCCAACTGGCAAAAAATTTCGAGGGCGACCAACCTACAGACCCTCTTCCTCACTCGAAATGAATGTATCAGAGTTTTCAGATGAAAATTAAAGTGAAAAATCTTCATTTATTTACACAAGTATAACGTTTCTTCAGTTAAAACTGAGCCTCAACCGGTTCCGTCAAGTTGAAAGTGGACAGTTTAGCCTACTTCAGCGACCGACCTCTTGAAAAATCAAGACAGATTTTACCTATGCTTGAGGGGGCCGCACTTCAGTTTACTTGAGGGGTGCCGCACTTCAGTTTACTTGAGGGGTGCCGCACTTCAGTTTACCTGAGGGGTGCCGCACTTCAGTTTACTTGAGGGGTGCCGCACTTCACTTAAGGGGGGGGGGCGCACTTTACCTGAGGGGGGCCGCACTTTACCTGAGGGGGGCCGCACATTACCTGAGGGAAGGGGCCGCACTTTACCTGAGGGGAGCCGCACTTTACCTGAGGGGAGCCGCACCTTACCTAAGGGGAGCCGCACTTTACCTGAGGGGGCTGCACTTTACCTGAGGGGGACGCACTTTACCTGAAAGGGCCGCACTCTACCTGAAAGGGCCGCACTCTACCTGAAAGGGCCGCACTCTACCTGAAAGGGTCGCACTTTACCTGAGGGGGACCCACTTTACCTCTGGGGGGCCGCACTTTACCTCTGGGGGGCCGCACTTAACCTCTGTGGGGCCGCACTTTACCTCTAGGGGGCCGCACTTTACCTGGGGGCGCACTTTACCTGGGGGGCGCACTTTACCTGAGGGGCCGCACTTTACTTGCTTGAGGGGGGAGCCGCACTTTACTTGAGGGGGGCCGTACTTTACTTGAGGGGGGCCGCAATTTACTTGAGGGGGGAGGCCGCACTTTAATTGAGGGGGGGCCCGCACTTTACTTGAAGGGGGGGGGGCGCTTTTTACTTGAGTGGGGGCGCACTTTACTTGAAGGGGCCGCACTTTACTTGAAGGGGCCGCACTTTACTTGAAAAGGCCTCACTTTACTTGAAGGGGCCGCAATTTACTTGAAGGGGCCGCACTTTACTTGAAGGGGCCGCACTTTACTTGAAGGGGCCGCACTTTACTTGAAGGGGCTGGTCTCGAACGAACTCCAATCGTTGAAGGGTGCCGTCATCCTGGGAGGCAGACCTCCGCCCCTTATCCAGGAAGAAGAGAAGGAGTTACCCCGCAAGACTAGATGCACGCTCAGCCAGCTCCGCTCGGGATTCAGCAGATTCATCAACAACTACCTCCACCGCATTGACGAATCCATCCCCGACGTGTGTCCCGATTGCTCTTCCGGACCTCACGACGTTGCGCATCTCTTCAACTGCCCATGCCACCCGACCGCGCTGTCTCCAATCGACCTCTGGACCAAGCCGCTGGATGTCGCAGCGTTCTTGAAGATATAAGAAAAAAAAAAAAAAAAGAACAAGAAACGAAGTACACAGACGTTCTTCGAAGCCGGCTACATCCGGCAACAACAACAACAACAACTTGAAGGGGCCGCACTTTACTTGAAGGGGCCGCATTTTACTCAAGGGGGGCCGCACTTTACTTAAGGGGGGCCGCACTTTACTTGGGGGAGGTTTTTTATTAAAATTTTTTTTGACAAGTTTAGTGATTTAATTAAAAACTTTCTTATGCGGAATGGTTAGCCAGAGCCGTACGGCCTCGTTAGCGTAACCCTTGACTAAGCCTAAGCGAGAGAAAAAACATTGAATAATATCTAAAAACAGCTAAGTCAATTTCATCAATTAGACTCGATAAAACTAAAATATTGTGGCTAATTGTTCTATACGGCCTCGTTCTTAAGCCTTTCGGCCTCGTAAGCATACAATTTACCTTACGAAAAAAGTCGATAAAAGTGATTTCCCCCAAGTAAAGTGCGCCCCCTCCCCAAGTAATAGAGTGACAAAGCTCTTGATGAGAACCGTCTGAGTCGCAAAAGATAAAATTTAATGAATTCGGTTTATTTTAAAGAAATTCCTGCTTGCCCGATTAAACTGCAGAATAGCCGACATGTCCGCGTTCAATCGTGAGGCGTGCATTTTTTTAATTAACGGTTTTTCGCACTCTTTATTGTCTCCCTCATTGAAAAAATTGCCTGTGTGACAAATTCCGCGAGAGTTGGGATAATTGAAGTTGCTGCCTCCGCTGATATCATGTATGGACCTGACAACGCTGGCAGGGGATGACACGGCGACTAGAGTGAAGGCTCTCGTGGACAGAGCAATCTCCCCCTTACCTCAGGTAAGATCTCTTGCTCTCTCCTCTTCTCTTCCTCTCTCTTTCTATAAATCTCTCTCTCTCTTTGTTGAGGTCTTTCTAACTTTCTGTCTCTCTTTGTATGAGTCGACGTGACTATATTCAGTGCATTTTTAGAACCCGCACTGCGGGTCGAATCTATACGCTTTCTAAGGAAGATAGGTACGAATGCTCTGATCGTCTGAATCATCTCTTTCAAATGACCCACTCTCGCGTTCTCTCAAAGGCCTTCCATTCCCTCATCATTAACCTTCTCGATCTACGCATTCCTCCTACATGTAGGAAGAACATTTTATTAATTTATTTATTGAAATACATTTTGCAATGTAACAAAACGAGGAAGACTCTGCTGACAAAACTAAAGATAATTAAAAAAACTGAAAAAAGAGGAAAAAAACATAGGTCAAATTTGTCTTGAGTTTTCGATATGCTTGAGTAGATTAAAAGTTTCTATTTTTGACTAGACGAAACCTTTTTGCGCTGAGTTATGGCAAATAAAAGGTTTCATACATTAAAATTAAAAAGTTTTTTCTGTTAATCAGACAATAGAAACTTTGAGGAATCTGTTCTAAATTCGAGGTCGGTGAGGGATTTAGCGAGGGGGTCAATAGTTCGGTGAGGGATTTAGCGAGGGGGTCAATAGGTCGGTGAGGGATTTAGCGAGGGGGTCAATAGGTCGGTGAGGGATTTAGCGAGGGGGTCAATAGGTCGGTGAGGGATTTAGCGAGGGGGTCAATAGGTCGGTGAGGGATTTAGCGAGGGGGTCAATAGGTCGGTGAGGGATTTAGCGAGGGGGTCAATAGGTCGGTGAGGGATTTAGCGAGGGGGTCAATAGGTCGGTGAGGGATTTAGCGAGGGGGTCAGTAGGTCGGTGAGGGATTTAGCGAGGGGGTCAATAGGTCGGTGAGGGATTTAGCGAGGGGGTCAATAGGTCGGTGAGGGATTTAGCGAGGGGGTCAATAGGTCGGTGAGGGATTTAGCGAGGGGGTCAATAGGTCGGTGAGGGATTTAGCGAGGGGGTCAATAGGTCGGTGAGGGATTTAGCGAGGGGGTCAATAGGTCGGTGAGGGATTTAGCGAGGGGGTCAATAGGTCGGTGAGGGATTTAGCGAGGGGGTCAATAGGTCGGTGAGGGATTTAGCGAGGGGGTCAGTAGGTCGGTGAGGGATTTAGCGAGGGGGTCAATAGGTCGGTGAGGGATTTAGCGAGGGGGTCAATAGGTCGGTGAGGGATTTAGCGAGGGGGTCAATAGGTCGGTGAGGGATTTAGCGAGGGGGTCAATAGGTCGGTGAGGGATTTAGCGAGGGGGTCAATAGGTCGGTGAGGGATTTAGCGAGGGGGTCAATAGGTCGGTGAGGGATTTAGCGAGGGGGTCAATAGGTCGGTGAGGGATTTAGCGAGGGGGTCAGTAGGTCGGTGAGGGATTTAGCGAGGGGGTCAATAGGTCGGTGAGGGATTTAGCGAGGGGGTCAATAGGTCGGTCGCTCTA
>OZ057404.1:35652856-35682104 GCA_964056735.1 Allodiplogaster pararmata | reverse complement strand
CAATATTTGTTTGATGAGTGCTGTTTTGTGATCAGTTTTAAGAAAATTTGTAATGAAAATGAATGCGTTGTTGTTGGAGTATTTCTTGAGTGAGGAGCTGTCAGTGAGGATCAGCTGTTTCGAAAATTAGTAAACACTAATGAATCAGAAAACTTTTTTTACAGAGCAAAATGAATTTGAGAAAATAAAGTAGTGAAGAGTAACATATACATCAAGACAAGGTAAGTTATTATTACGTCAAGTTTTACAGGTTTTATTAAACCGTTAGTTATTATGTTCCCAATTTATAGTATATGTACAACTTTTAGTGAGATTTGCATCAAGAATGGTACTTCTCTTTGTGTTATTTTTGAATAAATATTACGTATAAATAATATATATATATATATATATATATATATATATAAACTATTGTATATTCCCATCGTCAACTCTCGTCTACTCAAGTGTATCTGCAACAAAAACAATAATTATAAAATAAAGGTGAAATGTAAGAGGAACGGTTGAGTTTGAAGAAGCTCTCGTTTTTCACTGTGGGTTGCACTAGAGTAGCGAGCACAGAACAAGGCGGAAGTTTAAAAAAAGAAGTTTTTTGTTGAATAAAATGTAAATTATTGTTGGAAAACAAATTGTTTGTGAAATTGTTACTTACAGGAAGAACCTTCGCGTGTTTTAGTTATTCCAATAAAAGCTCCACCAAAGTGATTCCTACAATCAATACAGTAATCTTAAATAAAATTCTCGAAAGAGGGTCACCATTTTTCAAGCCAAATGGCGGATGTCGATGACCTGTTTGATGCTTTCAATGACGATGGAGCAGATGAAGCGGTTTGATTTCTTACTTGCCTTACCATCAGATGTATTCACTGCCTTTATTATTTTCATTCGCTCAACTGGAAAGCTGTTTAGTTTCATCAGCAGGCTGCTTCTTTCTACCCGCAGAAAGAATCTGTATATCGAAATGACTAATTGAGGGGGAACGGCAAGCCTTTGAGAGTGCGCGAGATCGTATGATGTGAAAGAGATGATGCAGACGATCAGAGCATTTTTCATAAGCTTTTTTCGGAGGCGCATACATTTGCGCAAAGATTTGATCCGCACTGTGAAATCGAGAAACAGTGTTTATCAACCGCGGCTCGTATGATGGGACATTCAGAACACGATTCTGATAGGAAAAAGTGAGATAAGTATTGAGAAATTTTAATTTTATCTTATGAACTATCTGAGTTCGTTCATCTGAGGCTGATTGTTAAGGAAGAAACTGAGCCTTCCACCACCGCGGCTGCAAACAAGCGGAAGAATCCCATGCAGACGGTAAGAAGTTAGGCTAATAGTTCCAGAAGTCACTACCAAATTTATTCTTGCAACTCGCAAAAGATGCGTTTGGATTGAAAAGATCAACTAAGAAGTGGCAGGCTCTGAAGAATTATCGAGAGAGTGTGATCGGGAATAAAGAAGTGCAGAGATCCGTGCATGGATTTTCACCGTATTCTGTATAAAAGAAACATTTTATCATTAATGATCATTAGATAAATAAGAAGTTTGAAAATTCTCGTGATTCAGTTGGAGGAACTGGGTGCAAAGGAAGCGCGTAACTTTTCCACTTGTTTACTGGAGGAGATCATGGGAGAAGAGGGCGGCGGGCCTTCCTCCGAAGCACCGCTCAACAAGAGACCCCGGTTAATCATTACACATTTTCTTTCTCTTCAAGTGGTAACGCGCTTGAAAAGGGCTGGCTGGGTTCGATATTGACCTGTTAACTACCCTTTACCGTGCTTGAAAAGGGCTGGCTGGGTTCGATATTGCCCGGTTAACTACCCTTTACCGTGCTTGAAAAGGGCTGGCTGGGTTCGATATTGCCCGGTTAACTACCCTTTACCGTGCTTGAAAAGGGCTGGCTGGGTTCGATATTGCCCGGTTAACTACCCTTTACCGTGCTTGAAAAGGGCTGGCTGGGTTCGATATTGCCCGGTTAACTACCCTTTACCGTGCTTGAAAAGGGCTGGCTGGGTTCGATATTACCCGGTTAACTACCCTTTACCGTGCTTGAAAAGGGCTGGCTGGGTTCGATATTGCCCGGTTAACTACCCTTTACCGTGCTTGAAAAGGGCTGGCTGGGTTCGATATTGCCCGGTTAACTACCCTTTACCGTGCTTGAAAAGGGCTGGCTGGGTTCGATATTGCCCGGTTAACTACCCTTTACCGTGCTTGAAAAGGGCTGGCTGGGTTCGATATTGCCCGGTTAACTACCCTTTACCGTGCTTGAAAAGGGCTGGCTGGGTTCGATATTGCCCGGTTAACTACCCTTTACCGTGCTTGAAAAGGGCTGGCTGGGTTCGATATTGCCCGGTTAACTACCCTTTACCGTGCTTGAAAAGGGCTGGCTGGGTTCGATATTGCCCGGTTAACTACCCTTTACCGTGCTTGAAAAGGGCTGGCTGGGTTCGATATTGCCCGGTTAACTACCCTTTACCGTGCTTGAAAAGGGCTGGCTGGGTTCGATATTGCCCGGTTAACTACCCTTTACCGTGCTTGAAAAGGGCTGGCTGGGTTCGATATTGCCCGGTTAACTACCCTTTACCGTGCTTGAAAAGGGCTGGCTGGGTTCGATATTGCCCGGTTAACTACCCTTTACCGTGCGGTAATTTAGTCAGTTTTCGTCTTCTTTTTTGAAAATGTCTTGAAGTGCAGCATTTAAAACTGAAAAAAAAGTTTTCTTATTCATGTTTCTTATTTGATTTTTTCTTCTTCATATTTCGGTTAGTTCTCTCTTTTTATGATCTTGTTATCTATCTTTTTGTTTCGAGCTCTATTTTATCTTGAATTCTCTTTCTAATACTATTTATCTTTCTCTATTCAAATTGGCTACTTCATGTATCTCAGGATCGATGCAGAATCAACACATCCCAGGGAAGTAGATGATGATGAAGAAGAAGCCGATTTCGAGAACAGAGTTCATGTCCACACTGTTAACGATCAAGAAGCTGAGAACTGCATCCACGAGGTACGTTAGGCGAGTAATTGTAGACTGTGTTACATTCTGTAAGTCAGTCAGCTTTTGTAACATTCAAAAAACTTCAATTTATGCGTGAATTGTTAATTTAGACCCAATTAGGCTCCGCTAATGATTGTTTAGTTTTTTGTACACATTTTCTTCTTTCAAATCAAACCATTCCAATAAATTGAATTGAAAAGGATAAGAAAGTTTTCATAGAAAAGAAGCGGCTTTACTAGGTAGCTCTTCCGCCGGGAGTGGAGTATACGAAGCTGAAGACTCGTTCAGTAGAGCCCGCGAAGCACTATCCTTTTCCGCTAGACTCCTTCCAGTCAAAGGCCATACAGGTACTATTTTCTCGCTGGTTGGTTCGAGGCTTGAATATTGATCCGTTATCAGAGACGCAAAAACAAGAACTATCTGTTCCTGAAATTTACCAAGACATGCGAAATGAATATTATAACAAGTTGGCTCATCACGATGCTGATTCGACAAACAAACAGAACGTTGTTAACGAAATTTGACTGATTTTTCCATATAAAAGTCATTAGTATTTAATATGTATATAAATTAGCATATCTTTAGTATATAAATATCATTAGTATTTTATATGAAATATGGCTGTTTTCTTTGCTAAGATGAATATAGTCTTTACTCAGTGCATCGAAAACCATCAAAGTGTTCTCGTCTCCGCTCACACTTCTGCTGGGAAAACAGTCGTGGCTCTGTTAGTTGTTGTTTCGAGCCTCCTTCGAGTAAAAAATAGTATTTCTTTCATCTTTTCAATCACTGACTAACCAACAAGAAACTCGCACCGAATTACTTTGTCTCTTATTTCCCCTTTATATTTATTGATTGTAAGTTTCAAAAAAAGAAAAATCTATTGCTCAGGTACGCGATAGCGCAAGCGTTGCGGGATAAGCAATCCGTCATCTACACATCGCCCATCAAAGCTTTATCTAATCAGAAATACAGAGAGTTGGAGGTTTCTTCTTATAAATCCTTTAACCATTAAGCTTACAGTAGGCATTTTAGAATGAAATAAGTTGGAAGAGACTGTGAAAAGATGGGAGGGAATTTATGATTTGTGGGTGGGTTAGCAATTCTAGTTCTGAATAAAGAGCAGGTAGAGGTGAAATGTGGCCAGTCTCTTCCCGCCTGAAAACGATTTGAAAAATACTTATGCGTGGAATGAAAGTCATTATGAATTTTGAGGAAGAGTTTGGATCGGACAACGTTGGATTGATGACCGGAGATGTAACGCTGAATCCTGAAGCCTCTTGCATAGTCATGACCACGGAAATCCTTAGGAGTATGCTCTACCGTGGATCCCAGGTTACGTACAAAAAAATTAGTCTTACGCGGAGAAAGCGAAATTTAAAGGATACCGTAGCCGTTCACTCTCTCTCTCTCTCTCTCTACCCTCTCTCTATCTCTCTATCTCTCTCTGTTTCTCTCTCTGTGTGACTATTTTTCTTATCCCACCGACTCGCAGTATTTTGTTTCGCAATCATGATTCAACTTTAATGGACCAGAACTGGCTACGACTAAATTTCTGTATTTTTCAAAGTTCTATTTTTATCGATGGAGTACAAATATGAAGAGCGTTGAATGTGGAAATGTTGAAGGTGATGCGAGAAGTTGGATGGGTCATATTCGACGAGATTCATTACATGAGGGATAAAGGTTGGATGGGTCATATTCGACGAGATTCATTACATGAGGGATAAAGGTTGGATGGGTCATATTCGACGAGATTCATTACATGAGGGATAAAGGTTGGATGGGTCATATTCGACGAGATTCATTACATGAGGGATAAAGGTTGGATGGGTCATATTCGACGAGATTCATTACATGAGGGATAAAGGTTGGATGGGTCATATTCGACGAGATTCATTACATGAGGGATAAAGGTTGGATGGGTCATATTCGACGAGATTCATTACATGAGGGATAAAGGTTCGTGTAGAAAAGGCTAATATTATATCAACAAGATTATATCCGAAAACGAATCCGTTGAAAAGTTATTCATTCAGTGATTTTTTTAATGCATGAATGAAATCGTCATTAGACCGATTTCTCACGCTATATTATGAGATTATAAAATAGTTTTAACTGAATGAACTTTTCAGATGGTAAGTCATTATTGAAAAATTAAGAACTTTCTAATTTCAGGTAAAGTTATAATAGGAAGTGAACCATAGTTCGAAGTTAATTCGGTTCAAGTTCCAAAATTAAGAGATACGGGGTAGTTGAGAAAGGAATATGGAGTACTAGCGTTATTTATTGTTCGGCTAAAAGAAAAGATGGGTTTACAGAGCGTGGAGTGGTGTGGGAAGAGACGATAATTCTGCTCCCAGACTCGGTACACCACGTTTTTCTCTCGGCGACCATCCCGAACGCGAGACAATTTGCCGGTCTCTTTTATTGCTTCACAATTGAGAGATTTGGTAACCTGAACAAAACCATTACCGGAAAATACCCATTTCTATGGTTTTTGAAGAACGGAAACAATATTTAATTTTTCGGAAACTTTTCTGGTTTTCCATTAGACTGATTTCCAATTAAATTGAGAGGCGTAGTTTTAGAGAAACGTATAGAAATATGAAGAAAAGGAATGTTTAACTTCAATAAAATAAATTCACATTCAGCAATTCGAATTGAAGTTGAATCATAGTGTTTTAAAATTTTCAACAGAGTCAGTATCATAACTAGATGCGGTTCTTCGGTGGACAATTTGTTCCGTTGAATGTGATACTTTGTAAGAGTGGATCTGCTGGCTGCACAACCAAGCCTGCCACGTGGTATACACGGATTATCGGCCGACACCGCTGCAGCATTTCATTTATCCAGCTGGAGGCGATGGATTGTACGAGGTAGGGGAATGCAGCGTAATCCGTGATGGAGAGCTTCTGTTAATGTCAATGGAGTCGATTTACTGAACAATAGGAGATGGAGAAAAAATATTTAAAGTCTAGATAAAGAATTTGCGAATCATCTTTGAGTGTATTTATTTTGAAGTTGTAAGCAGCCATACGAAGGTATCATGGACTAACACTGCATCTATAATGCAAATAAAAAATAATTTACTACTTAATATGGTAATTGTCTTCCCCTTTCTCTTTCTTCTGAGCGCCCGTCATGTAACAACTCTCCCCATTTCACGTAATTTTCCCTTTTGCGTCATTCTGAGCAGCTGTTATGCAATGATTCTTTCCATTCTCGATTTCCTAACTTGAATCCCTCCGTAGGGACTCCCATCGGAAAACACCTCTGAACCCCTAAATTTCTCTTTTCCCCTATGCCACAGAAACTCTCTATCTTCCCACTGACTTATGCTTTTACACGTGATGTTTCCAAATACTTTGCGTAATAAAACTTCAATCTTTGGAAGTTGTTTCATGGGCTTTTAAAATTCTTCAAACTCTGATGTTCACTCACGAATAGTCTGTTTGGTTCATACAATTTTTCTCGTGTGCTAGAAAACAATCTCAGAAGTATTTTTGAACGACAAAAAAAGTTTTGCAGGTGCTAAACGTGCAAGGAGCGTTCCGGGAAGACAAGTTCGCGGAAGCAATGAGCGGGCTGACTGCTTCAGGAGACGCGGGGAAGGGCGGCCCGCAGTGGGGAAGAAAGGGCGGGGCGACCGCTAAGCAGAGTTTGTACCAGTCTAATTTAATATGATGAATACAAGGCTTCTTCAGAGTACACTGTTCACTGGTCCAGAATCGTTGGAAAGGAAAGCTGCATTTCCTCGATACATCGTTTTTAGGAAAAAAAGTTAAGGTGTTCATGCAGAGGATCTCTGGATTTAAATATATGTAGCTTGAAAATGAGGGCTCACAGAAGTTCTGAGCTGCTTGAAAATGAGGGCTCACAGAAGTTCTGAGCTGCTTGAAAATGAGGGCTCACAGAAGTTCTGAGCTGCTTGAAAATGAGGGCTCACAGAAGTTCTGAGCTGCTTGAAAATGAGGGCTCACAGAAGTTCTGAGCTGAATGAATGAATTTATTCCTTGCAAATACATATTGAATATTTACAAAGGAGGAGTCTCGCTAATGCGAGTTTAAAAGTATCAAATACAGGAAGGGGTTTTTTCTCTGACGAGCTGGAGTTCATCTGATGGGGTGTTATGAGCCGAAGCGACCTCATGACAAATTAGGGTGGAGTGGAGAAGAAGAACGATGAATCAGAAGAACATGTGGTTTCAGAAGAACATGTGGAACATGGAAGTAGTGACATGTGGTTTCATGAAGGAAGAGGGAATTGATGGTTTCACGGGGCAGTTGAAGAGTGGAGACTAGCAAATGCAACCATCTCGAGAGCAGGGGAAGGGAAAGAAAGGGAAGGAAGAGCTGCTTGAAAATGAGGGCTCACAGAAGTTCTGAGCTGCTCTTCTTTTTTTCAATGGTGTACATTAATACAGGAAAGACACTACTCAATGAAATTACGTGAAGACTTCAATTGTCTGGTTCAAATAGAATGTTGAAGATGAGTCCAACATCACTCGGATCATTCGGACGATCGCGGAGAGAGACATGCTGCCTTGTATCATCTTCTCCTTCTCCCGCAAGGAGTGCGAGGCGTACGCGGTTGCCATGAACATGGACTTTAATAATGGTTCGTTCAGCGATGTTTCAATAGGGGGAGGGGGAAATTGTTACAATAGATGCAGATGAAAATAATTATAATAATGTTGAGTCACGGGGTTGGGGTTGAAGAGCTTGCAAAGTCAAGAGCAGAAAAATATGAGTAATTGTTAAAAAAAGGGAAAAGAAAGGGGAATAAGGAAATTATTCATCCAATCGTCTGTTGGCAAATTATGTTTATTATTATTTCAGAGAAAGAGAAAGGCTTGGTAAGAGACATTTTCACGAATGCGATTGATCTTCTAAGCGATGAGGATAAGAAGCTACCGCAAATTGGAACTGTTAGCTTGTTTTATTTCGTTTCATGTGGTTTTCTAAAGGGTTTAGTAAGAAGGATTTTGAGATGACTTGTCCGGTTTTGGAATATATCAAGTTCTAACGAAAGTTAACATTTTAGTTTTTTTTTTGAATTTTGAAGAAAGTCAGCATTGTAATCCTTGAAAAGCGCGGATAGCAGCTCATTGGGTAAAAAGCAAAGACGAGGTTTTGGTTCCCTCCCAATGACCGATTTAAGTAGGAGAGTCTGCGATTTCATATGTAAGTTCTTTTTTGAACTTTTCTATTACGCGAAACATATGTATTACGTGAAAAATTGATGGTGCTTGATGAGATGTATGTATGTATAAGAAGGTGAAGGGAAGAAAACATGGTTCAAAAAGGTTAAGGAGCTTCTGATGGTAAGTAGGAGATTATCACTGATAGCCGTTCGGAACCAGCCATTGGAGAGTAGAGGGAGAAGGATGAATGATACGACGAAGGGGTCACAGAAACCAGCCATTGGAGAGTAGAGGGAGAAGGATGAATGATACGACGAAGGGGTCACAGAAACCAGCCATTGGAGAGTAGAGGGAGAAGGATGAATGATACGACGAAGGGGTCACAGAAACCAGCCATTGGAGAGTAGAGGGAGAAGGATGAATGATACGACGAAGGGGTCACAGAAACCAGCCATTGGAGAGTAGAGGGAGAAGGATGAATGATACGACGAAGGGGTCACAGAAACCAGCCATTGGAGAGTAGAGGGAGAAGGATGAATGATACGACGAAGGGGTCACAGAAACCAGCCATTGTAGAGTAGGGGGAGAAGGATGAATGATACGACGAAGGGGTCACAGAAACCAGCCATTGGAGAGTAGAGGGAGAAGGATGAATGATACGACGAAGGGGTCACAGAAACCAGCCATTGGAGAGTAGAGGGAGAAGGATGAATGATACGACGAAGGGGTCACAGAAACGAGCCATTGGAGAGTAGAGGGAGAAGGATGAATGATACGACGAAGGGGTCACAGAAACCAGCCATTGGAGAGTAGAGGGAGAAGGATGAATGATACGACGAAGGGGTCACAGAAACCAGCCATTGGAGAGTAGAGGGAGAAGGATGAATGATACGACGAAGGGGTCACAGAAACCAGCCATTGGAGAGTAGAGGGAGAAGGATGAATGATACGACGAAGGGGTCACAGAAACCAGCCATTGGAGAGTAGAGGGAGAAGGATGAATGATACGACGAAAGGGTCACAGAAACCAGCCATTGGAGAGTAGAGGGAGAAGGATGAATGATACGACGAAGGGGTCACAGAAACCAGCCATTGGAGAGTAGAGGGAGAAGGATGAATGATACGACGAAGGGGTCACAGAAACCAGCCATTGGAGAGTAGAGGGAGAAGGATGAATGATACGACGAAGGGGTCACAGAAACCAGCCATTGGAGAGTAGAGGGAGAAGGATGAATGATACGACGAAGGGGTCACAGAAACCAGCCATTGGAGAGTAGAGGGAGAAGGATGAATGATACGACGAAGGGGTCACAGAAACCAGCCATTGGAGAGTAGAGGGAGAAGGATGAATGATACGACGAAGGGGTCACAGAAACCAGCCATTGGAGAGTAGAGGGAGAAGGATGAATGATACGACGAAGGGGTCACAGAAACCAGCCATTGGAGAGTAGAGGGAGAAGGATGAATGATACGACGAAGGGGTCACAGAAACGAGCCATTGGAGAGTAGAGGGAGAAGGATGAATGATACGACGAAGGGGTCACAGAAACCAGCAATTGGAGAGTAGAGGGAGAAGGATGAATGATACGACGAAGGGGTCACAGAAACCAGCCATTGGAGAGTAGAGGGAGAAGGATGAATGATACGACGAAGGGGTCACAGAAACCAGCCATTGGAGAGTAGAGGGAGAAGGATGAATGATACGACGAAGGGGTCACAGAAACCAGCCATTGGAGAGTAGAGGGAGAAGGATGAATGATACGACGAAGGGGTCACAGAAACCAGCCATTGGAGAGTAGAGGGAGAAGGATGAATGATACGACGAAGGGGTCACAGAAACCAGCCATTGGAGAGTAGAGGGAGAAGGATGAATGATACGACGAAGGGGTCACAGAAACCAGCCATTGGAGAGTAGAGGGAGAAGGATGAATGATACGACGAAGGGGTCACAGAAACCAGCCATTGGAGAGTAGAGGGAGAAGGATGAATGATACGACGAAGGGGTCACAGAAACCAGCCATTGGAGAGTAGAGGGAGAAGGATGAATGATACGACGAAGGGGTCACAGAAACCAGCCATTGGAGAGTAGAGGGAGAAGGATGAATGATACGACGAAGGGGTCACAGAAACCAGCCATTGGAGAGTAGAGGGAGAAGGATGAATGATACGACGAAGGGGTCACAGAAACCAGCCATTGGAGAGTAGAGGGAGAAGGATGAATGATACGACGAAGGAGCATAGTGGCTTCATACAAGAGGGGAGAGGTAAGAAGGAGAGCCGCTACATAGCAGCCGTTTCTTGAAGAAAGGAAGGGAAGAATGTTCCTACGTTTTCAAAATGAATATTTTTAGTATAGCGAAGACTAGCCGGTAATAACTTCACATTGTTCTCAAAACCAAGCAGTTGAATGAATTAAAAATCCACCTACTTAGATCCTGCCTTTACTCACTCGTGGCATTGGTATCCATCATTCGGGGCTTCTGCCCATTCTGAAGGAGACTGTGGAGATTCTCTTCGGAGAAGGCCTACTCAAGGTTTGTCTTGACTACGGTAGAAAGCATGCATTGGTCGTCGGAGGCGTGGTTTGGTATCCTCCGCTGGGCAATGAAATGGTCTGAGGTCATGAATTCTGAGCATCTTTGTCTATGATTGTCTTCTTTTGCCACGTAGAATTCCAATTATAATACATAAAATCTGTTTTTTTTTAAATGGAAAATTTTCTTTGCCTCAAAGTTTTCCGTGATGTCTAATGGAAAAAGTCAATATAGCGCATTTGAACTTTTAAAATCGAAGCTCACGTTTGCAGACTCTCTTCGCGACAGAAACGTTTGCGATGGGGCTTAATATGCCAGCCAGAACAGTACTCTTCACGTCCGCAAGGAAGTTTGATGGAAGAGAAAACAGGTTCGCGCCGCTTGTTGTTTATGTGTCCGATTTTGCATGTGTCACGAATATTTTCGTTGTTATTCGTGAAATAACCTTCGATTAGCCCGGGCGTGGCATAATGGTAGTGTGTTGGACTATTGTGCGAAGAGTCCCGAGTTCGACTCTCACCCCGGACAGATCCACCCAAACCAAGGGAATTTAGAATGTTGGTTATAATATTGATAAACAGGTGGATCTCGTCTGGCGAGTACATTCAAATGGCCGGTCGAGCAGGCAGACGAGGCAAGGACGACAAGGGACTTGTCATTCTCATGGTTGATCAGCAGCTGAGCGGAGAGGATGCGAAACAGATTATCAAGGTTTGATAGGTTTAGTTGTTTTTGCTTCTTCATGGAAGATTTTTTGACACTGGAGGGGTTCATGATTGTTCGGTTGTGACTCGATTGCATAATTCAACTACAGTAGAATAAGAAATGAGTTGAGGGAGCAACAGATCCATTGAACTCTCAATTCCGACTCACCTACAACATGGTTTTGAACCTTCTGCGAGTGGAGGGAATCAATCCGGAGTTTATGCTCTCTCGCAGCTTCCATCAGTTCCAGAACTACTCTGCCATCCCAGATCTCACACTCAGTTGGGGCTTTTCTCATTAGTATGTAGGTCGAAGACAAAATTTTCAAAGTTTTGTGTTAATGAACTCTTCGAAAAAAGTTTTTTTGTCTTTGAGCTCGTCTCGATGAATGCCAGGTTCTACTAAATAGATTGGACTTTGTTATTGAGTTATGTTCGAGGCATTTTTTGGCTAGTCTGATTGTCTAGATGTCTGTCTTCATAGTTCCCTTTGTCTAGTGTTTGTCTCCTAACTAGGGTTAAGCCCTGGTGTTTTTATTTGATTAGGTATATGTAAATTAGATACCTTTCCTTATTTGGCTTGTATCAGAGAGAAATGATAAAGGTAGGGATTAATGAGAAAAAGCTATTCTAGAAGTGAAGCAGAAACAGAAGGAGATTGAGGAAATGATTGTGCCCCGCCATCTGGAGATGGCCGCCTACTTTGATCTAGAGCGGCAGCTGAAGAACCTGAGAGTAGGATTCATCTGCATTTCCATTATAGATTATCCACCAGAGAGATCTACCCATTTTGTTGAAATTATATTCTCACTTTTCATTGTATTTAGGACACATTCGACAAGGATCAGCAACTGGAATTAACAGCACAGGGTGAATAATTGAATGGAAATAGAATTCGCTCAGTAGAAACGAGAATAAATCATTTGGTTTGAGAGGAGATGATCTTGAACAGATGTGAACATCAGAATGAACGAACTTAAAAGAGTAGAATAGATACGATACTGAGCGTATGCAATGGCAGAGGAGATTCATAGAAAACTGGTTTTCTGACTAATCGATAACGGTAAGTCTAGATTCAATAAATAAGAATTTGGTAAAAAACCAAAGTAGTCTTTAGTGAGAATCAATCAGGATAGAGTAGTACATAAAAACCCAATTTTTGTTTGTTAAGCTGTCGATCAAAAAAACCGCCATTCAACCCAAGAATCTCGTGCCTTTCTTGCATGCCGGGAGAATGTTAAAGGTTGGTCGTAATTTCGGCGTTACAAACCACATAAGCATGTCAAACGTCGACTTCTTAATTGAGCATTCAAAGTGTTTACCATAGAAATAGATAACTGCCAATCTGCTCAAAAAGCTTGTTTTCGAAAAAAAAGAAGCATTTTCAGAGGGGGCTGAAAGTTGTTCTCCTTCTAAAAACATATTCATCGTGGAAAAATTACTCGCGATCTATAAATGTTACTTTCATCTTCAAACAAAAATCAGATAAATAAATTAGACACGCAAGAAATATTTCTCACGTGTTCTTTATTAAATAAAAAAGTCGTAGTTTTTGTATCTTGGTTATTTAATTACTTTATATTCCTCTCTAAATATCTACCTTCTTTGTGTTTAACTAATTTGAAACTCACTGGCAAGAGTCGCTTTCGATGGTTCTCTTTCTCTCTGTTTTCTGAAGAACACACACAGCAGACTCCAAGAGGCATGAATACAATTTCAGATAGTTTCGGGAACCCGCAACTTTGGTTGGGGAGTCCTGATTGATTTCAACCGCAAGACAAACCCTGATGACGCGACAGAGATGATCTACATGATACAAGTTAGCTAAAGAATTGAATAGAGTCTCTCATCTCTGGCTGGGGGATTATATACTACAAAATATTGAAAGGGTCACAAACAGCCCTAGCGGTGACTAACTTGCTCACCTGCAGACTCGACCTAATGTCAATGTCAATGTCAATCAAGATAGATAAAGAGTTGCATTTTAACTTGAATGAAGAAGACTAACTAGAATATTACATCGAGTTGAAATAAGAGGTCAAGGTTGAATTGATCCCATTTGAGAAAGACCTTATTATCAATGGTCGTTTGATGTATAATAAGGGAGCTGAAGATTAACTCCCTTTGGATTTGTCCAAGAGATTAATCCACAGGTATTGATCCGGGTGAACCCAGAGTCCGCAGGTCAGCACGATCCTTCTATGATGCAGCCGGCTGTTGAGGGCAAAAAGGTTCACAATTTCAGAATGTGTTCCCGGTATTAGAACTCAATTTCCATGATACGAGATCCGATACATTGTTTGTTGTAATAGTATCCAGTTCATGAAAAATGGTTGAACCATAAAGAGTCCGAAAGAAAACACTATGTATGTGGAGAGCAATTCGACAAGATCTTTCTGCTTTCAAGTTTCTTGAAAAAGTTGCTGCTATCGGACAAACAATAAAATCTAAATTTAAGGCGGAATGGTGCGTGGTGCCCATGACGCTGGAGTGCGTAGATGCAGTGTCAGCTGTCAGAGTAAAGCTGCCGGAGAAAGTCAATAGTGACAGCTCGAGGCAGCTGGTCGCAAGGATGGTCAATGTTAGTCAATTTTTTTCTGTCAATAGAATGGAATTTTTTCTCAACTTGTCAACAGTGTCACATGTTCAGAGAGAGAGAAAGAGAGAGAGAGATAAAGAAAGAGAGAGAGAGAGAGAGAGAGAGAGAGAGAGAGAGAGGAAGCGCTCATGTTCATCTTTGCAGGAAGTAGATAAACGCTTCAACTCCGAACCACCCCAGCTAGACCCAGTGAATGACATGAAGATCACCGATCCCTCGCTTAAGAAATGCTTAGCGAAAGAAGCAGAATTGAAGGTTCTATTACATATTTTCAGTGCTCTATTCCAGTTTGGAATCAATAATAGGTGTCAGTAATCTTCACTGAAGACGTCTGCTTGCTTGCTTATAATAGGTTGTGATCAGCGGAATATTCTTTACTACTTCAAAATCTTTAATATCAAACCATTTCGCCCGGTAAAAAGTTGGCCGTGTTAATTCTTGCCTTTCATTCTCTATTATACAAGAGCAGGGACCTCGCAAAAGGTCTTGAAAGTAAGCTGGAGTTAGGCAGAAGTATCAGAGGGACATCTGTAAAAGCATGTAGATGAGAAAAGTGTCATGTCTCGGAGAATGAAATAGCATGGAGCGCTCACGAGGTGTGAAGTTGTCACGTGCTATCTACAAACAACGGACCCTACTTCACGGTGCGATAAATATTACATAAAATGAAGGCGATTACTGCTGCTAAGAAACACAAAAAATACTGCTAAGAGCTATGAAATTTTGTTTCTTGATATTCTAAGAAAATTCTTATCGCCAAATGAGATGTTGTGTCAGGCCCGCAAAGAGAAACATCCGCTGCCTCTGGAGAAAGAGTTTCCGGAATGGAGCAAGCTCTACCACGCAAAAGTCCGTTCAATTTATTTTGGTTCAATTCAGTTCAAACGCTTTCTTCTCGATGTCATGGGACATTAAGCGTTATAAAATCGAACGGCTCCAACTGGTTCTCCTTACAGTACAGTAAGAATGAGAACAATGAATGTAGACTGAAGTGTCGATCATGGTTTGGACATTACGGCCTCAAGGTGTCCAAATCCTGCTACAGACCGGACTCCTCCATTCTTGACGATAGAAGTAAAGAGCGAGAAGTGAGTCGACCGTTCTCAGCCATGACGAATGGAAGGAATGTTTAGGTGTGATTAGTTAAAATAGAAATATGGAAGTCTCTTCGTCGTGTGTGACCAAGTATGATACAACAAAACCTGTCTTATATATCTTTTTCGTTCACAGGAAAATGCTCAGAGTGACTTGCTTCGTCTGAAGGAAGAGTTGAAGAATGTGAAGAAGATGCTCCAGGTTTGTTATTTCACCTTAGATACTGTAAACAAATTCTTTTGTAATGACTCAAAAACAAAACGAATGTTGATCAAACTGGTTATTTTGAATTGCGAGACGTACGTACCGTTAATCGAGGGCGCTTCATTGAGAACTAAGAGGTTCGGTAATTCAAAGTAATTTCGATCTCTTTGATACGCAGGCAGACGAGCTTGCGTGTCGGAAAAGACTCCTGAGGCGACTTGGCTATGCCAACGAAGCGGATGTCATCACTGAGAAAGTCTGTCTCACAATCTTTTTTTCTCGTATTCACATGAAAATTTAAAGGGTCTACAGAAAGTACTGTACGATACAGTACTACAGTGTAGTACAGAAATGTACAGTACTACAGTACGATACAGTACTACAGAAAGTACTAGTACTATACGATGCTTGTTTTCTCAATACGTTGTGTACTCTTCTGCTTGCACTTACGATTTATACCACTGCTGTAAATGTATTTTTAACTAAGCTAAACGGAATCTCAAGATTTCAGTACGTCGGCCAATCACCCCTGTGTAATGAGTTGAAATGTGAAATTGGTTTTGGCAGTCATCAAGGATATGAATGAAATTCCATATTTTGAAAAATGACGAACGTGAAAGAGCTAATCAATAACCAGTGCGAATTAGATTTGTTCTCTCAAAATGCTTTGAAGTCGATTGGACCGATTGGCTGAATTAACAACAACAAATGCTTTTTTAAACAATAAGTCATTAAAAAGGCGTCTTTAGGTCAGTCGCGCGGATAAATTAACTGTCTGTTCAAGGCGCACTATTGCTTGAAGCCGTTGCCATTATAGTATGTATATGAAATAGTGTTGTCAATAAGCCGCAGTCTGAGATTTTCTAAGTTCGTGTTTTCTCCTCCAACTCTCCAGTGTTCCAGGGCCGTGTCGCGTGCGAAATTAGCGCTGCAGATGAACTTTTGCTCACAGAGATGATATTCGAGAACACTTTCAACAATTTGGGAACAGCCGAGGTAATTACTTTCAAATAGGTTTTTATCAAAAATTGTAGTAATCAAGCAAAGTAAAAAATAGGAGAAGAAAGAAGAGAAAAGAGGGTGAAACGCTGTTCATAAAAAGATAACTAGTTTTCATAAGATTAGGAATAAAATT
Organism: Allodiplogaster pararmata; assembly: GCA_964056735.1. Classification (NCBI taxonomy): domain Eukaryota; kingdom Metazoa; phylum Nematoda; class Chromadorea; order Rhabditida; family Diplogasteridae; genus Allodiplogaster; species Allodiplogaster pararmata. The sequence continues at coordinate 35,665,691 of OZ057404.1, read as the reverse complement.
TTGGGGCTGTTTTTTATTATTATTATAAATCATCGTTTAAAAGTATATTTTAGAAAAGTATTCTAACATGTGATGGTTAGGAAAAGACAGTGCAGAATGATCTTAGCAGTTTGGGGTCGATTGAAACTGGTTTCTTAAGTTTCTTGATGCAGAACTAGGCTTACTCAATGGTAAATAAACTCCTTTTTTTACTGAGAGATGTGTTCTTTACGCTAGGACTTCTGAACTGGTCCATGTTTGGATGAGTTGTAAACCGAAAAAGTTCTGGTTATTGATTGGTGTATGAATGTAGAGAGTTGCAGACAGCGGCGCTCCTCTCGTGTTTCGTCTTCCAGGAGAAGGCTCCGCCCGGGAAGATGGAGGGAGAGTTGGCAGGCTGTCTCAGGATGATTCAAGTGAGTTGAAGATAACCTGCAAAGACTGTTAATCCGAGCGGGGTACCTATTTTGATGAAAAGCAAGTGAAACGTGAAGGCCAGAGAAATGGAGGGTTCATTATTTTAGGCCTTTGCTATGATGAACGGTTGTTTTTTGAGAAGTGTCGGTGAGCTGTGAAGTTGGTACCCATATAACAGTCACCGATTTAAAGAGTAATCCACAAAAAAACTTGTAATTTGGGCTATATATGTTTGTATCAGACTCGCCCCTCCTATCTCCCAACCCCCCTATCAGACTCTCCCCTCCTATCTCCCAACTCCCCTATCAGACTCTCCCCTCCTATCTCCCCACCCTCCTATCAGACTCTTCCCTCCTATCTCCCAACCCCCTATCAGACTCTCCCCTCCTATCTCACAACCCCCCTATCAGACTCTCCCCTCCTATCGACCCACCCTCCTATCAGACTCTTCCCTCCTATCTCCCAACCCCTCTATCAGACTCCCCCCTCCTATCTCCCAACTCCCCTATCAGACTCTCCCCTCATATCTCCAAACCCTCCTATCAGATTCTTCCCTCCTATCTCCCAACCCCCTATCAGACTCTCCCCTCCTATCTCCCAACTCCCCTATCAGACTCTCCCCTCCTATCTCCCCACCCTCCTATCAGACTCTTCCCTCCTATCTCCCAACCCCCTATCAGACTCTCCCCTCCTATCTCACAACCCCCCTATCAGACTCTCCCCTCCTATCGACCCACCCTCCTATCAGACTCTTCCCTCCTATCTCCCAACCCCCCTATCAGACTCTCCCCTCCTATCTCACAACCCCCTATCAGACTCTCCCCTCCTATCTCCCAACCCCTCTATCAGACTCTCCCCTCCTATCTCCCAACTCCCCTATCAGACTCTCCCCTCCTATCTCCCAACCCCCCTATCAGACTCTCCCCTCCTATCTCCCAACTCCCCTATCAGACTCTCCCCTCCTATCTCCCCACCCTCCTATCAGACTCTTCCCTCCTATCTCCCAACCCCCCTATCAGACTCTCCCCTCCTATCTCACAACCCCCCTATCAGACTCTCCCCTCCTATCGACCCACCCTCCTATCAGACTCTTCCCTCCTATCTCCCAACCCCCCTATCAGACTCTCCCCTCCTATCTCACAACCCCCCTATCAGACTCTCCCCTCCTTTTTCCCAACCCTCCTATCAGACTCTCCCCTCCTATCTCACAACCCCCCTAGCAGACTCTCCCCTCCTATCTCCCAACCCCCCCTATCAGACTCTCCCCTCCTATCTCCCAACCCCTCTATCAGACTCTCCCCTCCTATCTCCCAACTCCCCTATCATACTCTCCCCTCATATCTCCAAACCCTCCTATCAGATTCTTCCCTCCTATCTCCCAACCCCCTATCAGACTCTCCCCTCCTATCTCCCAACTCCCCTATCAGACTCTCCCCTCCTATCTCCCCACCCTCCTATCAGACTCTTCCCTCCTATCTCCCAACCCCCTATCAGACTCTCCCCTCCTATCTCACAACCCCCCTATCAGACTCTCCCCTCCTATCTCCCAACCCTCCTATCAGACTCTCCCCTCCTATCTCACAACCCCCTATCAGACTCTCCCCTCCTATCTCCCAACCCCCCTATCAGACTCTCCCCTCCTATCTCCCAACCCCTCTATCAGACTCTCCCCTCCTATCTCCCAACTCCCCTATCAGACTCTCCCCTCATATCTCCAAACCCTCCTATCAGATTCTTCCCTCCTATCTCCCAACCCCCCTATCAGACTCTCCCCTCATATCTCCAAACCCTCCTATCAGATTCTTCCCTCCTATCTCCCAACCCCCTATCAGACTCTCCCCTCCTATCTCCCAACGCTTGAAAAGTATTCCAAAATAATTTCCATTCTTAGAATGCCTAACGTATCTTTCTATTTCGTTGATATCCTTCTGTCTCTAGCTGCTTTTTTACCTTAGTGTTCCGTAGTATTGTAAGCTACGGTAGTCGAAATTTAAAATTCCATTGTTCTGACTCTTTGACAGGACATTTTTGTCGTTTGGTCTCTCTCTCTCTCTTTCTGTATTTTCCCATCTCTCTTGGTTTTTGTTCATCTTTTCATTTATCTTCTAAAGTTCTTTCGCTGTGTTATTCGCTACTTCCACTAATCATTCTAGCAGTTGATATCATAGAAGATGTATCGTGTAAAAGTTTGTCGTGAGTTTGCAATAATTTCATAAGCTCTGAAGCAGGTTCAATTCTTTCATGTTTTTTAATACTTCATCAAAGCCTCTTTCTTTTTCCCTTCTGTCGTTCTCCATATTCAAATCTCTACTTGTTTTTTGTTATTGATATTTTTCTGCTTTCTCACTCTGATCCCAATTTCTCTTCTTAGTATGTGAGTTGTCTTTTTGTCTGCCGCAGCCCCAATGCACCCTTTTCTCTGCATGATTAATACATGTGTGTCTCGAACACTTACGGTTAATGAGAAAAGACCACCAATATAGAGCCTTCTAGGTGACACAGAGGAAAGAGATTTGAAGTAAAGAAAACTTCATGTCAGAGTGAGAGAAAAAAGAGCGCTGAAGAGAAAAAAGAGAGTCGAAGAGTAGGAAGCAAAAAGAGAGGGAGGAGTGAGAAGAAATATGTTATAAAGACCAACTGTCGGATCGGATAGTTTGAGGGTGGTCTTTCTAACGAATGAGATATGAGCAAAGTGGAAAGAATATGCAGGGAAAGGGAGAGATTTATAAGAACAACACGGCGAACCCTCGAATCAGCCCTAGATATAATTAAATGGACCCACAGAGCTCCTAGGACGAGCAAGCAGGACTACAGTAACCAACAAGTACTTTTCTCTCACTTCCATAAACTTATTAATGGGTTAACTTGGTGAGAAAGGCTACGAGAAAAGAGTGATGGAGTGGAGCTTCTACTGATATTCTAACCAGTGCATGATGTATGGGAATATCAAGCTCGAGAGAGCATGGAAACAGTTTTGGTTCAAAGATCATGAAAGGAGTGTCACTTTTGACTAAATGATGGTTGTCTTCTTGGCTCACTGCCAATTTCCTTTTCAGGAAACAGCGCGTCGTATCTGCAAGCTGTCGAATGAGTGCAAACTGTCGATGGTGGAGAACGAGTACGTGGAGTCCTTCAAGCCGGCCATGATGGATGTCGTCAAGAAATGGGTGGAGGGCATGAGTTTCGCGGAGATTCTCAAGAAGACCGAGATCTTCGAAGGTGAAACCTGGGCGAACAAAAAGGAGGCTTACCCATTTTGTGTTTGTTGATCATATAAAATAAGATGAGACATTGGTAATTTTGCATCACAAAGGATCTTACTGCAAAAATCATCCCTAACATCAAAAATTTCAGAGCATTGACCTTGAAAAAAGGACTAAAATACAAACAACTCTAGCAGAAGCAGACAGTGTAATCATTTCTAAGAGTCAGCTGAAACTGCTAGCTGCACAGCCTAAAAGTTAGTGGACTAGAGAAGGGCTGTTATTCCGAGCGGCCGCAGAATATTAACGATAGTCGAGATCTATATAAATTGTCGTTCTGCTTGTCTGGTTGCAACTCTTGAGATCTCAGGTTCTATTATCCGATGCTTCCGGCGCCTTGAGGAGTTGCTGCGTGAGATGTCTTCCGCAGCAAAGGCGGTCAGCAATACGGAGCTAGAGGTGAATCGATTGAAGAGGGCTCTGGGGACATTAACCTTAGTCAGAACAACTAATTTTTTCGTTATACTCCGCTTAGATAACACTAACACTAGAATGCTCGCCTAATGAAACCTTTGGGTATTCTATAAGTCATTTCTGGTACAGTGATTGGTAAAAGTGAGCTTGAGACGTGTGAGCACTGTGGTGAACATAGCTTTTTGGTTTGAGGGAGTTTACCCGGTTGAGAGTCGAACTTGGGAGCCATTCCGCAATATTAAGGCACGCTAGCATTGCGCCACACTCTGTTATATTGTTCAATTAATCATTCAATTGTCTATTTTCACAGACGAAGTTCGAAGATGCTCGTACGAAGATAAAGAGAGACATCGTTTTCGCCGCCAGCTTGTACTTGTAACTTTCAGGGTTTTCTTTATAAGGTATCCATCGTTGTAAGACCAGAATTATAAGGTATCCATCGTTGTAAGACCTGAATTTATACTGGCTATAATATTGAAGTGGAAAATAATGGAGCGTTAGAATTTAAATTTTGACTTTGTCAAAGTAATCTCTGCAAAGTAATCTCATTGAACGCTCCAATGTCTCACCACGAATTGCCGTGAGAAGGAGAATGGACTATGGTATTTTTTATATAATAACTTTTACTGTTGGTCGTAATTTTATATGAATGTCAAAATATTGTAGATCAGTTTCCTTCTCATGGCAATTCGTGGTGAGAGATTGGAGCATTCAACGAGATCACTTTGCAGAGATTACTTAAACAAAGTGAAAAGTTGAATTCTAACTCTTCATAAATTGGATTTATAGTTAAAGACTGGTTAGTGTGAGCAAGTCTGTCTGGAAACATGTTGTTTTTTCTTCCCCTTTTTTTCTTCCTTCAAATTTAATGCTTTTTGTAATATCACAAGCAAATATGGTTTTGCCTCAGAACTGTTACAGTAATCTCAGCATTCATATTGTCCAAGAGTTATTGTTAATTTTTCTCTCTAACTACGGCTTACGATGGCTAACGAGGATGACTGCCTCAACAAAAGTCGGCAGATGAGTTGTAGCGAAAGAAGTTTAAGAGTTGTGAGAAAACTGTTAGGTTATAAAATCTTAAATAAGATCAAGAAAGAAAACCTTTATTCATGTCGAAATTTTGAGTAAAATTTTATTTATACTTAGGCAATTAGCAAAGTGTTGGTTGATTTTGAATGTTTCGTCTCTTGCGAATCAACGAGTGTGTTTGTGTTCATCCGTTTCATTCATGTGTTCAACATTCAAATTCATGTGTTCAACAACGAATCATCCGTTAATTTGTGTTTCTGTAAGTTTTTGATGAAACTTTGATAAAACGTTTGATTTTATAAAGTTGCGCAAAAATTTTTCGGGAAGTACAACACAGAATAGCATTGAGAGATGTATTGAATGAAAAATGGAGGAAGAGAGAAATAGAAACAGAAAGAAATAGAGAAAGAGAAAGAAACTTGAAAAAACGGAGAAGTGAGACAGAAAAGAAGAGAGAAAGAGAACTTGACTGCACAGTTAACAATATTGGGGAAATTAAAAAGGGAAAGGATGTGGTTTATGAATCGATCGCCTGCGATGGAGCTAAACGAATACGAATGGAGAATAGAGCGGTACCAGGAATGACTCTGCGTGAGAAACTGGTTATTTGGAAGGAATGATGGGTTCTACCCGTACCTTAATAAAACGAGTTTGGAGGAGCAAAGAAGCAAAAGACTTTCTATACATTATGATTTGCAGATTGTTTCCGCTTTGTATTTTCAAAAAAGTAAAAAAGAAGCGTATCCGAATACATATTTATTGAGCTGTTGATCCGTCAAGTCTGCTTTGTCTGATACTCTAACCTTTAAGCTTCCCCGTACACTGTAGAAAAAGCTAAATCTTGTATTGTCATTTTTTCATAGAGCCTTTGGAGAGCAAATATTACATCAAAGTGTAAAGTCAACGTCACTCAAGTAACCTCAAGATATTTTTTAAAAATTTCTTTATTGTCTACTCGTGTCATACGAATAAATTTTAAGCTACTTAGAAAAGGTGTTATATTAGAAAAATATCATATCTTAGAAGTTTAAGATTTGAACTTTTTTCCATATTTGTAACTCAATAAGCACCCGGAGGGAAATTTAGCTTGTGTCAAATAGTCCACTGTCAATCCTGTCCATTGTCAATCCAGTGCAGGATGAACTGTCAATGGAAGGCGTTTGTAGCATGTAGCAGTCAATGGCGTTTGTAGCACATTAACGAACGAAGATAGTATTTTCCGATGAAGTTTTAATTATGATTAATTTCCGTTTCTTTGAGTTGAAATGAGGAGAATGCTGACGTCTCCTCCTATAGATGTCGTTTTCATGCTGCTGCTTCTCATCGAATTTTCGCAAGCTGAAACCCTTCCCTACGACGCTCAGGAGAACTTCGCCGGTTACTCGTTCAGTTGAAATCGAGTCTTTCAGAAATTTATGAACTGCAGAGTATCTCTCTCTGAATAAATAAACATACCTTTTTGCAGACCATTTTTGAAGCGTTGTATTCATCCGATGTCTCAAGTATTCGCTTCTGGAGCTTTTACTTTAGCAATGGGAAAACAAATGATTTATTGTGTCTTCAAAAGATAGGGTTTAATGTAATCGGGAAGTGCATAAAAAAATTGATGGGTATATGTACATAAGTACCTAAATAGTTATAGTTTTGATGGGTATATGTACATAAGTACCTAAATAGTTATAGTTGTAACACAACCATGTAACTTAGATTTGATGGGTATATGTACATAAGTACCTAAATAGTTATAGTTGTAACACAACCATGTAACTTATGCAGTGTTTTTATTTGCGAAAACATAATGAAACATAACGACATCCCGTTTTTTTTTCCACGTTATGTTCACAACTAAAATTTGTATAAATAATAGTCTCAAATGGAATAGCGCTTCAAATGTGCATGGTGTACGGTATTTTGTGCCCTTTCTGTGACATAGAAGTCGCGGTGTCTCTCGTTGTCTGCGGCGAGAGAGTATTTGAGAACACTTTTCCATGTTATGTTAACAAATTTTAGTTGTTAACATAACATGGAAAAAAAAACGGGATGTCGTTATGTTTCATTATGTTTTTCGCAAATAAAAACACTGCATTAGATTTGATGGGTATATGTACATAAGTACCTAAATAGTTATAGTTGTAACACAACCATGTAACTTAGAACTTATCGACTTCGCATCTCTTTCGCTGGATGATAGCCCACCGTTCAGTCTTTGAGATTCGACAGGAGTAAAGATGCGATTTGCAGATCTCTCAAGAGGTATTGATCTCTTCACAGTTCCATTGACCGAACTAGAAAAAGAAGCTAAGCCGATCGTCTCTCTCGACGATCAATGCAAATTATTTCTACCGCATTTTAAGTCAGAAGCATTATCTTGCATCATGTTGAAGAATACCTTACCTATTTTATTTCTATCTCTCTCTTTTCTGCTTAGCTATTTTTTCACTCTCTCGCTTGCTCTCTCTCTATCTTTATTTTACTCTCCCTCTCTTTCTCTCTATCTGTTCTCCATCTTTTTTTGGCTGAAAAATACTCTAGCTATTTTAATTTCTTAATATCTCTTTCTATCCTTTTCTCTCTCTTTCTCCTCAGCTATTTTCATACTCTCTCCCTAGCTCTCGCTCTCGCTCTCCCTCTCTCTCTTTCTCTCTCTCTATCTTTCTTTTTTTTCTCTCTCTTTCTCTCTCTGTCCTCCATATCTTCTCGGCCCTTCCTGAACTGCCTTTATCCTCTATCAATTTCGATATTTTTTAAACTTCGATTTTTTCTCAACCGCTCCATTCCAGATACTACTGTAGATCATCAAACATCGGCAGATACAATGAAGAGATTCGTATTATATGTGAACGCTATGAAGCTTACTGCAATGACCGCGTTCTCCCGTCCATTAATCATGTAAACACAAATTGACTCGAATGAAAGTTTTTTGTGAAAAGAGTGAGAACTCAACAGAGAAAAAAGAGAGAGAGGGGGTAGAGAAAGAGAGAGGTAGAGAGCGAGAGGTAGAGAGAGAGAGGTAGAGAGAGAGAGAAAGAGACAGACAGAGAGAGAGAGAGAGAGAGAGAGAGAGAGAGAGAGAGAGAGAGAGAGAGAGAGCAAAGAGTTGGAGGAGAGAACAAAAAGACAAGGTTTATAAGCGAATGTATAAATGCAAGAACTTTTTTTATCAAATACTACTCTTGAGTATATTAAATTTTTTCGCTGCTTCTCAATAAAATAGCTACAGATTCGCCGTCAAGTCATCATGTGGCGTGAACAAGGCCTTCCAGCTTCTGGAGCCAGGGCACTTCAACACTGCTACACACAGTGCAAGGTTCAGCAACCCTTTCATTTATAACCTATTTCTAATGACAAGGAATCTTGTGGAGTTTCTCTCCTCGATAGTTTGTGTTCCTAGTGCGTCCCTTCAATTGGTAACATCAACGAAACTTTACTCATGAAAAGATGCTGAGCAGTGTTGGTATGTTCACACCGATAGTATTAGAGTGACGATAAAGGCTTCCTAGTCGAAATGAGGCGCAAGTCGTATTCGGTATCGTGCGTGACTATTGTGGAATCGGTCACCTTTTTCAACCCCATCTCGAAAAAATTCACTCAAACCATGCATGCTGACAACCCTGTTGCTCTATTACGCGCACAAAAAGCAAGGAAGCAATCACTGGTTTTTTTAGGCGTTGTCTGAATCTCAAAATTTGTATCACAAAAAAGTGACAAAATAACCAAAGGGGACGGTGAGCTCGAATTACATTTAAGAAAAGAGGTACTGCAAAACTATAAAAAATAAACGAAAAAGCTCATGATATTGTTAACATACGCTCGTATTCCCTAACTGACCCTGCACTACATACAGGAGACGGACCCAGCATGTGTTAACGCGTGCGAATGTATCCATCTTCAGTGGGTGATGGACTGGCAGTGCCAGCCGCAGTTTGTTAGAATGCCAACGACGCCAAACTGTCAACGGTATTTAGTTCGAGAACGAGACTTTTCACCAATTTATAGTTTAGAAAACAGTTTCATCATTCAAAAACCATGCTTTATGAGATGATGACAGGGTAATTCTTCACACAAAACTACTTTACCGAAAATCCCTGATTTGTGCAAAACCGATTGAAATAATGCAATATCGTAGCAAGTTGGTTTCTAATTTATAATCCATCTCAAACCCTGTTCATGAGAATTTCACGTAATTTTAAGACCACTTCCTTAATTCAAAACCGAAGAAATTACAGAGTATTTTTGACGCTTTTAAGGTTTCTGAAACACAAAAAATTAATAAAACAAATTTTCAGTAGTATAATATTTATTCAAAATCATTCTTAGAACTCTCCGTTTCTGTATTGAAAAAAGTTTGATGTGCTTTGCGAAAAATAATTAAATTTCTTAACCTTACTCTATGATCTCATTATCGAGTGCAGAGGAACATGCCATGTTGGTCAAAAACCTAGGCGGAAACTAAACCCGTGACTTAAGTTGTTATCCCGAATAACTTCGATTGAAGAGTCTCTACGATACTATAGATGGGCAGCAAAGTGCAAGCGGATCTGGAGACCGTTGCCGGACTTGACACCTGCGAAACGTGGAGAAATGGCGCCTCCTCCGCTTGTTCGAGGGGTCTTCAATGGCTACGACGCACTTGGTTATTTGGCTGCTTTTATAGAATGGTTTCTAATGCTGTCCGCGTGGAACGCTGATTTTTTTCTCGAACATTTTTGAGACAAACCAATTTCAATAGGAAAATTTTAAAATAATACGAATACGTTCAAATGTTAATAGCACAAATGAGAAAAAAATATAAAAAAATCCACGTGCCTAATGCCGCCTCGTGGTAGAGTACGCACTCCCGTGGGATGACATGTAGACTTATCTTGTCAAAACAATAATTGCTTTTTGGGCACTAATATGTAGTGGCAAAATAAACCTTTCTAAACCCCTTGACTAGAGTGACCTTGTAACCCATTCCACTGTATACAGTGCACACTACCGTTATATCATATCCAATCTTCATTGTTTCTTTTATGTTAAACATAGCTTAAAGCTACTAAATGATTTGAGCAACAGCTAGCTATTAATAGAATGTGGAAGTACATCAATGTCATTCAGGCCTAGTTTTGACTACGAAAAAACAATAGCACTCGATACCTTTGAAAACTAGATTGATGAAATTAAAAATACGCATAACTCTGAAAGACGAAAAAGGTGCTAAAACGAACTTACCTGTTGCAGAGACTCATAAAACATTCGATCGCCCGCGAGATCATGGAATTTCGTTCTATCGCAATGCCCAGGACACTTTTGTCAACTGGTCTGAAGGTAGACAAAACACTTTTGTCAACTGGCCTGAAGGTAGACAAAACACTTTTGTCAACTGGCCTGAAGGTAGACAAAACACTTTTGTCAACTGGCCTGAAGGTAGACAAAACACTTTTGTCAACTGGCCTGAAGGTAGACAAAACACTTTTGTCAACTGGCCTGAAGGTAGACAAAACACTTTTGTCAACTGGCCTGAAGGTAGACAAAACACTTTTGTCAACTGGCCTGAAGGTAGACAAAACACTTTCGTCAACTGGCCTGAAGGTAGACAAAACACTTTTGTCAACTGGCCTGAAGGTAGACAAAACACTTTTGTCAACTGGCCTGAAGTTAGACAAAACACTTTTGTCAACTGGCCTGAAGGTAGACAAAACACTTTTGTCAACTGGCCTGAAGGTAGACAAAACACTTTTGTCAACTGGCCTGAAGGTAGACAAAACACTTTTGTCAACTGGCCTGAATGTAGACAAAACACTTTTGTCAACTGGCCTGAAGGTAGACAAAACACTTTTGTCAACTGGCCTGAAGGTAGACAAAACACTTTTGTCAACTGGCCTGAAGGTAGACAAAACACTTTTGTCAACTGGCCTGAAGGTAGACAAAACACTTTTGTCAACTGGCCTGAAGGTAGACAAAACACTTTTGTCAACTGGCCTGAAGGTAGACAAAACACTTTTGTCAACTGGCCTGAAGGTAGACAAAACACTTTTGTCAACTGGCCTGAAGGTAGACAAAACACTTTTGTCAACTGGCCTGAAGGTAGACAAAACACTTTTGTCAACTGGCCTGAAGGTAGACAAAACACTTTTGTCAACTGGCCTGAAGGTAGACAAAACACTTTTGTCAACTGGCCTGAAGGTAGACAAAACACTTTTGTCAACTGGCCTGAAGGTAGACAAAACACTTTTGTCAACTGGCCTGAAGGTAGACAAAACACTTTTGTCAACTGGCCTGAAGGTAGACAAAACACTTTTGTCAACTGGCCTGAAGGTAGACAAAACACTTTTGTCAACTGGCCTGAAGGTAGACAAAACACTTTTGTCAACTGGCCTGAAGGTAGACAAAACACTTTTGTCAACTGGCCTGAAGGTAGACAAAACACTTTTGTCAACTGGCCTGAAGGTAGACAAAACACTTTTGTCAACTGGCCTGAAGGTAGACAAAACACTTTTGTCAACTGGCCTGAAGGTAGACAAAACACTTTTGTCAACTGGCCTGAAGGTAGACAAAACACTTTTGTCAACTGGCCTGAAGGTAGACAAAACACTTTTGTCAACTGGCCTGAAGGTAGACAAAACACTTTTGTCAACTGGCCTGAAGGTAGACAAAACACTTTTGTCAACTGGCCTGAAGGTAGACAAAACACTTTTGTCAACTGGCCTGAAGGTAGACAAAACACTTTTGTCAACTGGCCTGAAGGTAGACAAAACACTTTTGTCAACTGGCCTGAAGGTAGACAAAACACTTTTGTCAACTGGCCTGAAGGTAGACAAAACACTTTTGTCAACTGGCCTGAAGGTAGACAAAACACTTTTGTCAACTGGCCTGAAGGTAGACAAAACACTTTTGTCAACTGGCCTGAAGGTAGACAAAACACTTTTGTCAACTGGCCTGAAGGTAGACAAAACACTTTTGTCAACTGGCCTGAAGGTAGACAAAACACTTTTGTCAACTGGCCTGAAGGTAGACAAAACACTTTTGTCAACTGGCCTGAAGGTAGACAAAACACTTTTGTCAACTGGCCTGAAGGTAGACAAAACACTTTTGTCAACTGGCCTGAAGGTAGACAAAACACTTTTGTCAACTGGCCTGAAGGTAGACAAAACACTTTTGTCAACTGGCCTGAAGGTAGACAAAACACTTTTGTCAACTGGCCTGAAGGTAGACAAAACACTTTTGTCAACTGGCCTGAAGGTAGACAAAACACTTTTGTCAACTGGCCTGAAGGTAGACAAAACACTTTTGTCAACTGGCCTGAAGGTAGACAAAACACTTTTGTCAACTGGCCTGAAGGTAGACAAAACACTTTTGTCAACTGGCCTGAAGGTAGACAAAACACTTTTGTCAACTGGCCTGAAGGTAGACAAAACACTTTTGTCAACTGGCCTGAAGGTAGACAAAACACTTTTGTCAACTGCCTGAAGGTAGACAAAACACTTTTGTCAACTGGCCTGAAGTAGACAAAAACACGTATTTGTCAACTGGCCTGAAGGTAGACAAAACACTTTTTGTCAACTGGTCTCTGAAGGTAGATCAAAACACTTTGTCAACTGGCCTGAAGGTAGACAAAACACTTTTGTCACTGGCCTGAAGGTAGACAAATCACAGATGCAAATGGAAGAAAAATTTCTTTATCAACTTCTCATAGAACAAAAAACATCATAATAAAGTTCTTAGCTTTCGTTCAGATAAAAAAGAGTATT
>OZ057404.1:35575856-35652656 GCA_964056735.1 Allodiplogaster pararmata | reverse complement strand
AAAGAGAGACTAAAAAATATGAAAAGAGAGAAAGATATAAAGAAAGCTCAGAAAATAGAAATATTGGAATGCATATATAGAGAGAGACATAGAGAGAAAAAGTTATTAGAAAGTAACAGAGAACAAAAAGATGAAACATTATTTGGAAAGCTAATTTACTTTTTCTGCCAAGTCCTTCGAACATATACATATGTATATGTGTACATACTTGTGCATACAAATTCATTTATCTCATGTCTTGTCTACTCCTTGAAAAGAGTTCCTACCTCACGAAAACTCGTTTGGTCCTCAGTTATATTCCTAACAAAATTCCCCTCTTCATTTTGCTATCTTTCCTCTAATTTTCTATCTCAAATTTACCTCTTTCTCTATGCTCAGACCCCCCCCCGAGTCAACAGTGTTCACAGCTAACAATCAAGACTATCAATTGTGTCAACTTCTTCGTAACAAACAGTCAACTTCTGGTATACATTTTTCGGTGCTTTCTCAGCATCACATTTCAGTAAGCTCCATCTTCCAGCAGCTTTAAGACTTCGAAAGAAGTTGAACTTGTCATTCTCTTGGATGGAACATTACCGGAACGGTTGCCTCAACAATGAGAGGCTGAAGATTTGCAAATATCTCGTAGTGAATAACATGATAAAACTCTCAACCACATCGTACTCGCTGAGTGGATGAATTGCTTGACAAGAATACAAAAGCCTCATACCCACCCCTTTCTCACTTTTCCTGCGCACTTCCACGAAGCTCCTTAAAAGCCTGGAGACCTTTACTGAAACATTCAAGATGTCTATATGGCAATCCCCATATGCCACATACTACAAGAAGTCATTCGCTTTCACTCATATGGCTGCTCTATCATCTTTACATCTCTACACAAACGCGACACTCCATTTCACTATCTATCTCAATACTTTCTATCGCTCTCAATTTTGTTCTCACTATTCCTGTCTCTATACCTCTCTCTTTCTCATTCTTCATTTTCATCTCTATCTCTCTCTTCCTTTTGTGTTTCTCACTATCTTTCCATTTATTTCTGCCATTGCTCTTTCATCGCTTCAATTAGCCTTCGGGTTAAAGAAGACGTACACATACGATTGTTGATGACTTTGTAAACGAGTCAAGACAGAAGGCGCTCATTCAACAAGAAACGGAATGGTTGAAAGGAGAGAGAGAGAGAGAGAGAGAGAGAGAGAGAGAGAGAGAGAGAGAGAGAGAGAGCGAGGAGAGGGTGAGGAGTAGAGTGAGGGGAACGAGTGACAGGAGAATGAATAGAGGATACGCATATAGAAAGAGAGAGAGAGAGAGAGAGAGAGAGAGAGAGAGAGAGAGAGAGAGAGAGAGAGAGAGAGATAGGAGAGAGGCGGCGTGAAGAAGTGAGAATGTAATTTCATGAAGCCGACTATTGTTATTCTGAGATAGTTGCTCATCACTTTCTTCAAAGCATGAGTCTTCACACTAAAATGCTAACATTGCTCTTCTAAAAGGCAAACCTTGTAAGGAAGAAGAGGTAGAAGCAAATTAAAGAGGCTTAAACAACTGAGAGAATGCACGTTTTGTAGCTCGCAGCAAACCAGACAAGAAAAGGATGCGGTATACACAAAGAAAGGAAGATTTTAACGAGTAAATCTCTAATCGAAAATTGTAAACGCTATAAATTAAAAACTGAATGGAGATAGTGAAAACAAAGAATTTACGCTTTGGTTGCTCTAGTTTTCGTATTACAACATATGTACTACATTTTGATTGAGAAAAAAACAGTCATGCACTCTATTAATTTAGCTTTGAGAAGTGAATGGTAAAGGCGTAGTCTTTCAAGTTTGGTTCCGAAAACAATGCGCCGGCTGAAGGTTTTCAGGAGGCTCTATAAGTCAAGACCACACACAGATATCTACTTAGAATTATTAGGGTGACTTTCTTCAACAGAACCGCATATCACTCTTCGAGCTCCATAACTCTCTCTCTCTCTCTCTCTCTCTCTCTCTCTCTCTCTCTCTCTCTCTCTCTCTCTCTCTCTCTCTCTCTCTCTCTGAGTTCTTCCACTCTTGCTGTATTTCTTTTTTTCATTTATCTCTCAAAATGTTATACGTTAGCTACTTCAATCTTTGTCTCATTTTTGCGAACTTTTTCGAGGAATTTGAGTGCAAAATCTTTTTACCTCATAAATAGTCATTGTTTTATGTTTCTATCCGCAGCAGCTATCAACTGCATAAGGTACAAACACCTTTTTACTTGATAAAAACCTGTATTTCACGACATCGATTACATCCCACATGCATTGTTAGACTGTCTCTTCTAACTAATCTCTTCCTGTGTCAGTTTCTTTCTTTTATTTTCTAATGCTTCATTTTTCTATTTTTTTGTCTTCTCTTTTTTGTTTCATATCTTCTTTTCTGTTTCTCTTTTTTGTCTTCATTGCGTCTCTTTCTTTGCATGTTTTTCCTACTCTGTGCGTCTACCTTTCCTGGCTTATAGGTGTTGATCTCATTGGTCGGCCATCTTAGGTCCAAAGATCCTTTTCTCTCAGATCTCCTTCCTTTCCTCCATACTGAACCAGCCCGAATATCCCTGACCGTCTCCTTCTCCTTTCAATCTATCTCGCGCATGGTTTTATCCCTGCTCGTTTCCACTTCTCACTTTTTTAGGCCGTTTCTGGAGTGCTAATATGTCTCCGCTTGAGTGAGTTTACTAAAGAAAGAGTGAAGAGATCACAACATACACAAACGGCCCCAGAAAGTTTTGGAATGTTTTACATGAACGCAAATTTGGTTGAAAAAGAGAGGGTTGCAGCTATATTTTGGATTGGAAGAGTGTGATAGACAAAATGGGAAAAAACCATCGGCTAAACTGTTCATCTTGTGAATAAGTCCTTGACTAGACTGGACGGCGACTTCAGATAAAGTTATTCGAATCATAGAGATGAGAGAGAGAAGTGTGTGGGAGAAAAAGCGAAAGGGAGAGAGAGAGAGTGCAAGAAATAAAGTAAGATAGAGACAGAGTAAGAGAGAGAGAAAGAGAGAGAGTAAAGATAATGTGAAAAGGAGAGAGTAACTTCCCAGAGTATGATGCATAGTAAAGACGTTCGAGGCAGATGTCAAAACAGTGTGAGTATAGAGAAGCAATGTGTGGAGAGAGTGTGAATGGGTAGTAATAGTGGCTGGCTGGTAGTGGATTGCCACCTAAACCGGATTGGAATACCTTGCAGGAAGGTAAAAGGGCCGAAAGTTGTTCTAATGACGCAAGGGTCCAAGAAAAGTAATGAATTAATCTGTGTGCGCTTGAATACACAGGTTAGCGACTATTCCTCTTTTCTTCTGCCGCCCTTCTTTCACCTCGAACTCAAGTCATTGTGTTCGCTCTCTCTCTCTCTCTCTCTCTCTCTCTCTCTCTCTCTCTCTCTCTCTCTCTCTCTCTCTCTCTCTCTCTCTCTCTCTCTCTCTCTCTCTCTCTTCTTTCTCTCGCTTCTCTCTCTTTCTCTCACTCTTGTCTTTATCTCTCTCTATATATCTCTGTATTTCTCTTTCTCTCTCGCTTAGTGTCACCTTTTCTCTCGTTCGTCTTTGCTTCTTCTCTATATAATTTTTCGCTTTCCTTATTAAACTTTCCTATCAATTAAAACTGCGTAACTGAAGACTGGATGACTTTTAATTAACTATCAAAACGAAATATTGAAAACGGAGGTCATAACTGCATATGTAAATAAATTGCACTTTTTAAAGATTACATCGAACACTATGGATATGCCAAACATATGAAGTTTTTTTAGATACAAGAATCTTTGTATACTACTTTAGATACAAGAATCTTTGTATACTAATCTTTGTATAATGTTACAAACGTACGTCACAAAATTTTCTACTTAGTTATGTGATTGGGATAAACATTGAAAAACAGAAAAACCGTTTTTGAAAACGTCTGTGAACGAGGCCTCAAAAGTAAATTTAAGAGAAAAATTAGTTAATTCAACAAATATTCTCGAAAAATATCCGAATAACTCCTCAACCAATCATTCAATATTAAAGCAAACAAAAAGCGCATAGCATTATATTTTAATTTTAGTTGAATTAACGAAACGAAACCATATTTTACACTCCGAAATGTGTCCGGTCATTTCAGTGTTCAGTAACACTCAAGTTCTTTAAATTTTAATTAAGCCTTAACACAGCTTACTTTTATTTGAAGTAGGTTTTGATTTCAATAACTTCGGTTTCAAGATAATTTTCATTTTGAATCCAACTCTTTTGAAGAACAGCACTTATTACAATTTTAACGAATGTGAAGAATGAAAAATAAAGACGCATATGTAAAATTATATATATGAATAAATACGTATATATACATATATATGAATTTCTAAGCAAGGAAATTTCGATAAACAACTTTTATTTCACTCAATTTTCAAAGAAGTTCTGAAACTACCATTGCAGAAAGAAGTTTTTCACAGATAAAATCACAAGTAGGTCTTTTAAGAACTAGATTGCGTTGGTTCCGATATGTCTGGCTTCCTATTCCTTTTCCTCTTTTTCTCTTTTTTCGCTTTCTAACTAATTGGTTCACTTCATTCCCTATATTCCTTTTACTTGTACTCTCTGACTTGTATATCTCACTCTGTCTCTATCAGCTCACTATGTATTCCTCTCTCCTCTTCTCATACCGTAACAAATTTTCTCTTTATTCTTTGATTCGCAGTGTGCGCGTTTTACCTTATGCTCCGCCCACATTTCAGCCGAAGCCTCGCCTAAAAGTGTGAAGTAGGGTAAAGTACTATTTACACCCTATACATTGCGGTGTTATCCAGAAGTAGGATTTCTTAAAGAGGCGGGGCTAGATTTATGGCCTGAAGCTATTCATTTGTATCTATTCATGCTGTACCGATCAGTTAATCCAATGGTGAGAGTTAATTTCTTTTCTGTCCTAGTCTTCCTGAGTTGTTGTTTTCAATGATCTTATCCTCTAACAATGACTGAGTTCAAGCGCTCAAAAATCAGTAAAAGCTAGGGAATCTGAGAGAGTTTGAATTAATAGTGGATGGAGGAAGCAAAGAACTCCCAGTTTTGTGTCAACCATCTACTTTCAATTCTCCTGGGATTCAAGTTCGAATGCTTTTTGATTATGGAGTTTGATTTTTTTAATCAAAATTCGCATTCCTCATTTCTTTTTTTTATTTGAAACTTTTCACTATTTCATTCTACAAAGGAAAAACTCTTCTTAACTCAGGACAAACTGTTATATCTAATTATATCGGTCGAAATTTATTTCTTCAGCTAATTTAGAAGTTATCAAATCTATGCGAAAAGCTTTCTTCACATAGGTAACGGTTTTAGGTTTGATTTAACTTTTTTGAAATCAGTTTTTTAACTTTCGCATTTACAGTATAATTGAGAACAATAGCCGTTAGGGATCTGCGTAAACATGAGGGAACGGTCGCCAAAGTATGAGGATGAGAGGAGGGTGTTAGTCAATGAGAGGAGGGTGTTAGTAGTAACAATGAAAATCTTATTAGTGCCAGTGTTGAGATGTGGTGTGGTTTAGTAGAGTGAGTTCGGACGTTTCGCTTTATTTAAAGCATCATCAACGATATTGCAAGTACTCTCAAACTTGGGTAATTAAAAACTTATGAAATAGTCCATATAATTTATTTTTTAACATAAAAATAAGGCCGATAACATTAACAGGTAAATTGAAATAAATATATAATTTTTAATCTTCTTGCTATTCTCACAGTTTGAATTTTACGGATTTCTCTATGATAAATGAGAAATATTTGCAGAATATGACAAGGACGAAAAAAAATAAGCACTTGCAGATAATCTACATAAGTTCTTAGATGTATGTAAATTCAATTTTCATGGATGCATTCATTAATAGAAGTCAGCTCATCAAGAGCTCGACGATATATGAATTCGAACACCTAGAATGAGTAACTTCTTCAAATCCGAGAGTGTGGGATTGTCTGCTTGAACTCTTTACATGAAAAAGCTTTGAATTTTTTACAAGATGTTTTACTATTTACGAAGAAGTCGGATTCCAGAGCTCCTAGTAATGGTTAAACAAATCATAAGCTTTAAAGTAAAGGTTCTTTTCAGTCACTCTTGCTCCTTAACTTTCTGTTTGATTTTTGTCTATTCTCAAGTTATCTTTTTACCAATTTTATGTTTCTTCCACTTTATTTTCCCTAGTTTCTCTCGTTACCTTAATTTCTTCTCTGCTGATTTCTTGCCCTTTCGGTGAGCACATGAAATCTATCCCTAAAAAGAGAAAAACAAAAAGTCTCCTTCTTTCAGGCGCAGTCGTCCTTGACTAACAGAAGAAATTAAGCGGACGATCAGAAGTTGACAACCTAAACAAAGACTGCGGAGAGAGAAGACAAGAGTGTGGAAGAAGAGAAAAGAAGGAGAAGGGGATGCCACGACCAGGCAAAAACTCCTACGAGGATCAGGTTGGTGGGAAGCAGTGGCACGAGGGACATATTTGACTTATTAGTTTTCTTTATTCTAGGTCAAAAACTTTTTTAAAGGCGAGAAATTAGGAAATATGAACGGAACTACATACTTCGAGTGAGCATTTCATTGTTCCATATATTCTACAATATGAAGTGTATTTTTTCGAACTTCTGATTGGTGCTTCCAAGTTGTTTAACTAATCAATAAACCTTGTGAACAGCCTAGTTCTTTCTTTAGATTTTCTGGCTTTCTCTACTGAACGTTCGTTTATCGAACCGTCTAGGGAATTTTGTTTGACCTGTATCGTTACCATTTGTTTGTAAAAAGTATACAAATGACCAAGACTTTTGGTCTGCTTTTCTAAGTTTTTTTCCGACAGAATAAGCTTTTCTTGTTTCAGAAACACCGTACTCCTACATTTGGTTGACCTACATGGCCATACAAAATTCTGAAGAGAAAATGCTTCCTCTGACGGAGATTTATAAGTTCATTATGGAAAAGTTGGTTATTCCTTACCTTGCTTCAAGCTCAAAGATGTTTTGAAGAGATCTGGACTCAACTCTGTGTGTTTTATCAATAAGCTCGCTCTTTTCAGAAAAAAAAACGGTTATGCACAACGACAATTATCCGAGCCATAATAAAAGAGTAATTGTCGCACTATTTTGCATTTCGATTCATTACGGTATGAGCTCTTCCAAAAAGTATAATGAAAGTCATTATATTGAGACCAGCTAAGAATGGTAGAGTCAGCTAATTCGTCCAACTGTTTAACCCATTAAGCAGCTTGAAGATTTGATAGGTTTATCCTTCAATGTTACCATCTATTCATTATAACCCTCAAGTCTTCTTAACGCCTTTTCTTTATATCTTTCTCAGACTATTTAGTTTTTTCCTTTCTATTTTGCTCTCCTCCTTTCTTTTTCTCTCTTTCTCTTTTCACTGTTCTTTCTTTTTCTCATGACACCTCTTTTTCTGACCTTGAGTTTATGAAATTTTACTACTGCTTTTAATATCACCCGTACATCATTTTTTTATAACTAAGAAAGTGAGTAAACTTATAGGAATGTTTAGCTAACTCTTTGCGCACTTTATTCAACCCGTGGTAGGAATGGCAACCTCAGCTATGACCTTGACAGTCTGTGCGCGTAGCTCATTCATTTGAATGGGGCGTGGCCTATCCTCTGTCTTTTTCAAATCAGAAAAGTTAAGAAGTGGAAAAGATGAACAGACAAAAATAGAGATGCAGAAAGGTTGCGACCGATTGAAACGAAAAACTTAAGTGTGAGAGGAGAATGAAAGTAAGAAAAAGAGAGAGTAAGAGAAAATAGAGCGAGAGAGAGGAAGAGAGAAAGAAAGAGAGAGAGAGAGGGAAGAGAAAGAGAGAGGGATAGAGAAAGTTAGAAGTGACAGGTTCCTGGCGGCGCGTGCGCGGAAGTAGTAAGAAGACCGAAGGCTTGACAAATCATTTATGTCCTTTTCATCTTGTCTGACACTTTCTAAATATCTACTTTATTTTAGTCAACTGCTCCCTTTCTCCCTCATTCTCTCTGTTTTTCTAACTTTTTATATCACACTCTCTCTTTCTCTCCAAGTTTGCTTTGTTTTTGTCGCACACGTAGACTTTTTCTTTCTAATGTCTGCCTATCTTTACAAAAGAAAACCTTTGGTAAAATACCCATAGAGAAAGAGCGTCACACTAAAATACCCATAGAGAAAGAGCGTCACACTAAAATACCCATAGAGAAAGAGCGTCACACTAAAATACCCATAGAGAAAGAGCGTCACACTAAAATACCCATAGAGAAAGAGCGTCACACTAAAATACCCATAGAGAAAGAGCGTCACACTAAAATACCCATAGAGAAAGAGCGTCACACTAAAATACCCATAGAGAAAGAGCGTCACACTAGAATACCCATAGAGAAAGAGCGTCACACTAAAATACCCATAGAGAAAGAGCGTCACACTAAAATACCCATAGAGAAAGAGCGTCACACTAAAATACCCATAGAGAAAGAGCGTCACACTAAAATACCCATAGAGAAAGAGCGTCACACTAAAATACCCATAGAGAAAGAGCGTCACACTAAAATACCCATAGAGAAAGAGCGTCACACTAAAATACCCATAGAGAAAGAGCGTCACACTAAAATACCCATAGAGAAAGAGCGTCACACCACGAGCACGGAAAGCAATCCTCCTTTTCTAATTTACTGGGTACCTCTCGTGACCATTGGGAAGCTCTGTTTGGAAATAGAAGACAACCATTGTTGGGGAGAGAGAAAGTCAGACAGACAGAGAGAGATTGTGTGTTCACTTGAACAAGTTCTAAAAGCTAATAATGCAAATATACTTTCTTTCTCGAGAAAAGCATAAGCAACAGAAAACGTGAAGTTTCTTGCTAAAGTTATGTGTTTTCTCTAAAAGGAACCAGACCTGGTCTAAAAACTCGTTTTTCAAAAACAGTATAAACTTTTTATTGTGAAAGATATTAAATGAAGAGGTTCCTTCATAAAGCTCGTTGTCTAGAAGAGTGAGCTGAAAAATAGATCAAAAGAACGATGTCCTATTCGATTAATTTGAGGGTTTTGCCACTTTTTTGTTTCTTTTTGGCGGTTCCGTTTTGGCAAGTTTTCAAGCAGTACTGTGAGCTGTGGATTAACAAAAAATACATAAACGAACATAAAAATACAGTTAAATCAAAAATTATTCAAAAAAGTTGACACATTTCACGAAAAATAACTGGAAAAAATGAAGCGATTGAAATTTTTTTAATGGAGTAGAAAAACCAGGAATTTTTAAAAGCCGAGTCGGGAATCACAACTCAGTTGAAGCAATGCTGTATTCCGGTTGATAATCGATCTCTCATCATATTTTGTTTTTTCTCAAAAATTTCCCTTGTTTTTTTTTAAATTGAAAGAAATGTTTGCATTGTCCCTTTTTCATGTGGTTCATTCATTTTTCTCTTTCATGTGGTTCATTTTTAAATTGAAAGAAATGTTTGCAAACACAGACATGCAATATAAGGTTACGGTAAGCGGTACGTTTGTACTTCATCGGAATAAGGAGCAATGGAAGAGGGAGAGATAAGAAAAAGAGACAGAGGAACAGAAAAGAGGAAAAGGAGTGAAGAAAGAAAAATCAGAGAGTGATAGGGAAATGGAGGAGAAATAGTAGATCAGAACAAATTTGCTCATGTGGAATACATTTGATGTGTGTGCCCGTATGGATCACGTTGCATCTTTGTGTCGAAATCATCTTCTGCATCTTCTTTCGAATCTCTCTCAATAAATTCACTTTTTCCCACTCATACGTCTTCTCTAGAAGCGTTTTTCGAAATAGCGTTTTTCGAAGCGTTTTTCGAAATACGAAATTTCGAAATACAATAAATACATATAATGAATGTGTTTAGAAATGTTTCTTGATTGACATTCAACCATCTCCCGCTTTCTTGATTGACATTCAACCATCTCCCGCTTTCTTTGTCTCTCGATATGCTAGACGAAAAGAACACAGTTTTAAGTAGTGGTTTCGGGAGAGAGATCATTGGGAAAATTGACTTAATCGGAAAACAGTTCATTCATTCTTTATTCCTTGCACACATGATATTAAAACAATGATGATTGCGGATATGCATGGACTATCTTTCTAGTGGCGGTGTGTTTAGGAGCGAACGGTCGCTTGAGTATGAGGGGAAGGAATGATTGATAAATATGAATTAGTTATTCAACAATCAAAAACATGAGAAAGAGGCACAATAAAATGAACATGATTCAGTACATTCTTTTTGAATATCTTGCTATTAGGTTCTTTTACTATTTCGTAATCCAAAGAATTCCATACTGATAATTGACGAGAAACACATGTAGATAAGAAAGACTGGTTGATATTATTAGGCGTAACAAGACGCAGAGGATGAGAATGTCGGGAAAAGCGATCAACGGCTGATATCTGATATGAATTTTTAGTATCTATTTCACACTTCTGATGTATACATTTATGAATGAAAGTAAGTTCAGCAAGAGCTCGGCGATGTTCGAGGGTTTGAAGGTTCAGAAGGGATAATCTCTCCGAATACGGAAGGGCCGGATGGCCGGCTCTCACTAGAATTCTTCTCGTAAAAGAACGTTGGACTTTCTCGAGCTGTTTTACTAGACCCGTCGGGTTCCAGAGCTCGCTAGCGTATTCCAAAAGGGGCAATACATAAATTTTGAAAGTAGATGTCAGAAGAGAGAGTTGACTAGAAAATTGACTAGAGTGTGTGTGAAAATACAATGCCTTCTCATCGTTCTAGAAATCAAAAGTTCAAGCTTCATAACGAGTGGATTCACCTGAACCTTAGGTTAAACTGAATGCTTCTAATATTTTTACGCCATCAACTCTCCGGCTCCTGCCACACGCCTTGCACTCTCTCCTGCGACATGATCATACTGACATTCATTCAGATTTTATAAGTATCAACGAAGTAAGGGGCTTGTGTCGAAGCAGGGTCAAGCGTGGGAAAGATAACAGACAATTGCGGAAAGAAGAAACATGAAGATACTGTAAATTTATACTCCCGTGAAGCTACAATTGAAGACTAGGCACTTTTTACTTGGGGCCGCACTTTACTTGGGGGAATTTTTGGCCTATGCTTAGGTACAAAGTATGCTAACGAGGCCGTATTGCTTAGGAACGAGGCTGTATAGAACAATTAGCCACAATGTTTAAGCTTTATCCAGTCTGATTGAGAAAATTGACTTAGCTGTTTTGAGCTATTTTTCACTGTTTTTTCTCGCTTAGGCTTAGGCAACGCTAACGAGGCCGTACGGCTTAGGCTAACGAGACCGCATAAGAAAATTTCTCACATTGTTAATTTTTTGTCAATTCAATGACTAAATTTTTCAAAAAGCAGAGAAATGGTGTAATGAATACAGTACATAGTTTGAACCCCCAAGTAAAAACAAAACCACAAAGTAAAAACAAAATCCCCCAAGTAAAAACAAAACCTCCCAAGTAAAAAACGAAACCCCCCAAGTAAAAACACAACCCCCCAAGTAAAAACAAAACCCCTCAAGTTAAGTGCGCCCCCCCCTTAGAGAAGTTTGTGCCGAAGATTATAAACATGCAGGAGTTTACCCACATAGATACCGCGTTTCACAAGCTCTACTACGACATAATTACTGAAATGGATTGAGAGAAAAATTCTCTCGTTTTGAGCAAGGAATGATGTCTCTAGTAAATTGCAGTTTCCTTTCTACCAGAAGAACACCCAAAGATGGCAGAACAGCTTACGGCACAACCTCTCCTTCAATGATTGTTTCATCAAGATACCCAGAAGACCTGATCGTCCTGGCAAGGTTGGCAATAGGAACAATTTTGTTCCTACTAATGTGTTGATTGAGAGAGCTTGGAAAATTTGTGATCAATCGATTGATCATTTATAAATTTTATAGTAAAACCGCTAATCACCTGTAATGATGGCATTGTAAATTATTAAATCATAACTGTCACGACACATAACTGACTTCCCTTACAATGAAATAGCGTGTATAACGACCGGTATTTGAACACATTGGAGCAAATCAGTCTTAACAAAAATGAAATTTTTTTTGTTGATAAATATGAGAGAGATAATCAAACTACCGAATTAAACTTTTGTTCTGTGTTGTGCCCTTTTGATGCGTTGAGGAAAAAAAATACGAAGTTGAACATTTCGCTGAACTTTCGAAGTCGAATTTTCCTCAACGCATTAAAAAGGCACAACACAGAACAAAGGTGTACTGTCTACTGGATCGAATGCGTTTAACTCAGCATAAAATCTTTACCGAGTTAAAGTTTTTTTTTTTTTGAAAAAAAAAATAAAGGATGTGTGTTATTTAAGGGTTCCTACTGGGCAGTTCACCCAAATGCTCTCAGCATGTTCGAGAATGGCAGCTGCTTACGAAGGCGAAAACGTTTCAAAGTAATTTGCTTAGCAGATTTTACATTTTTTTCTCAATGTTCTATTTTAAATAGCTTTAGTTGACTTTTTGTAGGAAAATGAGCGAATATTATATATTGAATTTTTAAATGCTCGATGTTCCATAAAAGTCGGGTATTGAATGAGCAAATAATGAAAAGATATTGAATGAGAAAAAATCCTATCTTATCAGCCAGATGGGGTTTTCGGCCTTACCGATGGTATATTTTTAAACAAGTATTTGAACTTGTAATGGTCGACCTCGTTAAGTATTTATTGCAACAAACGTATAAATATGTATATATATGTATAAGTAGTGGTTTTCTTGCTCACTCGATTCCAAGCACTGAGTATTTTGAATGAAGTTCCCTGTTTTTCACTGCAAATCGATTTAGGGGTTTTTTCTCTTCTCCCTACTTGATTTTTTGAACCTTCCTGAGATATTCACACGCACAATTGTTACCTTGACCACTTTTTGAAAAAAAATCTTTCAAGAGCTTTCTTGAGCAACTTTGTTTGAGGAGAATCATCTGAACTCTGAAGCATCCCCTTCTCCTTCAAAGAAACAGCGAATACTCCAGCCATTTTCCACTGCTCAGGCCATGCACTCCTGGCTTTTCAACGCTCCGTCCATGGCCTACAATATTGGAGGGTGAGGGAAGGATGACACGAAGAAAAGTGGACTTAGTAGCATAGGGAGGCTCCGTCCATGGCCTACAATATTGCAGGGTGAGGGAAGGATGACACGAAGAAAAGTGGACTTAGTAGCATAGGGAGGCTCCGTCCATGGCCTACAATATTGCAGGGTGAGGGAAGGATGACACGAAGAAAAGTGGACTTAGTAGCATAGGGAGGCTCCGTCCATGGCCTACAATATTGGAGGGTGAGGGAAGGATGACACGAAGAAAAGTGGACTTAGTAGCATAGGGAGGCTCCGTCCATGGCCTACAATATTGCAGGGTGAGGGAAGGATGACACGAAGAAAAGTGGACTTAGTAGCATAGGGAGGCTCCGTCCATGGCCTACAATATTGCAGGGTGAGGGAAGGATGACACGAAGAAAAGTGGACTTAGTAGCATAGGGAGGCTCCGTCCATGGCCTACAATATTGCAGGGTGAGGGAAGGATGACACGAAGAAAAGTGGACTTAGTAGCATAGGGAGGCTCCGTCCATGGCCTACAATATTGGAGGGTGAGGGAAGGATGACACGAAGAAAAGTGGACTTAGTAGCATAGGGAGGCTCCGTCCATGGCCTACAATATTGCAGGGTGAGGGAAGGATGACACGAAGAAAAGTGGACTTAGTAGCATAGGGAGGCTCCGTCCATGGCCTACAATATTGCAGGGTGAGGGAAGGATGACACGAAGAAAAGTGGACTTAGTAGCATAGGGAGGCTCCGTCCATGGCCTACAATATTGGAGGGTGAGGGAAGGATGACACGAAGAAAAGTGGACTTAGTAGCATAGGGAGGCTCCGTCCATGGCCTACAATATTGCAGGGTGAGGGAAGGATGACACGAAGAAAAGTGGACTTAGTAGCATAGGGAGGCTCCGTCCATGGCCTACAATATTGCAGGGTGAGGGAAGGATGACACGAAGAAAAGTGGACTTAGTAGCATAGGGAGGCTCCGTCCATGGCCTACAATATTGGAGGGTGAGGGAAGGATGACACGAAGAAAAGTGGACTTAGTAGCATAGGGAGGCTCCGTCCATGGCCTACAATATTGCAGGGTGAGGGAAGGATGACACGAAGAAAAGTGGACTTAGTAGCATAGGGAGGCTCCGTCCATGGCCTACAATATTGCAGGGTGAGGGAAGGATGACACGAAGAAAAGTGGACTTAGTAGCATAGGGAGGCTCCGTCCATGGCCTACAATATTGGAGGGTGAGGGAAGGATGACACGAAGAAAAGTGGACTTAGTAGCATAGGGAGGCTCCGTCCATGGCCTACAATATTGCAGGGTGAGGGAAGGATGACACGAAGAAAAGTGGACTTAGTAGCATAGGGAGGCTCCGTCCATGGCCTACAATATTGCAGGGTGAGGGAAGGATGACACGAAGAAAAGTGGACTTAGTAGAATAGGGAGGCTCCGTCCATGGCCTACAATATTGGAGGGTGAGGGAAGGATGACACGAAGAAAAGTGGACTTAGTAGCATAGGGAGGCTCCGTCCATGGCCTACAATATTGCAGGGTGAGGGAAGGATGACACGAAGAAAAGTGGACTTAGTAGCATAGGGAGGCTCCGTCCATGGCCTACAATATTGCAGGGTGAGGGAAGGATGACACGAAGAAAAGTGGACTTAGTAGCATAGGGAGGCTCCGTCCATGGCCTACAATATTGGAGGGTGAGGGAAGGATGACACGAAGAAAAGTGGACTTAGTAGCATAGGGAGGCTCCGTCCATGGCCTACAATATTGCAGGGTGAGGGAAGGATGACACGAAGAAAAGTGGACTTAGTAGCATAGGGAGGCTCCGTCCATGGCCTACAATATTGGAGGGTGAGGGAAGGATGACACGAAGAAAAGTGGACTTAGTAGCATAGGGAGGCTCCGTCCATGGCCTACAATATTGGAGGGTGAGGGAAGGATGACACGAAGAAAAGTGGACTTAGTAGCATAGGGAGGCTCCGTCCATGGCCTACAATATTGCAGGGTGAGGGAAGGATGACACGAAGAAAAGTGGACTTAGTAGCATAGGGAGGCTCCGTCCATGGCCTACAATATTGCAGGGTGAGGGAAGGATGACACGAAGAAAAGTGGACTTAGTAGCATAGGGAGGCTCCGTCCATGGCCTACAATATTGGAGGGTGAGGGAAGGATGACACGAAGAAAAGTGGACTTAGTAGCATAGGGAGGCTCCGTCCATGGCCTACAATATTGCAGGGTGAGGGAAGGATGACACGAAGAAAAGTGGACTTAGTAGCATAGGGAGGCTCCGTCCATGGCCTACAATATTGCAGGGTGAGGGAAGGATGACACGAAGAAAAGTGGACTTAGTAGCATAGGGAGGCTCCGTCCATGGCCTACAATATTGGAGGGTGAGGGAAGGATGACACGAAGAAAAGTGGACTTAGTAGCATAGGGAGGCTCCGTCCATGGCCTACAATATTGCAGGGTGAGGGAAGGATGACACGAAGAAAAGTGGACTTAGTAGCATAGGGAGGCTCCGTCCATGGCCTACAATATTGCAGGGTGAGGGAAGAATGACACGAAGAAAAGTGGACTTAGTAGCATAGGGAGGCTCCGTCCA
Source organism: Allodiplogaster pararmata (assembly GCA_964056735.1). Taxonomy (NCBI): domain Eukaryota; kingdom Metazoa; phylum Nematoda; class Chromadorea; order Rhabditida; family Diplogasteridae; genus Allodiplogaster; species Allodiplogaster pararmata. Next base: position 35,637,021 of record OZ057404.1, on the reverse strand, counting down.
TGGCCTACAATATTGGAGGGTGAGGGAAGGATGACACGAAGAAAAGTGGACTTAGTAGCATAGGGAGGCTCCGTCCATGGCCTACAATATTGCAGGGTGAGGGAAGGATGACACGAAGAAAAGTGGACTTAGTAGCATAGGGAGGCTCCGTCCATGGCCTACAATATTGCAGGGTGAGGGAAGGATGACACGAAGAAAAGTGGACTTAGTAGCATAGGGAGGCTATGATGGAAAAAAAAAGAGAAAATGAGACAAACAGAGGGCGGAAAGTAATAAAAAATATGTTGCTTTGAATAAGAGAGTCGAAACTCACTCTGTGCTCGTCGAAGTTTACGCTGAAAATTTCAATCAACATCGATCGAAAAATAAGCAAGAGAGAATGGAAATAACACAATAAAATATGAGGTGGAAGATGAATGGAAAATCAATTTTTTTATTTGAAGTTTTATCATCCATCTTCCATCTTTCTTCTGTCTTACTCGTTAATTCTGGAGTTACGCTCAACTAATGACGCAATCGCTTAATAAGCATGCGTGACTAAGAGAACAAGGCATATAAGCCTTAACCTTCCATATAACACTCTCGCACGGAATAGCATCATGTCCAAGTGGTGTAATGGTAACACACACTCCCGGTTTGAGACGAGATATTCGATCCCGACCAATGGAATAGCTTTTTCTGTGTGATAGTTCAATCACCTTTTATCTTAACTAGGCGTCACTGGCTTTATACTGTGTAATTTGAAGATATATGTACGAATCCTTTTTTCGCTCAGTAAATCATCAGTTTTCTTCTGATAAATATCACAACCTTATGGGAGAAGCTGAGGCAACGTCGCTAAGATGCCAATTAAGTGTACAGATAATGTAAAGATCAAGGTTTCTTCCTCTTAAGCATTCCCAAGTTCCTGCACGCGCCTTCCTCCCTGGTGAGCCTCTCGCCTCCTCTGCCGTCTCCGTTCCCTCTACCCGACGACGCAGCTCCGACGCAGGTTAGAATCCCAGACCTCTCAAATGACCCATCATTTGAGAGGACATAAATGACCCCCATGACTTCTGACGAAGACAGAAAGACTCTTGAGCAACTTGAAACGGTTTAATCCTTACTATCGGAAGAGCTATCTACAACATGATCCGACAAAATAACTATGCGCTTGATAGAAACCATAAGTAATCCATTTAAGGATTCCAGACTTTCATCTCAAGTATAAAACCCAAGAACTTTTAATAGATGTCTCACCAACCGAAAACCTCTAATAAATAATTTTTTCACTTCGAATCACAGATTTTGGTGAAATTTTTAAAATAGAAAATTATCGATGGAGTTGACCCCTTTAGAATAATGTATTGACATGAATTTTTTTTTAAATTTGGTTAAACAACAGGTTTTGGTGAACTTTTTTAATATAAGCATGTTTTATTACTTTTTACATGACAGAATGATCTGAATAAGAAGCTTCAGTTGAATCATATATGAAGCTAGAGTCTTGTTACTTGGTTGAATGACGATTGCGCCGTGTTACCATAGTGTTCAAAGAGGCATCCACTTTGTGAACCATACCTCCAACCTTAATGAAAAACAATTTCCTGTTACATCGCGACTTTTCTCTTCATATATCAACATATTGCGTTCTTTTGGTTTAGGATTCTCAGTTTCACTCAACCAGTTTATAATTTCCAGTTTCCCTCACATAGGACAGGAGTTGGGCGAAAGTCCCTAATAACACGCTTTAGGTACTTGTGAATAAAATGCAGATAGTGCTGTGGTTAATGAAACTAAATTCACAATCTGCTTAAGCATATGTTTATTTTTGGTAGCATATGTTTATACTTATGAGAAAAAATTTACTTCTTGGTACTTTTCTGCAAACCCATATTCAAATTTTATCATTACTGCTGTCGTTCAAAGTAGGCTTTTCATGATTAGCAAACATTCTTCAAAAACAACATTTTAATAAGATTTCAAAGCAATAAATCGAGGCTGCTGAATCAACTGTTTTTAGGTTTCGGTGGCATCTATGCAAGATCTCTTCGCAACATACAACTTGCTCTTTCTTCCTCAACTTCTGAATGCATCGAAGGCCTCGTCCGCAGGAGGGCCGCTCGACTTCTCGATGAAGACCTTTTCGAGTCTTGCCACCGGCACTGCCGGTCCTGTTGAGCCGGAAGAGAGCGAAGATGCGAGTGAAGTGAATCAGGGGGACGAGGTCAAGCAGAGCGAGGAGCCTGAAGAACAGGAAAAAGAGAAGGAAGAGGTTCAAGGGCCTCTGCAGACAGACAGAGGGTCCCTTTCGCCAGCTGAGGACAGAAAAGAATTTTCAATCGATTCCATCCTACGTTCCTAAAAATTTTTTATTTTAGAGTTTTAATAAAGAATATAAGAAAATTTAAAGAAACTTTTCTCTTGAAGAACTGTGGTTATCAAATCAGTTTTCTGGTGATTGAGTTAAGTTGTTTCAGAAGCGGGAACTAATATTGTTTTTGTGGAAAGAAGATAGCAATCAACCTGTAATTGAACGAATCGATTCAACAAGTTTTAGAAAGCCATTTGAAAGCAAATAAACGCTATGCTTTTGCACTAAAAGTTGTTACTAAAGGTAGAAAGAAATCTATATAGTTAGAAGAATCTTTCAAAGGTTTAAATATTAGTTCTTACTGCCAGTTAGCTAAAGCCTGCAGCCATGTAAAGATGAATTCAAAGTGATTTCCCCGAGTGAAAAACTAATGCAATTCTATCAAGGCCATAACCACTTATCATATGTTTTTTTCCGCCTCGCTAGTTTAAAGACTCAACAGAATTTATATTTATTTATGTTTCTGACTGGTTTGATCAATTTTGAACTGACTCACTTTATAACTATTTCACACTAACATGTTCTGAAAAACAATAGTGAATTCAATCATCATGTCCCCTATGTTTGGTCGATTTACATCCCCTATGTTTGGTCGATTTACATCCCCTATGTCCACTATGTTTGGTCGATTTACATACTTTGGGTGACTTCCGGTGCGGTGCTGTCTTTACACTTTTCGATTGTTCTCTTCTCTCTTTATTTATCAGAAGTACAATAATATTTCCGATAAAAAAATTTGCTTTGCCCAATGTCGAAACGAAGCCCTACGAATAAATCGCCTAGCATTGAACCAGTTGATAACAGAATCTTCGACTTCGGTTACTTCAATTGATAAGCATTGCTTCGAAGTTTCTTATTCTTTCCCTACTCGCTCACTAACATCAGTTAGGTGAGGAAACTCAGCTTCTGCCTGCTTAGGTTTTAATTTTCATCTAAAGAAGGGCTAACTCCACTGGAGGCAAAATAAACCACTTACAAGAAATATTAAGACTAAGAATTTAATAACTGAACAAGTTCGATGCTTCTTCTAGCAACGGCTCAAAACAATAAGGACAGTGCATAATCGACGTGAGAGCCTAGAAGGAATATTTGAAATAATATTTGAAGAACTAGCCTGAAGGCATATTTTAAGTAAACTTGAATAGTTTTTTAATGGATATAATGGAAATACTTGAAATACAGCAGCTGAGCAAAATAAAGGATGAAAGCATATCTTTTTTTTTGGAAAAGGCAAGGAAAAGATCTAACACGCCAATGATGAGCGGAATAAAGACGATAAGTTTTTGTTTCTGTTGCTTCAATTCACAAGAACAGGAAATACATTTTAAGTCAGATTTAATATATAAAAAAATGCATAAGTTGAGTAGATTAAATAACTTATAATGTAAAACAACTCTAAGGCTGTCATTCCTTAGATCCTTTCAGTCCATTTTGAAAGATCGCCAGAGGCCTGCAACAATTTTCGATTCATGTTTCTTAAACTTTTTCCTGCCAATATCTCTATTTTTAGATCAAATCCATTTATTTGTTTTCAAAAGCTGGTACAACTGCTTTTCATTGAATTCATATCTTTCTCGGTTTGTAGCAAAGTATACACCAACTCAAGCTAGTTCAACACAGAATATTGACGAAGCAAAGCATATCTTACAATATGATTCTTGAAGATTACAAAATTGTACCACAAATACTCTTTAAATCTTGACCTTTTTGTACAAGAGATGTACTTCATCTGCTTTTTCATACATTTTTTCCATACCTTTTAGATAATAAAAAAAACTAACAACTGTTGTTTATCGGTGGGGAGAAAATTGTTCCGCAGAGATAGATTCAACACAGCTTCGGAAGAGCTGTTGAAATTGGAATAGGCACGAAATGCAGAAAGAGCTGTGTACTGAGTGAAGAACGAGGGCCTCAGGAAGGGCATGGGATTAGGTTCATGCAAGCTCAGCGGATTAAGGAGAAAAGGGTTCATGTGATTCAAGGAAAGAAGTCCCGGCAAACTCGTCGAATTTAGAGACGAGGTATTGACGTTTATCATTGTCGGAAGTCCGCCGGAAGTAACAGGAAACGAAACCGCTCCGCATGGTAAATTCAAATTTCCCGGAACGGAGAGCGAAGAGTTGAGGTGATTTAATACAGCCCCGGAACTCGAAGACACCGTAATCAAAGGCGGTGTATTGGGGTGACTCAATAAGGTTTCAGATGAAGTCACGCGCAGAGCAACATGGAGTGTTTCAGAGAAAACTGAGGAGGTCACTTGAGCATCAGCCGCTAACAGAAGCGAGGAACTGCAAAGAAAAGATCATGGCTGTCAGAAACTAAAACAATAATTCTTAAGTAATGTGTTCGTTCGACTTATTACGACTCTTGATCATGTATACACTTCGTCAATAAAGGACCATCCACTAATATTTTTACTAAACATGGGTCGGCGAAAGAGTTAATAAAAAATGATTGAATGATTCAAGTTTTGAAAAAATATTTAGTCATAGAGTGATTCGGTCAATGGGTCAGTTGATGAGTTATTGAATGGATGAGTAGATGGATAAATGAATCAGAGATTAATTCATTAAAAGATGAATTGAAGAGTAAATGAATCAAGAAATAGATAAAATCATTCAAAGAGTTTTTGAATGATTAATTGAACAAGCGAATGGCATAATAGGTTAAATTGCGATCTTCTGACTTGTTCGACGATGAATCAGTCGGAGTCAGCGAGGGTTTCCGAAGAACTGCGGAAATGGGAGGGGTTTCAGAGTTCCGTTTTCTTTTCCGATTTGATTGAGCTTCCGCATCGTATTGTGTATTTGAAGCAGTGAGAGACGTCACGCTTTTCGACTTTCGCCTGGCGACTTCTGATGCTTCTCTGAACAAAGTCGGAGATTAAGAGACTCTTAAAAAACACAAGAATCATTTCAGAGGTTCCCAAACGGCCAAAGAGGGTTAAACGGATTATTCTCTCTAAGAAGTGCTTGAGTCGGTTGCTTCAACGGTATTTTTTCATTAAAAAAGTTCGAAAGACAATAGTGATTCAATGTTGGTTTTGAGAAAAATACTCTCACTGTAGGCAATTCGTTGACCAAGGAATAAAAAGAGGTACATAGACTTGTTCTTATCCTGAAATTAATTTACTGCTCCTGAAGATGCCCTACACATTTGAAGCAAGCTGAGAAGATGCAAAGGGTTGGGACGAAAGATAGGAACCGATACTACAAAATACTAACATCTTCTTGCGATTTTTCATCATCATTTCCAGAGCTGCTTTCAACACATCATTTCTTTCGCCTTTTTCACTGAAAAAATTCAAAAGCCTTAGACTTAAATTTTGAATTATGATTCACAGTCAGAATAGTATTTGTAAAAAATAAATAAGTAAATAAATAAACACTTCAATCGGAAAAGCAGACAAGTGATTGAATTCCCGGGTGATATATCACTACTTGATGAGCTTGAATGCGTTGTCTAATCTAATTCAAATCTATCAGCTATGTATACTTATTCGTCTGAGTAGTAACCCCAACGCCGAGTAGACATTTGGGTTGCGTGTATGTGTCACATCTACACAAATTCTTGAACGGAACGGCCACTAATCAATTCATTACACCCAGAACTCATGCTAATCATCAACACAACATCCAACTCACGGGTAATCTTACCACAACTTGGGATCGATGGTTTGAAGAATCCGTCTGATTGATTCGATTCTAGCTTTTTCGCGCTGTCTTCGCTGTTTCTCGTGAGCACTTCTCGACGTCTCCATGACTAATGATGAGTTCACAAAAAGAGTCTGAGCATTTACACCATTCATGAAACTTCTGATCGCTTGCAGTAAAAAAACGGAAAAGTTTTACCCATATCCGCGAAAACAGTAACACGAGAGCTTTATGGTCTATTTTGCATGTACTATGCTCTAATAAACTTCATTAAAATTTTTTGAGGATTTCAGAGGTCAGAATAAACAATTTACATTGAAAAGCTACTATTTACTCAATAAAACAAATGAACATTGGTAACTAAACTTTAATAGTAAATAGAAAAACTAAAAGCGAACTTCATAAGCCCCTCCCCCGCCAAGTTCGACAAAACAGAATCTTATTCCAAGTGAGAATAAAAAAGTGAATGTTGACTCACAATATAAAAGAACTTTCACCATCAACACACCTCTTTCCTCCTTTCAAGGAAAACTCTAAGGTTCTCGTTGTTGGAGGCGTGAGTCACGCACAATAAAGCTATCTTTCAGCTATTAGTGTCTGGATATTGTTGCTTACGTATGAGAAGGAAAAGATTTTGACTGTGAGGAAGCGAGAAAGAATGATAAGGTTCCTGAGGTCGCATGTGAGAGGATGAGGAATAATAAGAGATAAAGCAAAGGTAAAAGAGTTCTATAGAGACAAAGATGAACAGATCGGAAGATGGGCAGAAAGCAAGAAATTCTTTACAGCAAGAGAGGGAGTATCTGTACAGTTATCATAACAACTAATGGTTCTGCTGTCGTATCTTGCTGATTGTGATTATCGCATGAGGGAGTATTCACCATGGAGAGAAGTTAGACAACATAGAGAAGGAAGAGAGAGGAGAAGCCGGTATCCGTAACTGCAAATACTATTACCATTTAGTATCACAGGAGAGTGCAATCAGAGGAAGTGGTTAAAAAATTAGAAAAGGGTTTGTGAGAAATCAATAGAAAAAAGATAGACAGATAAAGAATTCGGAAGGTATAGATAAACAAAAAACAGAAAGAGAGTGAGTGAGACAGAGAAAGACAGAGAGGAAGAGGAATGGAAAGAGAGAGAGAGAGAAAGAGAAAGAGAGAGAGGAAGAGGAATGGAAAGAGAGAGAGACAGAGAAAGAAACAGACAGGAAAAAAACGTGAGAAACATCGGGAGAAAAATGAACCGAGAGCGACAAAAAAGATACAGAAAAAAGAGACCTATGGAGACATAGAATAAAGAGAGCTCAGAAACATAGAGAGACCGAGAATGTTAGACAGGCACAGTAGTATAGAGATTCAGACACAGATTCATGAATATGGACTGAAAAGAAAAAATAAAGAAAGATGTTTGGATTGAGAGAGAGATAGATTGAACTGGGAAGAGAAAGATAGGAAATAACGATTGGGAAATCTAATTTGGTTGTAAAATTAGTCGGTACCCATGAAACTTGGTTACAATTGAAGTTCTAAAACTGAGCTTAACCCGTAAAACTAGTTAAAATTTTATGAACCTAATGGCTGCTAATAATTCAAACTATATGGTGAACCAAAATCGCTATTCTGAAATATACACAGTAAAATTTGAATTAAGTTTATGCTACATGCAAAACCTGCTGCAATGTTACGTACCATGGATAAGCGAGTTCGGTACGAAATGAGGAGAGAAAAAAACAAGGCGAACACGATTGTTGAAGTACACGGCGACGCTAACGACTGTTTCAAAATGATGGAATTTCCGAGTTCATGGAACACTTCCGTGCATTGACGCCATCTGAGCTCCTCCCTAATTGAATTTTTTCCGCCCCTTTACTCCTGAGAGTTTTGGCTTCAATTTATAAGACTGAGTTCTCATGCACGTCAGCTCCATTCTTCACTGCTCGAGGTTTTTTTCCGTTTCTTACTACTTCTTATCACATTTCCATGCCGTGTTTCCAACCATGCCTTCCTTACGATCAGCGCTGAGCTGTAAATTGATGGTAAGCTGTGCCTAAGAGTATGAGCAGAGTGCACCAGAGCATTAGATATGGTTATAATAGTGATGCAGTAAGAGAAACGAGGAGGATTAGGATGAGCAGTGGTTGTGCAGGCAAGAGAACATGTCTTTTTGTGTGTCTTCTTCTCCTTCCTCCCTCTCTTTCCACCCTTCTCTATCTTCTTATATCTTTTCCTCTCTCTTTCCTCTCCCTCTACTCTCTTTCCACTTTCTCCCATCATTATTTCTCTAACTGTCGTTTTACCTTGTTCTTTACATCTCATCATTCTATTTCTCCCTCTTACTCCTTTCCCTATTTTTTTAATATTTCTCTTTCTTTCATTTCTATTCTCCTTCTCTTCTTATTCATTTTTTCTGTCTCTGTCTCTCTCTCTCTTTCTGATTCATCCACTATCTCTATCTATCTGTCAATGCACCTATAATACCAGAGTTGTCCTCTTTCACTTTCTTCCTAAACGTACGGAAGTGCTTCCACTTGCGTACATTCCTCTCGGATAAGTTACTCTTATTCTTTCACAAACTCTCCAACGCATCATCATCTTGAGCTCACCTTAAGTTCACATTTCTTCCAGTTGAAAAACAGCAAAAAGATAATTAAAGGGAATTCCATGTTTAAAATAAACGGAAAATTCCTTTACACTAATTTGAGTATGATTGTTTGAATCAGCGTGTACTTGGAATTCTAAAAATTGCATGTATCAGCAACTATGGTTAAAATGCACTCATAAAGTTTTACTCGTTCATTTTTGTTTTTGCATGCATTTTCTTTTATTTTGTTGCGGGCAAACAATAATCGACTTTCGTGTTGCTTTTCTTCCATTTCTAGCCGGTGTTTAGCAGTAACTGAAAATCTTGAGGCTCGTCCTGAAATTGATTAACACTGCGGTAGAAACACAGCGTTTTCTAGTACCTTTCAAGACCAGGAAAATCGAATACAGATTTGTTCTAGTTAATGGCGCTTCATGTCGAACGGCGCTTCATGTCGAACGGCGCTTCATGTCGAACGGCGCTTCATGTCGAACGGCGCTTCATGTCGAACGGCGCTTCATGTCGAACGGCGCCGATTAAAAAACGTTTTCCCCTCAACTCGAGCATGAATTGAATACGCTTTCGATCTTTCTCATAAAAAAGCCTTCTTCAAATTCAAATTCAAATTACTTTATCCACCAAAGGATGAGTTGTGAAGACTCATCTGCTAACACTAACATTCTTGTTTGCTAAAAAAAACTTTTACTGTTGAAGCTGATTCTTGTAATCACTCATATCGACAAAAAAGTCATTTAGTGAGGTAAGAACGGTGTTTCAATTGAAATCTTTATTGAGATTAAATTTTTGAGCTCGAGAAGCAGACAAGTTGGGAAACAAACGGAGTATAAAGAGCTGCTATCCTATTGATCTATAAAACACAGAACCAGTATTTAAAAAATTGATGACCTCACAATTCGAGATACTAAATTTCTGATGGCAAATTGATCCGAGTGAAGAACTACTGTATTTTTGAAGTCCCTGGAATAAAAATACCTTTCAAGGACAACAACAAGAGCTATAACTATTGGTTTTACACCAAGTTTGCTCACTCATTATTGCAAACCTTTGATCCACCGTATAGTCTGCTTTACGGAGCTTTGGCGTTCGTTCTGATTAAATCTTGTGTTACAAACAAGAAGGTCGTAGGGCACTCACAAAAATTACTGATTACGTGAACAACGAGGCATACAAAAATTAGTACAGTTCGAATATTTAATTAATTCGAAAGCACTAACAAAATGTGTAGATTTACTCATTTGCACAGTAAAAAATACATATAAGGAAGAGAAGATAAGTTGAGCCTTATTTTCTCAGAGAAAGCTTATATATATGTATATAATTGATATGTTGAATGAACAAGTTAATTATTTGATGATGTATGAATGAAAGGGTTAATCAGTGCGTGGTAAACGAGGAAGAAATAGAGCTGCTCTGATTGATTTTGAAATGAATCACTTGGGTTGAACAAGGGCTTCGGAACAGTCAAATGATTACGTGGGGTTTCAGAGTATCGCTTCCTTTTTGGGTCTGATAAAGCTTCCGATTCAGGTTGAATATTGGAAGTTGGGAAAAACGACGGGCATTCCGACGACTTTTCGACGGCTGTTGACCTTTTTCTGAAAAATAGTCGTATTAAAAATTTCAATAGCAAGAATACTTGAAAATATTTCGTCAGAATGTGAGAGTTTTAGTTTTGTGTCCAAAAGACCACAACATCCGAAGTTTCGTTGAAAACAAAATCAAGAAACGTTTTTAATTCGGAAAAGCACTTGAAAAATTTATTTTTTCTACGAGAGAAATTGAGCGCTCGATTCAAAAAATACTTCTAGGGTCCTCACTTTAGTAGATCATAAAGAGAAAGTAAGCTTAGGCCAGGAAACCCTTCCTCAAATGACATATTTTCGGAGAAGCATATATTGTTCAACTTTTATTTACATATGTCTATTACTGTTAGTCTTGGATTGATTGAATTCATTTAAAAAAAATTTAAAAATCAGAGGAGTTGAGAAAACCAGCGAAAGGAGAGATAATAACATTTACAGTACCGTGCAATTATTAAAAAAAATTTTTTTTGAACATAACTTCGCAAATCCTGAACATATTTTCTTGATCAATTAACTGTTTTGTGTTTTTCATGAAAGTATATGCTTTATTATGTTTGCTATTACGAGAAAAATAATTTTGCTCCACAAAGCAAACTCATTCGAACTAAAACTGAAACTTTTCAATTTTTCTAATGTGGACGGAAAATTCCATTGTTTCAATTTATTTTTTTGTGTGGCTATATAGTTATTTTTGATTTTGAATGACTCGTCTGACTGGAAGGAAAAACTACTTCAGATCTCTCTCAGATCGAATGACTCGTCTGACTGGAAGGAAAAACTACTTCAGATCTCTCTCAGATCGAATGACTCGTCTGACTGGAAGGAAAAACTACTTCAGATCTCTCTCAGATCGAACGACTCGTCTGACTGGAAGGAAAAACTACTTCAGATCTCTCTCAGATCGAATGACTCGTCTGACTGGAAGGAAAAACTATTTCAGATCTCTCTCAGATCGAATGACTCGTCTGACTGGAAGGAAAAACTACTTCAGATCTCTCTCAGGTCGAATGACTCGTCTGACTGGAAGGTAAAACTACTTCAGATCTCTCTCAGATCGAATGACTCGTCTGACTGGAAGGAAAAACTACTTCAGATCTCTCTCAGATCGAATGACTCGTCTGACTGGAAGGAAAAACTACTTCAGATCTCTCTCAGATCGAATGACTCGTCTGACTGGAAGGAAAAACTACTTCAGATCTCTCTCAGATCGAATGTTTGTTTTTGGTCAAAAATGAGTAATTAATTATACAATTTCTTTCTGGTTGCAGTTCACTTAGTTTCGTAATTTTTGTTTCAAGTTTGTTGTGATTGTTTGTGTAATAAATAGCTGAATTTTCCAACTATTGGACGCGAAGTATAAAAAAATTGAAATATATAAAGAAACACTTTGATAGAATTTTGAACGGTACTGCCTATTACTGTAGAACGAAAAAAACAACTTTTCGCGGAGTTGCTTCAACATTGTCAATAAGGCTTCCAGCACATCGATCCTTTCGCCTTTCTCACTGAAACAGTTGGAGCAATGTTCGATTCACACTTTCTAAATCAAGATTCAAAAAGCAATATTCAGTTTACATTTCAAAAATACTAGGACTCAAATTGTAGGGAAAAATACCGTTTGTTGAAATTATGCTTTTTGATTAGCTCAAAAGCGTTTTGTTTTTGTTGAAGCAAATTTTTCTGATGAGCGTTGAAGTATTCCGTTCTTTTTTTGAACAAATTTCTTTATATGATTGAGGTAAACAAACAGTAACACACAGTAAACTTGAATAAGTATTTCTCATATTAAATACATTTTAGGAGAAAGCTCTGACATAATATAGATATATTCAATTGCCTTCAAGCTTCCGGATAATCACCAAAATGGATTTTCTTACCACAACGTAGGGTCGATGTTTTGAAGAATTCGTCTGACTTCCTCGATGGCAGCTTTCTCGCGATGTCGTCGCTGCCTCTCGTGATCATTTCTTGACATTATACCTAATAACTGACTTTTAAAATGTGCAGATTTTAGAAAAAGCAGTTGTCAAACCCTATGTTCACTACCCTGTTAACGGTATGAACATTTTCTTTCGTTTAATAGGCGTAATTGGAAGAATGGGAGTTATTAAAATTCACTCTATCAAAAAAAAACTTCGGTTCATGAAAATAATTAAAAATCTAAACAGTGTTTTTTTCTTTTTAGTGCAATACAATGTAACAAGGAATTGAGAATGAGATGAAAGAGGCTGAGAGACAATCATTTGACTACCTTTACTCATATTTCCTTTCTTGTGTGGTCTAGATGTTTCTATCGCAGAAGGCACTACATATTTCAGCTAATTTACATCAGTCAGCAATTTACGTTTCATTTTTTTGAATGTAAGGAAAAATAAAAAAAAGTTTTGAGTTGGAGGAAGCTGATGAATTGATAAAAAGACTAAAAAATATGCATACAGACAGATATAAAAAGATAGAAGAGGAAATAAATAGTGAAAAAACTTTGCCTATGTCCAAAAAATGAGAAAGAAAGCACTGACATAAATCTTTCGATACTCAGAGACTTATTTATAAGGTTATATGTATTAATTTTTCTATAACTTTTTCCGCGATTTCATAAAAATATTGCAAAAAAGTACCTCTACCAGGAAAAACTTAACGATATGCAGGATGAGCTATCAACATGGTGGACAAGGGTTATTCTGTAATAGCGACTGAATCAACCTGATGAATCTCTTTCGAGGCCGTCGATCCCACGCATTAGCACATTCTGCGCTCCTCCCCTTCTAGCGACAGTCCCCTTTCTATCTCTTCGTTCATCCTAAGTCCTTTTTAGACCTTTTATAAGACCGCATTCTTTTTCACTTCTGTCAAATTCTCCACCGCTTGACGTGCTCACCATCGACAAGTTCTCCTGTATCACTAGCTCTTTCGATTATTGTTGAAAATGTTTCCTGCTCATTTTATAATTGAAAGCCAACTTTTTCATGCCTATTTCCGGTCCATGATGAGCTGTAGATTGATAAGGAAATGTGCCTTAGGGTATAAATAGAGACTGCCAGAGAGTCAGAAATGGTCGAGAACAGTGACCAGTAGAAAATAAAAAGTATGAAAAGAGGAGGATTAGGTTGAAGAGTGGTTGCGATGACAAGCGACTCAACATGTGGTTTTTTTTGCCTCTCCTTTCTCTCGAGTTTTTGCACTATCTTCAGTTTTCTCGCCTCTCTCGCATCTTGTCTCTAGTGATTTTCGTCCTTAATTGTTATTAGATGCCTAATTATGAAGACAATAAATGTATACGAAAGAATCATCTTCGAACAAAAACAATGATGAAAATTATTTGTGACTCAAAAATATAATAGTAATATAATAGTAAATAAGGTTAACGGTGAAATTTTTAATGTTGATGTTTATACAAAACTTTTGTTTCTGTATAAATTATCAACAACCTTGTGAAAAAACGAATTTGGGGCTAAAAGAAAGAGTTATTATTGATTGAACATCCATGGATGATTTGGTTAAAATCTGACGACTGTGGCTAGAAAGTAGACAATCTTTGTCCATCTTAATAATAATAATAATATAATAATAATATAATAATAATAATAATCTTAATAATAATAATAATAATAATAATAATAATAATAATAATAATAATAATAATAATAATAATAATAATAATAATAATAATAATAATAATAATAATAATAATAATAATAATAATAATAAAAATAATAATAATAATAATAATTATAATCTTTGTCAATCTTATTCCACGTGTTTCAAAAAATAGCCCGAGTAAAGCCAGAAAAGAATGATTTTTCGTGCGGGCTCTATTCTCCAGTTCTATTTATACGGCGGAACAGCCGAGAGATTCAGGCTTTAGAACTATTCGAAGGCCGGTGTCTTAGCAAATCCTGGCTAGTTTTATTTTTCTTAGCTATTTAATAAAGGGCCGTGTTGGAACATCTTATGTAGGTAAGTTGCAAGTATTTCTTAGTGAGTTGATCTACCTTTTTGAATTTCATTTCACTATAAAATATTATTATGAGATTTTTTCTTTGCAAAATCCTCAAAAAAGTTTCAAGTTCCTGTTTATTGACTAACTTTAATCTTTATGTTTTTCTTCCAGTTTTGCTGTAGTAATTTTGGAGTGAGGATCAGATGTTCACAAAAAAGTTTCAAGTTCCTGTTTATTGACTAACTTTAATCTTTATGTTTTTCTTCCAGTTTTGCTGTAGTAATTTTGGAGTGAGGATCAGATGTTCAAAAAGTATTTATTCAAAACCGAAATACGTTTTTTGAGTTCAGGAAACAAAGTGCTGGTTTCCTAAATACAAAAAAAAAAACACAATAAACAATATTGAAAATCAGATTTGGCTATTACATTTGAAAATTGAAAAAAATCTTTACAATCACATTTCGTCTATATTGAATTCATATCGAAATTTCTTTCGAAACAACTCATTTTGGAATCGAGCAAAACAACTATAACAAAAATTAAGTCTCACAGTAAGGTCAATATGTGATTTTATTACTCATTAAAAGTAAGTTTCGACACGTACTCTTACGAAGAAAAAAAACTAGTGAAATATTGAACGTAAGGTTGCTCTATTGAAAGAAAAGAATCACCAGGAAGTGCGTGAAAACAAACTAGACTCAAGAAAAGAAGAGAAAAGAAGAAGATTCATCACATATGATCAAATTTGCTTTCTGAATAAAAAAAACCAAATTACAATTTAAAAAAATCTAAATAAAGGTAGAAAGCATTAATAACGTAATGGTAAGAAGTTTACTCTTTAACCGGAGGTTCCCGAGTTCAAATCCCGTTTCAAAATTTGCATGAAGTTTTATTTTTAAAAATTACATTTGAAACGCAAAACATGAAAACGATAAAACGATGTAAAGTGAAAGAACTCATGGAATGACCCATGAATGAGAAGCGGATTGAGATAACACAGTTTCTATCAAATGTTGCCTCTCATGACTGTTCCATTGCTTTCTGAAGACTGCAGAAGCCATTGGTCATCCACTACGAAATTGGCCTCGGCACAATTGTGGTGAATGAATCCCTGAACCATCATACTAGTTTTCAACTCAAAAAGCGAAGAAATCATAAGTAAAACTCATCTCAGATTAAGAAAAAATTCTTTAGTATTTAAGTAAAGTATTTTTCATTCAAACGCATTATCTACATCTTCAAATTCTAAGTTACACAGTTTAAAGGCAGTGACGCCTGGTTGAGATGACAAATGATTGAACTATCGCACAGAAAAAAGCCAGTCCGCCGGGCGGGACCGAACCCAGACCATCTCGACTCAAACCGGGAGCGCGTGTCACCATTACACAACGGGGACACATTGCTATTCCGTGCGATAGTGTTATAAGAAAGGCTTGGATAAAACTTCGCATTTTCTATCTGATCGGTTCACTTTGTCTGATATAAGATAGAGGGGCGGTGTTATTGGAGCAAATGTACAGCTTAAAACTGTATCATCAGAACCATTACACCACTACTAGCTACACCTAAAGATCTTTGATTTATGGAGCTCAATGGCCTTGACATCAACAACAACAAAAAAACAGTTGTAAAGAAATACTGAATTAGTTTGACAGACATGTGTAAACCATGTGTAAAGAACCTTGAGAGCTTCTGCTTTGATATCGGGCCACCATTGATGGAGAAGGAGAGTATCATCCACGTAGCCTATCGACAGCCATCGCCAAGGCTTTACCGAGTCAGGGATTCTTTTGCCACTCGCCACGTTCGGGAATACCTGAAGATTCACAGTTATAACTCCAGATTCAAATTTCAGATATTTAAACTTAATCTAATATACATAATCAGTAACTGATCCTTGAGTCGATTGTCATTTTTTCATTTCATTTATTCCATGCAAGAACAACGACTTGTAATACAATTATGAATGGTAGTTCCAATTAGCATGGACGCGTAGGATAGGGAGACAAAGAAAAAAAAACAATCATTCATTCAAAAGTGCTGAATGGCATTCAACTAATCCAAATATCATCTAAGAAAAAAAAATGATATGAAATAGCGTCTATAGTTATTTATAATCAGAAGATTGTGTCCTATACATATGTATGTAAATACAAATAATCGTCAATCTGTTACACTCGGACAAGGAAGCACAACTTCAAATGGAATTTTTTTTAGTCTTGTCGCAAAACTTGAAGAACTTTCGATTACAACGATATCTTCCGGAAGGGAGTTCCATATTGCTATTGATCTAGAGACAAACGTAGACAACCTAGCCGGGTAAACGATAGGCAGACGAATTCTGAGAGAGTGCGCTTGTCTTGTATTATACTTGGGGGGAGATAAAATGTATAGAAAGGAAAAATCGAGAGAGCATTTGTTATGTAAACATTTGTGCAAAAAACATAGATCTCTGAATGCTCGACGATATTCTAATGACTCAGTTTTGAGCAGTTTCAATCTCTGAGAATAAGGCAGGCTTACATTACCACATCTATATAACAGCCTTCTAGTAAAATTACGTTGTACATATTCTAAATCATTGATGAGGTATTTCGTGGTAGGGGACCAAATTTCAGTCCCGTATTCGAGAATCGGTCTAACGTATACATTAAAAGCAAGCATGAGCATTTCGCATGATTTGGTCTTGAAAGCCTTCAGAATAAGGTTTGCAGTATAAGAGGCTTTTTTACAAATCTTCTCAATATGAGAATTGAAACGGAAATCATGAGTTAACAAAATCCCTAAATCTTTAACCTGGTTGGTAACAATCAATGGAATATGGTTGATAGAGTAGGGGTGAAACACCGATTGCTTGCCTATATGAAGAACAGTACATTTAGAAGTTGATAGAGTAAGGTTCCACTGAGTGCACCACTCAAATATATTGTTGACTGCTGTTTGTAAGTCATCTGAATATAAGGGTACTTGAGCTAGCAGCTTAACATCATCGGCAAAAATACTGAAGCGAATAGTAGCAGGGATAACTTTCTTGATGTCGTCAATGAACAGTAAAAACAACAACGGGCCTATTGAAGAACCTTGAGGAACACCACTTAAAACTGAAGCTGGTACTGAGTTGATACCATCGATGATCACTGATTGTTTACGGGAGTTGAGGAAAGAAGAGATAAATTTAAGTGCTGGCCCTACAATACCAAGTGAATTCAATTTAAACAATAGAAATCGAATATCTACAGAATCAAAAGCTTTTGAGATGTCTAGGAAAATTACATCAATATCAATACTTAAACTCAGAGAGTGGGTTATGAAGGAATATGATTCGGCTAAAGAAGTGATTGTCGATCGATTAGGTCGAAAACCGGCTTGAAAAGGGGAGAGCAATGAACGCTCTTCAAGATACTTTGAAATAGAATTAACAATAACTTTTTCCATTACTTTAGAAATCGAGCAGGTTAAAGAAATGGGTCTGTAATTTGATAAGATAGGAGGTCCTTTGTTTTTGAGCAGAGGCTTTTTGAGCATCATCAAGCACTCAGAGTTCTCAGAATCTTATCATCAAGCACTCAGAGTTCTCAGAATCTTATCATCAAGCACTCAGAGTTCTCAGAATCTTATCATCAAGCACTCAGAGTTCTCAGAATCTTATCATCAAGCACTCAGATGTTTATAATAAAAAACTCACACTTTCAAACATCTCCCTTTCGGTTGTTATAGGCGTGGGATTCGCTTTCGCCCAATAGGCCAGCACCCATAATTCGCCCTCAAAAAGTATTCGTTTTTCTTTCTCCTTGGAATATTTCAATACTTCTTCTGTATATACATATGATCGATGTTAAGAAGCGTAGCATTGCATTTTACTTTGTACATACGGTAACGTGAAAAATTCTATTAAAAATCAATTTTTGAACATAACTTTGCAAAAGCGAACATATTGTCTTGATCTTTCTATTTTTCTCTGTAATTATATGTAAGTATATGCTGTAGTTGTATTATATGAAAGTAATATAATAGTACATACTAATTCTGTTTCAAGTTAAACCGAACTCATCTGCACCAAAACTCGAGTTTTCCAATTTTTCTAATGCTGACGGAAAAGTCTTTTATTTTACTTTCTTCTTCTGTGTGGCTATGTACATTAAATTTTTTGTTGTTGAATGACTCGTCTTATCGAAAATTAAAACATGTTTCAGATCTGTGTCAGATCGAATTTGAGTTTTTGTTGTCAGAAATGAAAATCTGTTTTACAATTGTTTTCTGGTTACAGCTTACTTATAAGTATTCCTAATTCCGTGACTTTGACTCAACTATTTTAGCTTAGCTTCACCGAACTGATGCGGTCACAACTTGTTCCGTATTCTGAGTTGGCTTCAGCCTTGACATTCAAGACTGACATGAAAAAAAGGAGAGGCCTCCCCGTTCTTGCCATGCTTGCCGATTCGCCGTAAACTTGGTTCAGCCGTATGCACAGGATCTATCTGTCTGCAAGTCATCTCTGGAAATCTTTCTCAGTCAAATAATTTGAATTTTATTGATCTGATTACGTCTTATCAACGTTTTTTTTCTCTCTGTGTCATGACAGTTTCACATTACTGTATCAAACAAGCTTCTCTCTCTGTGTGTCATGACATTTTCACATTACTGTATCAAACAAGCTTCTTTCTGTGTCATGACAGTTTCAAATTACTGTATCAAACAAGCTTCTCTCTGTGTCATGACAGTTTCACATTACTGTATCAAACAAGCTTCTCTCTCTGTGTTTCATGACAGTTTCACATTACTGTATCAAACAAGCTTCTCTCTCTCTGTGTCATGACATTTTCAAATTACTGTATCAAACAAGCTTCTCTCTGTGTCATGACAGTTTCAAATTACTGTATAAAACAAGCTTCTCTCTGTGTCATGACAGTTTCACATTACTGTATCAAACAAGCTTCTCTCTCTGTGTGTCATGACAGTTTCACATTACTGTATCAAACAAGCTTCTCTCTCTCTGTGTCATGACATTTTCACATTACTGTTTCAAACAAGCTTCTTTCTGTGTCATGACAGTTTCAAATTACTGTATCAAACAAGCTTTTCTCTGTGTCATGACAGTTTCACATTACTGTATCAAACAAGCTTCTCTCTCTCTGTGTCATGACAGTTTCACATTACTGTATCAAACAAGCTTCTCTCTGTGTCATGACAGTTTCACATTACTGTATCAAACAAGCTTCTCTCTCTCTGTGTCATGACAGTTTCACATTACTGTATCAAACAAGCTTCTCTCTGTGTCATGGCAGTTTCACATTACTGTATCAAACAAGCTTTTCTCTCTCTGTGTCATGACATTTTCACATTACTGTATCAAACAAGCTTCTTTCTGTGTCATGACAGTTTCAAATTACTGTATCAAACAAGCTTCTCTCTGTGTCATGACAGTTTCACATTACTGTATCAAACAAGCTTTTCTCTTCGTGTGTCATGACAGTTTCACATTACTGTATCAAACAAGCTTCTCTCTGTGTCATGACAGTTTCACATTACTGTATCAAACAAGCTTCTCTCTGTGTCATGACAGTTTCAATTTACTGTATCAAACAAGCTTCTCTCTGTGTCATGACAGTTTCACATTACTGTATCAAACAAGCTTCTCTCTCTGTGTGTCATGACAGTTTCACATTACTGTATCAAACAAGCTTCTCTCTCTCTGTGTCATGACATTTTCACATTACTGTTTCAAACAAGCTTCTTTCTGTGTCATGACAGTTTCAAATTACTGTATCAAACAAGCTTTTCTCTGTGTCATGACAGTTTCACATTACTGTATCAAACAAGCTTCTCTCTCTGTGTGTCATGACAGTTTCACATTACTGTATCAAACAAGCTTCTCTCTTCGTGTGTCATGACAGTTTCACATTACTGTATCAAACAAGCTTCTCTCTGTGTCATGACAGTTTCACATTACTGTATCAAACAAGCTTCTCTCTGTGTCATGACAGTTTCAAATTACTGTATCAAACAAGCTTCTCTCTGTGTCATGACAGTTTCACATTACTGTATCAAACAAGCTTCTCTCTGTGTCATGACAGTTTCAAATTACTGTATCAAACAAGCTTCTCTCTGTGTCATGACAGTTTCACATTACTGTATCAAACAAGCTTCTCTCTCTGTGTGTCATGACAGTTTCACATTACTGTATCAAACAAGCTTCTCTCTGTGCCATGACAGTTTCACATTACTGTATCAAACAAGCTTCTTTCTATGTCATGACAGTTTCACATTACTGTATCAAACAAGCTTCTCTCTGTGTCATGACAGTTTCACATTACTGTATCAAACAAGCTTCTCTCTGTGTCATGACAGTTTCACATTACTGTATCAAACAAGCTTCTCTCTGTGTCATGACAGTTTCACATTACTGTATCAAACAAGCTTCTCTCTCTCTGTGTCATGACAGTTTCACATTACTGTATCAAACAAGCTTCTCTCTGTGTCATGACAGTTCCACATTACTGTATCAAACAAGCTTCTTTCTCTCTGTGTCATGACATTTTCACATTAATGTATCAAACAAGCTTCTTTCTGTGTCATGACAGTTTCAAATTACTGTATCAAACAAGCTTCGCTCTGTGTCATGACAGTTTCACATTACTGTATCAAACAAGCTTCTCTCTCTGTGTGTCATGACAGTTTCACATTACTGTATCAAACAAGCTTCTCTCTCTCTGTGTCATGACATTTTCACATTACTGTTTCAAACAAGCTTCTTTCTGTGTCATGACAGTTTCAAATTACTGTATCAAACAAGCTTTTCTCTGTGTCATGACAGTTTCACATTACTGTATCAAACAAGCTTCTCTCTCTGTGTGTCATGACAGTTTCACATTACTGTATCAAACAAGCTTCTCTCTTCGTGTGTCATGACAGTTTCACATTACTGTATCAAACAAGCTTCTCTCTGTGTCATGACAGTTTCACATTACTGTATCAAACAAGCTTCTCTCTGTGTCATGACAGTTTCAAATTACTGTATCAAACAAGCTTCTCTCTGTGTCATGACAGTTTCACATTACTGTATCAAACAAGCTTCTCTCTGTGTCATGACAGTTTCAAATTACTGTATCAAACAAGCTTCTCTCTGTGTCATGACAGTTTCACATTACTGTATCAAACAAGCTTCTCTCTCTGTGTGTCATGACAGTTTCACATTACTGTATCAAACAAGCTTCTCTCTGTGCCATGACAGTTTCACATTACTGTATCAAACAAGCTTCTTTCTATGTCATGACAGTTTCACATTACTGTATCAAACAAGCTTCTCTCTGTGTCATGACAGTTTCACATTACTGTATCAAACAAGCTTCTCTCTGTGTCATGACAGTTTCACATTACTGTATCAAACAAGCTTCTCTCTGTGTCATGACAGTTTCACATTACTGTATCAAACAAGCTTCTCTCTCTCTGTGTCATGACAGTTTCACATTACTGTATCAAACAAGCTTCTCTCTGTGTCATGACAGTTCCACATTACTGTATCAAACAAGCTTCTTTCTCTCTGTGTCATGACATTTTCACATTAATGTATCAAACAAGCTTCTTTCTGTGTCATGACAGTTTCAAATTACTGTATCAAACAAGCTTCGCTCTGTGTCATGACAGTTTCACATTACTGTATCAAACAAGCTTCTCTCTCTGTGTGTCATGACAGTTTCACATTACTTTATCAAACAAGCTTCTCTCTGTGTCATGACAGTTTCACATTACTGTATCAAACAAGCTTCTCTCTCTGTGTGTCATGACAGTTTCACATTACTTTATCAAACAAGCTTCTCTCTGTGTCATGACAGTTTCACATTACTGTATCAAACAAGCTTCTCTCTGTGCCATGACAGTTTCACATTACTGTATCAAACAAGCTTCTTTCTGTGTCATGACAGTTTCACATTACTGTATCAAACAAGCTTCTCTCTGTGTCATGACAGTTTCACATTACTGTATCAAACAAGCTTCTCTCTCTGTGTGTCATGACAGTTTCACATTACTGTATCAAACAAGCTTCTCTCTGTGCCATGACAGTTTCACATTACTGTATCAAACAAGCTTCTTTCTGTGTCATGACAGTTTCACATTACTGTATCAAACAAGCTTCTCTCTGTGTCATGACAGTTTCACATTACTGTATCAAACAAGCTTCTCTCTGTGTCATGACAGTTTCACATTACTGTATCAAACAAGCTTCTCTCTGTGTCATGACAGTTTCACATTACTGTATCAAACAAGCTTCTCTCTCTCTGTGTCATGACAGTTTCACATTACTGTATCAAACAAGCTTCTCTCTGTGTCATGACAGTTCCACATTACTGTATCAAACAAGCTTCTTTCTCTCTGTGTCATGACATTTTCACATTAATGTATCAAACAAGCTTCTTTCTGTGTCATGACAGTTTCAAATTACTGTATCAAACAAGCTTCGCTCTGTGTCATGACAGTTTCACATTACTGTATCAAACAAGCTTCTCTCTCTGTGTGTCATGACAGTTTCACATTACTTTATCAAACAAGCTTCTCTCTGTGTCATGACAGTTTCACATTACTGTATCAAACAAGCTTCTCTCTCTGTGTGTCATGACAGTTTCACATTACTTTATCAAACAAGCTTCTCTCTGTGTCATGACAGTTTCACATTACTGTATCAAACCAGCTTCTCTCTTTGTGTGTCATGACAGTTTCACATTACTGTATCAAACAAGCTTCTCTCTGTGTCATGACAGTTTCACATTACTGTATCAAACAAGCTTCTCTCTTCGTGTGTCATGACAGTTTCACATTACTGTATCAAACAAGCTTCTCTCTGTGTCATGACAGTTTCACATTACTGTATCAAACAAGCTTCTCTCTGTGTCATGACAGTTTCAATTTACTGTATCAAACAAGCTTCTCTCTGTGTCATGACAGTTTCACATTACTGTATCAAACAAGCTTCTCTCTCTCACATTACTGTATCAAACAAGCTTCTCTCTCTGTGTCATGACATTTTCACATTACTGTTTCAAACAAGCTTCTTTCTGTGTCATGACAGTTTCAAATTACTGTATCAAACAAGCTTTTCTCTGTGTCATGACAGTTTCACATTACTGTATCAAACAAGCTTCTCTCTCTCTGTGTCATGACAGTTTCACATTACTGTATCAAACAAGCTTCTCTCTTCGTGTGTCATGACAGTTTCACATTACTGTATCAAACAAGCTTCTCTCTGTGTCATGACAGTTTCACATTACTGTATCAAACAAGCTTCTCTCTGTGTCATGACAGTTTCAAATTACTGTATCAAACAAGCTTCTCTCTGTGTCATGACAGTTTCACATTACTGTATCAAACAAGCTTCTCTCTGTGTCATGACAGTTTCAAATTACTGTATCAAACAAGCTTCTCTCTGTGTCATGACAGTTTCACATTACTGTATCAAACAAGCTTCTCTCTCTGTGTGTCATGACAGTTTCACATTACTGTATCAAACAAGCTTCTCTCTGTGCCATGACAGTTTCACATTACTGTATCAAACAAGCTTCTTTCTGTGTCATGACAGTTTCACATTACTGTATCAAACAAGCTTCTCTCTGTGTCATGACAGTTTCACATTACTGTATCAAACAAGCTTCTCTCTGTGTCATGACAGTTTCACATTACTGTATCAAACAAGCTTCTCTCTCTCTGTGTCATGACAGTTTCACATTACTGTATCAAACAAGCTTCTCTCTGTGTCATGACAGTTCCACATTACTGTATCAAACAAGCTTCTCTCTGTGTCATGACAGTTCCACATTACTGTATCAAACAAGCTTCTTTCTCTCTGTGTCATGATATTTTCACATTAATGTATCAAACAAGCTTCTTTCTGTGTCATGACAGTTTCACATTACTGTATCAAACAAGCTTCTCTCTCTCTGTGTCATGACAGTTTCACATTACTGTATCAAACAAGCTTCTCTCTGTGTCATGACAGTTCCACATTACTGTATCAAACAAGCTTCTTTCTCTCTGTGTCATGACATTTTCACATTAATGTATCAAACAAGCTTCTTTCTGTGTCATGACAGTTTCAAATTACTGTATCAAACAAGCTTCGCTCTGTGTCATGACAGTTTCACATTACTGTATCAAACAAGCTTCTCTCTCTGTGTGTCATGACAGTTTCACATTACTTTATCAAACAAGCTTCTCTCTGTGTCATGACAGTTTCACATTACTGTATCAAACAAGCTTCTCTCTCTGTGTGTCATGACAGTTTCACATTACTTTATCAAACAAGCTTCTCTCTGTGTCATGACAGTTTCACATTACTGTATCAAACCAGCTTCTCTCTTTGTGTGTCATGACAGTTTCACATTACTGTATCAAACAAGCTTCTCTCTGTGTCATGACAGTTTCACATTACTGTATCAAACAAGCTCCAAGACCCTCGTTATTCTCATCCACGATTATTTTGATAATATGAAACAACAAACAAATACTTGAAAACCTGAAGTAATAAGAATGTTGGTGGTCAGAGTCTTCTTCCACTCCCGTAAGTCTCCACCTCTCGATATTGTCCGTGGGGTCCATCATGCTCCCGTTTACATCTGGTGCTCGCAGATTACGTTGTCTGTAAGGCGAGGATAACTGTCTACATTGTTCGGTGAGCTGTCTATTTCTCACTCTTTTCTCTTGAACGCTTTTTGCTACTTTCTGTTCCCGTTTCTGTTAAGTTTAAAACCTAACCTTCCGACGATGGCGACGCGACAGACTCGTGAACATGCCAGGACATCCAACAGAATGCCTCGGCAGCACTTATGCCAAAGTCTGGCCAGTCTTGTACTTGGACAAGCGTTGAGAAGCTTAAGCCGGACGCAGTTCTTGCCCTCTGTGAGTTGAACCGTGCGACTGAATCCGGTCGATTCACTGCCACAGAGCATGCGGGGCAGCCCCCAGACAGCTTCAGGATCCCGTCGATGAGGGGAGAGGTAGGAATTGGGAAGAGCTAGACCCTACACTCTACTTCAAGCCACTAGGTATGATACGATGTGGGCAATCAAGAACGGAGAGTTATAAGAAGATCAAAACGGGTATTTGATGTGAAAATTTGAGGAGAAAACAACTACAAATCCTGCAACAAAGGTACGAGAGCAGGGTGGCTGTTAAAAAGCCTCAAACTTGAGCGCTATGGAACTAATTTGGTAAATATCAGAGACTTTTAAATTGTGGATCTATTAAGAAAAAACTGATTATCTTTTTTGAGTAAATCGAGACCCTCTTCTCGACTCCAGTCAAGGCGGATCGGGGGTCTTGAAAAGGCCGTAGAGATGACTTTGGCCTATGGGGTGCTCAAGCCGCTTCTTCCAGACATTCGCAAGTCCAAGCATGTATGTGGGAGAGCTATCTCGAATAGCCGTTATCCATGCTCACGAGAAGTCTCTTTTTCATTTCTCTCTCTGAGCGTAATCTGAAAATTCAGGTTGGAGAATGCGGCCGAAAATGGCCCTGTCTCGTATCACAAAGGGACAAATCACAGGACAATAAGCCAGGCAGGTGATTGTATTCGATATTTCACGGTTCAATTACCGTTCGATCGGCCAATGGATGGCTCAATTGGCGCAGAAAGCAACAATTTACTACCAGAAACATAAAATAAATCTTCTTTTATCGTGACATTCCACGAGTTAAAAGAGCCAATGTTTACAACAAAAATACACATGAAAAGAGATAGAAAAACTCACTCAACAACAAATCAAATGAGCATACCACGTTGAAAAGCTCTTTAGGTTAGTTCTCATAGTTCACATCCTAAGGTGAGAACCGCAAGAATGGAGGGAAGTAACATAAAAAAGAAGTGCATGAAACCGTTAAAGAATTAGAATAGATACATACATATAACGCTGTCAGTGACTCGGAAAAAAAGCCTAGACAGACTGGATAGATCAATGCGAAATAGTTGAATGGCATGAAAATAAACCTCTTAAACCAAAAAGACGGTAAAGGCCCGATTATTCGTCCCTATCTCTACTTAACATCGAGTTTGTATGGCACTGACGGGCTGTGGCTCTAAATATTTACAGGCTCCCTGAAATTTGTTTTCAGAAGGAAAACTATTTGTAACTGGAGAAGTCAATAAGATAATCATACCGTTTCAACACTCAAAGCCCGGTGATTTCAAGTTTCACTAAAGGTTCCTACCTGTCAAAACAATGGACATTCAAGACCATATTGCATTTACACAACAACTAAATCATTCAATTAAGCGGCCAGTCAAAACAGACAATACGGTATAGAATAATTGTAGAAGAAACCATAAAAATTTCATTGAGGTTGTACTCAAATTGTGGCCAACATTGATGACAGTATTCTCGCACACGAATTGATGACAGTATTCTCGCACACGAATCGATGACAGTATTCTCGCACACAAATTGAAAAACTGAAACGAAACCTTTAAACGTTAAAAATTTTAAGTATATGAATCTGCATTACTATTATATTTACACGGTTTCTCTCAGTTATAAGATTAGTAAATCCTAGAACAGAAAATCAACTGGCCCCTAAACCATTGAGGTTATATATGTAATAACAATGTTCTATGTTCCATTTCACCTCCCTGCTTTTCTTCCCTTCTTCAATGTTTTCACATAAAACGTGTACAATGCAAACCTCCTTGATTTTAGCCGAACTTCTCACGCACTTGTAAATTCTTGTCAACACTTGTAAATTCTTGTCAACACTTGTAAATTCTTGTCAACACTTGTAAATTCTTGTCAACACTTGTAAATTCTTGTCAACACTTGTAAATTCTTGTCAACACTTGTAAATTCTTGTCAACACTTGTAAATTCTTGTCAACACTTGTAAATTCTTAAGAGATTCTCGGAAAATTGATAAGAAAATATTTTCTATTCTCCGACTGACACGAGTACTTGTTACAGAAGTTTCGACACGTTAGGCTTTCATGACTGCTATGTTAGGCTCGTAATCCATTCGATCATATGAACTCGTCGCTGAAGGGGGTATCAAAGGAATCTTTGCTTGATTCGAGGTACAGATGGCTAAAACTTCACACAATCTCCTTCCGGAGATTCGATAATATTTTAGCGCCAAGTGAGAAATTGATTTAAATGATGTTACTCGACGGTGAATTTTAAATACCAACTCTATACCGATTGGCAACAGAACTCGGATGGAGATTTTCCTAATCAAAAAACTAAGGCCACAACCTAGAAAGCATTGCGGATCTCAATATTACAATGTCAATGGAAAAATTACTCTTTACAAAATAATTCTGTTGCAAACTTGATCGGAAACTTCAGCTTAAAATGATTTCATGGAACTCATTTGCTGAAACGAAGATTAAATATTTCAGAGTCGACAAAGAACATGAGACCTATTATTACTTCTTGATAAGAACCATAAATAAGTTTTTATGAAGAACTGTTATTTTAAAAGAAAAAAGCAATTGCGAATTTTGAGCTCAGTTATTTGAAAAGACACGTAGTTAGATGCGGAACAAAACGTGAATTACAAATGGTTGGAAGTTAGCGAATTTTTAATAACCGAGCCAGAGGCAACTAGATTATGTAGTGGAACGTCATGAACATACAGTTATTCTATTGGAGTTGATAATCGATTCAAAAAGTTAACCCAATTTATAATAAAAAAACAACATCGAAATTGGCATCAAGAGTTATTAATTTCCCGTATTAGCTGAGGTCTATCAGAAAATATTATTGAGGGTTCGAGAAGAACATCGTTTTCGGTGTAGCGATATAAAGTAAGGAACACGTAGAGACGCAGAGCACCTTGAAAAATTCCATTTTTAGGAATGAACAGCGCATTCGCCACTTCAACCTGACTCAGAAGTCATGCATCGGAACGCCGTATTCTGTCTAGGATCGGGTCCCGTTGCACAAACTTCGGGAGACTTACATATGTGAAAAGAGGGAAATGGACTTCTGATAAACTGGACAGAACTTTTATATGTGGTTGGAAGATGAGAGCGTTGGTGAAGCAATTCAGTGTCGACCGTCTAGAGCATCCAGATACTTGTAGTCGATCAGCCGCGGGATCAAGGTGTGCCTGAAAAAAATCTTTCATCTTCTCTTGTTGAGCAATTTTTGATAGCTGGATGAAGCGATTTTGCCAGTCCTAAATCATTTGCTGCCTAATTCTGAATCTTGATATGCTTTGCTGGTGAGGAATTAATCATATAAGACAGAAAAAAGAACTTGCCATTACGCGAGTGAATCAATAAAAAAAGAGAATACAGATAGCCAAAAAATATGATTGAACGATTTCACTTAACAAACAAAAACCACTTACCGGCAATAAGGTAGCAGGTTTTTTTTTACTTATGAAGACTCACCCCTTACTATTCACCCTAGTCCACTTGAACTTCCGTAAAACAATAAGACTCTTGAATTAATTATCTGAACCGATCGTCTTCATGTTAGACATGTTGGAAGCTTTACGTCGATAACTGAAGCACTAACCAAAAAAAGTCGATAGCAAACCTGTGATTCTCATCAAGAGGTGGAAGTTTTTATGTGAACTGTTAGATGAACCTTATTGGGAGGAAGAAGAAGCAGACGATGGGAAAGACCATCTCGATGAAGGGATAAGGCGAGAAGCCGAAAGCGCATAGCAGAATCAACTGCAGTAGCTGGCACGCCGTGAACAGATGCACCTAGACAAATTACCAACTTTTACCGTCTTTGGTGCTATAATAATCTTCGCGCTTGTTCCCGCCTCACGGCAGGGTATGCGCTCCCCTAAGATGCAGGACAGTCCTATCTTGGTAGAACTAGTGGTCGCCCTCTGAGTATCTGCTAGTGTGTGTAGCAGAAATCAGATACGTGCATGAGCACAATCAAAATTTCTTAATCACATTGGTTTGGGTGGATCTATCCGAAACAAGGGTCGAGTTGGGGACCCTTACCGCGATACCCCTTCCCCCGATTTCGCCATGCCCGGACTTTCGGTTCCGTAGTTATATCATCGACTAATAAAAATTGATTGATCACATGAGAAACTTTCCATGAAAGATAACAAACTTTTTGTTCCAGACTCCATGATAATAAAGAGACTTCCATTTAACGCTATCATACGGGTTCGGATTGAACCTTTTTTTGTGTGAATTGTAATGCGCTCGAATTACCGTTCAGAGTATCACAGAAAGCTGTTGATCGAATTGAAGAAAAAATCATTTCTGAGGTTAAAGGCAGATCGGGACCAAAGGCTGCTCTTTTTTCGTTTTTCAATTTTTTGGTTTTTTTTTCTCGACAATTTCCGAGCAAAAAAAACAATACCGATTTTTCGTTATTTTCGAAAATTTCCAAAAAAAAAAAACTTTTTCCAATTAAAAAAAAGTTTTTTAAAAAACCGAAAAATCGGTGGAAAACGCTTCGAAATGTTTTTTTCATGTTTTAAAGTGCTCTATGTGTGTCAGGATGATTTTAAACCATTAAGAAACAGAATTTGAGGTAATCACGCCTACAAGGTCTTTAAATTTTTTCCTCAAAACGTATTTTCTGGAATTTCTGATAAAAAAATTTGAGGGAACGTCAATAAAGAGAGTTTTTGAAACTAAAATTCACTTTAGTTTAGAAATTTTTCATCGCTTTTTTTAAATAGTTATATGCGATATATCGTATAAAAATTTTTTAAAGTTTTTTCTTTTTCTTTTCTCTTTTTTCTTTCTCTTTATCTTTTTAAAGTTTTTATTTCATTCTTTCTTTTGATAAGAGAAAGAATTATTGCAGCAGGAAGAGAGTTAAAACCATCTCTTCCGTTAAACATTGAGTTTTTTCAATATACAAACAATAATTTTTATAAATACCTCAAGTTTATAAATTAGCTTAACGGCGTTCGCAGACGCATATAAGCTACAGATCTATGTACATATAAACGCTTGTAAATACAGACCTACACTAAACAATTCTGAAAATTACAAAGCTTGTCTTTTTCTCTACACATGAATATTCTTTTGCGGTTAAAGTCTTTCATTTCTGCTGCAAAATTCTGGGGGGGGGGGTTAAAGTCTTTCATTTCTGCTGCAAAATTGATACGACTTAGACAGTTTTCTTTCCGACAAAAGTTTTCAAAATTTTTTGTTAAAAATGTTTCGCATTCTTTTAACTTTTGAAACTCTATTGTTTTAGTAAAATAGACACTTTGGTATGTGGAATCAGTTAAAACCGTTTCATTTAATTTTTTTTGTATTTTGTTTTTAAAGATATCCTTTTTTATTCATTGTTTTAAAAACCACATGGAATGAGCCTGAAACAGTGAGGAAAAATTTCAGCAAGAAAAGGCTTTTTTGCCGTATTTCTCGTTTTTTCGACTTTTAACATCGAAAAAATTTTCGACTTTTTTTTCGAGCAGTCCTGATTGGTGGGACTGAACTATTTTATCAACATTGGTAATTCGTGTGATAGTGATACGTATACATACATGTAATTTAATATCACTTAATCATTCAAAATATGTGTTTTCTATTTTTCAGTGAACGGCTTCGCCTTGAATTCCAACAAACAACATCTGTGTATAGCTTTTTTCGCGAGTTGGAACATTACTGTTGCTGCTCCTTAGTTTTCAATCATGAAATCATTGCTAAGAAAGATCCTGTCATACGTGCAAAATTCAAGTGCAATGATTTCATCACAAAAACTTTTAGTATCTATAAATTAATTCGGAAGCCTTTTTTCACAAGGGATGACATACGATTTCAATTCTGAGTATCTAGATCGTACATACGCTCACTCAAATTCTTTAAATCGAAGATTTTTTAGTATTTGCATGATCGGTAACTCATGATTTATGAAAATTACATTAAGTTTGAGTAATTTAGCTGAATAAAAAATAGCTTAATCGAGAGAAAAAGACAAAGAAGAGGAGGAGTCTAAAAAGAAAGTAAATGATTAACCTTTCGTTGAGGGACTTTCCGGATGTAATGAGTGGGTGGATAGGCTTGCTGCAACATATCGAAAAATCCATGACTCCAATTATCAACATTCAAACTTTAATTGGATCGAAATACAGGTTTTAGTAGAGGAAGAAGCTTATTTCAGTTGGCTAACTTGTTCTGTGATCAACAGCAGTAGCCGCTCGAACATCTCATTCCCGTTCAGTGATGTCAACGCCATGTACAGGAAAAGGCCGTGTAAGACGGAAGTGGGAATCCATCTGAAATATAGGAATATGGAACAAGAATTTGCATATTTTGATATACACAATTCAACCAAAAAGTATTCACTGATGCCCAAAAATAGTAGTACAATTGAATAGCCGAATAGGGGTATGTGATCAAATAGGGGTACCGAATAGGGGTATGTGATCAAATAGGGGTACCGAATAGGGGTATGCACTGCAGATATTGTCATTGTTGGCTTGAGCTATTTTTCCGGGAAACCCGGGTTCTTGAGCTCTTATTCGGAGAATAAGGGTAGGGTAATCTCAGTGATCCTCAATCAATAAGAAAGCAGAAAAATGAAACCTCAATGGATAAGGAAGCAGAAAAAAGGTAGAGAGGAGAATGAGAATGTGAGCCAAGAGAGAAGCCAGTCGAGTCTCTCGCACATTCATTATTCTGAAAGGTTATTGATTGGATTCATGCCAAAATTTCAGTTTTATCATTCTAGAGAGTGCTCAATTCATCTGTTTACTGATTTCTTTTGATAGAAAAAATCGGGTTCGGCTTCTAAAAAGATAGTTTCGAGCTTCAGCGTAGTCTTCATATCCAACTTGTTATACCATTCTGATTTCAACGCTGTTGGTATAACGATTGAAAACTTTAAAGAGTATATAGTTATGATGGTTAAACTTTCATAAACTTTGCTACTTGGTGATTGAGAAAGGACTAACACTTCATGAACGTGTCCTTGCGAGACGCGTTCCTCAACGTCAGCGAGGGCACGTAGATGCAAAGGAGAATGCGGAAGGGCGCCATGCATCCACGGAAGGCCAAACACTGACAGGAACATGTTGAGAATGGCCACTACGAAAAGATCGAGATTCTGCGTCTGACCCTTCTTCAACCTGTGAAACATACCGAAATACTTTGAGGAATTCGAGTGAGAACAAGTGAGAAAAAATAAAAGAAAGTTAGAGAGAGAAAGACGAGAAAAAGGGAAAGAGGGAAGAAGAAAATAGAAAACAGAAGAGAGAGAAAAATAGAAAGGTACAAAGGAAAGAGAAAATAGAGAAGATAAAAAAGAAAATGAGAAAAATATTAAGAGTAAAGCTTTTCCGAACTTGTTCTGGTTGTTGTTCACTATGGCGGATGTGATGTTTTGATCCATAAAGAAAAGAAAGGAAAGGGAAAATCTGAAAGCAATTATCCTTTAGAGAGGTCAACAATTTTCTCACCTTTAGTTATTTATGCCTGCGAACTACAAACCGTAGAAGTTTAAACTGTTATTATTAGATAAGTAGCTTATCCTATGATTAAACTGCTTGAATTATAGAAAAGGCTTGCCCTACAAAGAAAACAGCCTCAGAATATTGCAAGCAGAAACTTATCGACCAAAAAGATTCCCCCACACTAACCCTAATAGAAGGCACACGAAATACCCGGCGAGTGGCAGTGACAGGATGTCCGCCATCAGAATCAATCGAAACTCTGTTCGCATTTTGAACATGTCCTCTGAAAGTTGAACCGATATGGAGAAAGTGGAGGGGAGAATACGTTTCTCATTTTAAATCCGTGTTCTCTCTTTTTTATTTTCTCTACAAAATTTTTGAAAATTTTGAGCGGTTCATCATTAATTTAAATCGGTGTATAACTTTTTCGTATAATCAAACTTCAGCGTGTAGATTACATACATTCATCACATAACAGAAACGAAAAAAGTTGAAAAGGTTCAAAATATTTTAAATATTTCCATTCAAATACCGTAGAAAAAAACGGGTTTTCTTGAAACATGCAGGCTTTCATAAAACCTACTATCGATGTCTGAAAAACAGTAAGCGCCACAGAAAGACATGATGAGCACAGAAGCTGGCAAGGCGTAGTCAGCGAGCCATTCGCGTCGAGACCTGAATTTCAAATCATGGTTTTGATTTTGATTGAGAATTGTTGAGAGCCAAACAAAAAACTCCAAACTCAAATTCAGAGTGTGATTTTTCCGGAAAATTCTTTTAAAATGAAAAAAATTTCACGGGAAAGTTTTGGAAGTCAATATAAAAGAGCTAAAGTTGTTTTTGTTTTGAAGTGCTAAGTAAGAAAGATTGAGTTATTGACGACCTGGAAGTTTAAGTATATAGTGAGCCATAAGCGGTAAATTTCTTTCCTTGTTATACAGGTCAAACAGGCTAGTCAAACAATCGTGTAACAAGCCGCTCTGTGAAGAAAACTGCCGCATTTCTAGAGTAATACAATGAAGGTGCATTCGATATGTCAAGTTCTCTCTATTTAGCAAACGCAGGTCAATGGGCTCCTAGACTTGTCCAAAAATTAAACCTCGACCGCCGAATCGAGCGGAGTCTCGATAAATAATAAGCATGCGTAAGGTGAAGGTCAAAGAAGTCAGAGAAAGTGTGCAATAAAAGATTTTTAGACCGTAAAGACTCACTCGCAAATCTCTCAATAATCTGAGGTTTTTGCTCGAATGAGAGGTCATTTAATAAAAAATTAACTTTGTATTGCTGATGACCTATGACCCTGCTAACCAGCGAGGAAAGTGCTAGAAAAAAGAAGCAAAAACTCGATGCTGACCTCGTGAGATACGGTGTTTTGCGAAAGTTGTAGAGAAAAAGACCCAGCCAAAGCGTTCCAAGCATGAGCAACATGTAGAGAATACTAGTGTCTCTGTGGCATTCCCGAGGTTCGTGTGCCTGAAATTCATTGTACCTCACTGTAGATATAAATGCGGCATAGTTATTATTTCCTCTATTATTCAGTCAGATCAAATTTTTTTCCACATTTAATTTTTATCTTATTTTCACAATGCAGCAAACAAGTTCGGATGAAAAAAAATTGAATTCAATACTGTTTTTGGAATTATTTTGCTGTATGGGAAATCAATTGAGCTCGAGCGAGAAGCTAATATAATTAAACGTTTGAGCTATTTATTGAGTAGAAGAAGATTGCATACCGGGTCAAGGGTGTAGTTGGCTGTTTGGTTCCGTAACCGAGTGTCGTCGTCGTCTTCGCAGCCATGGTAGTTATTTTTGAAACCTTTAAAAAACATTTTATCTTTCATAGTAGAACTTTGCTAGGGAAAAAAAAGAAACTGTGAAAGCATTACTGCGGGAAATCGTTAGTTAACTTTAATTTTCATTCTTCTATTTTTCATGAATGCAATGTCACATCAAAAATGATATGACAGGGAAAAATTTAATGAAATTTCATACATTTCCATTCAAAAAATTCACCGAGAAAGCCCGGTGAAGTTCATAAAAGCGGTATCCATCGGGTTGTGACCATTACATTACTCAGTGTTTTTCTCCATCTATAAAAACATTTTCTGAAAATGCTATAAGCATTTTACTGACTGGTATGAATTGCTCGGATACTTTCAACGGTGAAAGCGATCGCAATGAAGAGAGAAAACATCTCTTCCGCTGATCTGTGAAATGTAAATTTCTCTTTTAAATAACTCAGTAGAATCGTTCTACTTTAGATAAGCTTTGTGTCTACAGCTTGATATCCAAAAAACTATTACAACGATTGATTTTCAAGAAATTTTTTTGCAGAGTATACACTAGTTTTGTTTAGATCGCTACACTAGGGCTTTCAAAACTTTCAGCGACTACATGAAGAAATTCAAAACGAGTTCTACATAATTAATTCTTCCTCTTTGATCTACTGAAGTGGTGAACGTATTGATTGGTTGATAGAATGACTAACCGCGTGGCCAATTTCATTAGACTGCACATTTCAGTTGCAGCATATAGTACAAGGAACATAGAGCAGAAGAGTCCGACGCAAGCATACATCGCGAAAAAATCGTAGCCAAGCTCTTGCGATATTTTGTAGATCACTGAAAACGCCAAAATTTTATCTAGCGATATTTTTTTATTGACGAAGCTTTATTTCATAGAATTATTTTTTCGGGTTTAGAGGTAAATTATATGCAGGTTTGGGTACTTTTTTCGTATACTAATACTATTGTACATCGTGTGAGAAGAAACAATTTCTAAAAATAGAGGTGTTGCTTTTGCTTGTTTATAGGGTAAACTTCTTTGTACTTAGAAGTGAGTCTTGTGTGTATGTGTGTGTGTGTTTGCGTGTTTGTGTGTTGTTTTTAGAGGTACTTCTCTGGAAGAAAGAAGAGCGCACATACCTTTTATGTAGATAGCTAAAGGGACGGTGGTGAGGAGGATGATCATGGGCTGCCCCCCGCAAATGGAGAAAAAAATTCCACCAATCGCTTGTGAGAACACCATCTTCCGCACATCTGTCGATAGAAAACATTTACATTTTCATAAGATTATGACCCCTCCTCAGCCTTCGCTATTCTGATTCTTTTTGTTTGTACAAATTATCGTGGATCTCTATATTTTTGAATGAAGATTTCATTTTCTCAAGTCAGGGTAATTGATTCAATTCACAACTCTCGAAAATGTCTTTCTCTGTATGCGATCAGATTGTGGAGTGAAAGTGATGAGACTGCAAACTCACTAATGGCTCCGTTAGTGTTGTCATCGTTGAGGACTCCGAAGGCGATCGCCGGTAGAAGACAAGCAAAGTAGAGGAAAACTACCTAAAGAGTAGCAACAATTTAGATTTGAGCAGGAAGAACAAATATTAACGTAAAAACTGTCGTTAATATGAAGTGAAAAATCCACTTCGATATCTTTCTTTTAAATGTGTGTTGGCAGTCCCGATAGAAAAGTTCGCAATCTTCATCACGAAATAGTATTTTGTAGAATTGACCTGCTTTGTGACCAAAACTTTAAAAACTCGGGGAGAACGAGCAGTTTTACCCAAAAAGTAGCTTACAGTGCTGAAAAGTTTCTGCGGGGTCTTGTGGCCCCTCACTCCATCCAAGTAATCCGAAATGTAGTACTTCGACCGTCTGATGAACTCGTCTCGCAAACCACGGAAAGGGTACCACTTGTTTGGACCAAACTGTAATCATTGTTTCTGTGTGAGAAAAGTTGTTGTTTAGACTGAACCCGTTGTTTTTCCTTCGACGCCATCATTATACGAAAGTTTGCTTGCCAGATTATCTCAGTCGATAACTAACAAGCTTCTGAATGATAAGTTCCATTTCAGATATTACGGTGAGCAACCATCCTATTCATAGTATAAAGAAAAGAAACAGTGACGAAAAACTAACAATTTGCTCTTTTGCTTGGGACAGATGAATTGAAGCTTTCCGCTCTCGCCATTGATTCTGGTCCATCGCAAGTTCCTTCGCCGCTGATAACAACGTTGACCTGAAATAGATATCACTTCGGGAATTTGAAACAGAGGACTATTATATTAGGGGTAATACAATTATGGAGTTCTAGGTTACCGAACTGAAATCTTCCACAGTAATCCGGAAAGCCGCACCTGAATTGGTCTACGGTATTCGCCATGACAAGACGCTGCCGGATGTCCATGTCGGCGAATAGAGTGGCGAATGTTCTTGTCGTCTCTAGTGCTGTTTTAGTTCCTTTCTGAAAAATGAAACTGTTTAGAAAAAATGTTTTACTTTAACAGTTCGAAAGCTCAAAGCCGTGGCTAAAAAACTGACAACAATACACATGAAAAATGCTTCTGAAAATGAGGAGAGTAAGTTCCACGCTCACTGTATGGTCTGCTTAAGTGGAGAAAACTCATTTCTCGTTTCCCTACCGACCGCTCTGGAAGGCGCGATGACAATGATGATGAAGCGGAGATCCTGCATAGTCCGGCCAAGGTTGGTGGGGTGCGAGAGTCGAGCGATGGCAACGTGTCTGTGCTGCACCGTGTTCAGCATACACCTCCAAAGTGTCTGCTTGAAAGCTTAAGTTTCTCAATACTTTATTTTTTCAGTTTAACATTTTAACGTATGTTTTTAGTCGAAAGTTCGGTACTTGTTTATTTCAAGGGAACTAATTGCATGCTTTTTATTTGTTTGAAGCTTAACTTCATGAGTGAAAACGGATGCTTTTCTATATTTTGAGTGAACTTCAGGATTATTTAGGCATAGTAACATGTTTTAACGATAGGGGTGATTAAATATGGAACTGAGCTGAAATAGAACTCAAAATTGCAAAGTGAAGTCAACACATCCATTCTGAGATGAGATCCAATGTTCAGTAGAGGAGTTATTAGAGTTTTTCAAGTCTCACTAACAGTGCACAGATCCATGTTTGGTCGTAGTCGAAACTGCCGCCGACCGATCCGGTCGTGCAAATGGACTGTACCGTTCGCGAGAGTATGTGGACTGAGCATACACATAAATACATGAATGTAGGAATGTATGAATGTATAAATTTATCAGTGTATAAATACATGATTGTATGACTGTATGAATGTATTGACGTGAGAATGAATACACGGATCTACGGTTTGTATACATGCTCACATGAATTCCGTGGATGAACAAAACATAGTAAAGAAACATCTGCCCCTGTCTCATTGTTAATCTTTTTGGTAGAAGAAGGACTCCTTTAAGACCTACACAGTTCGTTTTCTTACATTGTGTGGGCTAACATTGATTGCCGGCGTCTTGTGTGAAGAGAACATTCCGGACTTGCTCGGAAGTGAATTCTGGCTCTTGGATGTCCATTTCGTGAATTATTCTGCAAATTAGGACCTCTTGTGTAAGTCCAGAGTGCATTCTCCGCAATACTTTTACATCTCCCAAATTGCATCCTCTTCGTCGTATTTTTTTATATCCCATTTTTTTCGTGCCTACGCATCGAGACTTGAATATCTAAATCCTCAAAATTTTCTGCATTTTCTAGTCTTGAGAAAAAATGTGTTTAAAACTGTATTATGCACATAATTCACGTCTTATTTATTAATCCAAAATGTTAATGTAATGACTAGCATTGGTTTGTGACTAAACGTTATCAGTATACATACCAAATGACGCTATTAATACTAAAATGTAATTTGGACTGTGAAAGGTTTTTTATTGAGTTTTTTTCATACCAAGGACAATAATATTCTTATTTTTTAACCTGTATGCTTTTATACTTACATTGTTTTTTTTAAACTTCGAACAATCAGGACTTAATTGTGATTTCAATGCTTTAATTCACGTTTACAAGTTTTTTTGTATATTTCTTTCCTTTCTCCCCCAACATAAATGAGCACTTATCCATTTTGGCGTGTTTCCTTTTTTATCTTGATGTAGAAAGCGATAGAAAATAACACTCAATCCAAGAGAAGCACTAGAAAAATATAAAGTTCACTAGAGTCAAAGGTTTTTACTTGCTTTGCTGATTATTAAAAAGGTTGAGAGCGAACAAGGACAAGAAAAATGCGGAAAGAATGGATAGCAAAAAATAAAGAAAACAAGAGGAAGAGAGTAAGAAAGAGGAAAAAGGAAGAGAGACAGATTAAGACAGAGAGAGAGAAAGAGATGGTTAGAGAGAAAGAGAGAGAGAAATATATAGAAAATATTGAGATAGAGAAAGAGAGAGTAGTAAGTAGAGATAGAAAGAAATAGATCTTGAGAAAGAGAAACAAAAAGAGATTTAAAAAAGATGGAAAAAAAGATGGAAAAAAAGATGGCTTAACTCTCTAGAGGAGTTCTGAAGCGAGAAAAGAGAAGAAATTGAGAAGTGTATTGGCGAAGAAGGCGAAAGAATGTTCGAGACGGCAAATGAGATTGAGGGAAGGCTGAAAGAACGGGAAAGCAGCTGGCAGTGATACGCTGAGATGGAAAGCAGGCAAGAAGGACAAATTGAGGCGAAATAGAAAACGAAAGGGAACTTGTAAAAGGAAAAGACACACAGAAAAACATGAGCAGTAAGAAAATTTGAAAAATATGTAGAGATGAAGAGAAAGAGAAAAGAGGAAAAATAGAAAAAAGAAAGAGAGTACGAGAGAATGGGAAGAAAGATAATAAGAGAAAGAGAATCAGAGTAAAAGAAATAGAGAAATGAAAAAATTACGCCGTCATAGACAAATCGTGAAATTGGATTTTTGAACGAAAGAAGTTCACAATATAAATGACGAAATGACTGAAGACCAACGACTGTTTGGAAGTAGAAATTTTTTTTAAAGAAAGTGTTTTTCATAACAAATTTTCTTTTGTTTTGAATTAAAACACAAAGGTCGTATTTGAAGGCTTCTCACTCACTCTAATTCTTATTCACACGTTTCCAAGTGTTCATTCAATCGTACCGGAGGCAGATAGATAAGGAGAAGCAGAAAAAGTTCAGAATTGACTAGGCTCTCAGAATGACTTGGCTAACAAGAGAGTGACATGCGTCCCCAAAGGGAACGCTACTCATTCAATTGTATCTGAAATCGATCAACGCGTATAACTGTTTTGAAACTTGTTTTTTCTCTTCAAACCAATAAATCCAGTTCAATCAATGAATCCAGCGTTTCTTGCAAGTTGATTCACTATTAAAAACTCCTCTCTATTAAAAGCACTTAAAAACTCTTTTTGATTGCATTCATCACTGTATAAACGTCAGCAAGACCTCAAAAAAGCTAGGACCCAGCTTCTAATCGGAGGCTCTTATTTTATGTATGAAATTTCCTCTCATAGTCTTTCAGTAGACTTGTCAGCAAAAACCCCTTTCCGCACTGTTCCCCTCGCTGCTTCTTTTTGTCTTGTGCTCTTTGTTTCAAAAATGCTCTTTTTTAAAACTATGTCTTTGTTACTCTCCGCAATTCTCAAGAAATTTTTTTCAAATAATGAATTACTTATGAAAACAAGTTATGTGGTATTCGCTGAATAAAACAGGATAAAACGAAATTTTAACAAGAAATGGGTATGAGATTCAACAGAAAACAGATATTAAAACTAGCTTTTGAAGACGAAAAATATTAGAAAAGAAGATTAGAGAACAAAAAAACTGAAAAAGAAGTATGCTTGCTCTCTACCATATTCTTGTGATATTTTTCTTTTAAAATATTGCTCAAAAATCATTTCGATGTAAGCACAAATTTTTTTCTAGGAGAAACAGTGGCTTTACTGCTGGTTTTTAAAGCGCGGAAAAAAACTGAGAGGCTTGGAAACCATACTGTCATTTTTCCATCTTTTGGTTTGTGTGGATCTTTTCGGAATAAGAGTTGAATCAAGATGCTCAAGACAGTAATCAGTGTTTTTCTATCCTGGTTAAAACAACAAAAAAGTGTAGAATGATGTTGAAAATGATTTCCTTGGAAAATCGGGTAATTTTGAGTTCAGTTCCAGAAATTTGAAGAGTTTGCATGTACAGCAATAATAATAATAACAATAATAATCTTCCTCGCGCTTGTTCCCGCCTCGCGGCAGGGTACGCGCTCCCCTGAGATGCAGGTCAGACCTATCCTGGTAGAACCAGTGGCTGATCACTGCTAGTGCGAATAGCAGCAGTGGGGAGAGGCAGTGGGGAATTTGCATGTACAGTATCGTGCAAAATTCTATCATAATTCGGTTTTTCGTTGATAACCTTTTTTGCATCCAGTAGTTTGAAATTTCAAAAAGTATGTTGTTACATAAGATCAAAAATCAGAGAAACTTCACGAAAATAGGAATACTAATCAGTGAATTGCAATCAAAAAACCGTTTTAAAACAGGTTACGACAATTAACTTACACTCGATCTGATACAGGCCTGCAACTCGTGTCTAGTTTTAGTGAAAAGAGTCATTGAAAGAAAGAAAAAATCTAATATAGTACATAAACACACAAAAAAGTTGAATTTTTCATCCACATTAGAAAAATTAGAAAATTCGAATTTTGGTGCGAATGAGTTTGGTTTATCTAGAAGCAGACGTAATTGTCTATAGCTGAGGAATATAATTCCCTGAAATCACAAAAAAAAGTTGAAAGATAAAGACAATATTATTATTATAGAAAAAGGTAAAAGAGTTGATAAAATTTAATTTATTTACATTTAAGATATCACTGCTGAAAATATAATGTAGCAGAAGTCTGTTTCGTGTTAGCTATCGGCTTTTTTATGGGATTTTGCACGGTACAGTAAGTACATGTGTTATCACTCATGAGAAGCTAAACTTTCGTTTCTGTTCTGTGGCTTTTTTAATGCATTGTCATAGAATACGCAAAGTTATCATGCATGAGGACTACTTATGCACCGAAGAGAAACTTGGCAGAGAATTGGAGTGGAAAGAAAGAAAGGAAACATTTCTGGAGAAGAGTAAACCAGTAAAGAAATGAGAGAAACGACAGCTACTTTAGTTGTATTAGGAATGTCTCCTTAGAATTGAACGGCGCAGTGAAGTGTGAGAGCTTAGATTTGGAGAAAGACAGAAAAAACCAAAGATTATCAAATAATTAAATATGAATATTGATATTCTTTATTGATTGATATTGATTGATATTCTTTATCGCCAAAGGACAACTGGTTCAGGGTCATCGCTAACATGGTTGACAATGAGAAAATGAAAAAGTAGAAAATCTTCGGAAGAGGAATAAGCAACTGTGGCGTTGCACTGAAGAGTCTTGGTAGACCACTTAGCGTTTCAACCTCATACCAAAGATATTCACGAAGTCTCGAGTCCCAAGAAGACAGAAGAGAAATCTCGTAATTCAATGAAGTAGAGACAAGTAGAAGTCAGTGTGAAGAGGAAATGATAGACCCGACCATCTCCGGGATTTGAAAAAGAAAATAATGAAGAAGAAAAGAATGAAAAAGAAAAGAATGAAAAAGAAAAGAAATATAAAAACGCACATTTGCAAAATCATTGTTGCAAACAGAAGTGCTAACAAAAACAGATTATACTCTATATCGGATTATTCTGCATACATATACACTTGTTTGCTGTGTCGTTCCTTTTTAAATGCGCTGTTCTTCAACAGCGCATCTGAAAAGGCACAGCAAACAAGTGTATTGTCTTCTGGATACTCCTCCAATGCGCTGTTCTTCAACAGCGCATCTGAAAAGGCACAGCAAACAAGTGTATTGTCCTCTGGATACTCCTCCAATGCGCTGTTCTTCAACAGCGCATCTGAAAAGGCACAGCAAACAAGTGTATTGTCTTCTGGATACTCCTCCAATGCGCTGTTCTTCAACAACGCATCTGAAAAGGCACAGCAAACAAGTGTATTGTCTTCTGGATACTCCTCCAATGCGCTGTTCTTCAACAGCGCATCTGAAAAGGCACAGCAAACAAGTGTATTGTCTTCTGGATACTCCTCCAATGCGCTGTTCTTCAACAGCGCATCTGAAAAGGCACAGCAAACAAGTGTATTGTCTTCTGGATACTCCTCCAATGCGCTGTTCTTCAACAGCGCATCTGAAAAGGCACAGCAAACAAGTGTATTGTCTTCTGGATACTCCTCCAATGCGCTGTTCTTCAACAGCGCATCTGAAAAGGCACAGCAAACAAGTGTATTGTCTTCTGGATACTCCTCCAATGTGTTTAACTCAGCACAAACTTTAAATTATTCAAGACTTCCCTCTGATATTCCAACTAAGAGTTCAAAAACTTAAATACTAATGACTGACTTTGCAAAAATTTCCTCGAGAGAAGTTTCTTGTAAATCCAGAAGCAGGACAGATTTGTTTAGCAAGTGGTCGATATCCATTGTGGCTCTTGAAAAAAGGTCAGAACTGAATCAGAAGTATGATTTATGTACATAGCCATCCGTTGAAAAAACTAAGTCGTATTTCTTCTCGCTTGTAAGGCCACCCTGTAATCATGAAATAGGAAGGGAAATATTGGGGAATAAGACAATCAATTTTCGTTGGTGTCCACTCTTGCTGTTGAGAACAGAAAGTTCGGAAGGGCTATGAGATTCGATAGGTGATCTCTTCTAGAGCACCTTGCCGAATGCTTCGATATCTTGAATCTCTTTGAAATTATCTATCACCTTTTTCCATAAAGCAATTACTCTAAAAAAGAAAGAATGTGGATCATTGTATCGTTTAAAGTTCATCAGAATTAATTTGGAGGTTCGGTCTGAAGTGCGGAGAATGGTTTCAGTTCTTAACTTCAGCTCTTTTCTGCATGTCTGACGATCCGCTCTATCAGAAAGTAAACAAAACTAACAATAAATCAAAACGGATTCGTCGAATGATTAATGAATCGAAATTGAATTCAGCGAGACGTTGGAAGTAGCTCAACCTAATACTGGAAGTAGCTCAACCTAATACTTCCACAACGAGAATAAGTTCTTTTTTCCTATTCCCCGCACAGAAAATCCTGATGCTTACAGGTTTTTTCCACGAAAAACTGACTTTCCAACAAAAAAAAAACTCTAAGAAGCCATGAGATGCGCGCTGAACCTTATAAAATTATTTAAGGATGTATTTTACCAAAACACCAATTCTCGAAACCCATCAAAGAAATTACCTGATTTCGGAGCCGAAGTCTTTCATCGGTATTTTCTCGTGCTTCGCATACATGAGAGTAACGTTGTCATACTCATCTGTAAAAAGTTAAGCTGTTGATAGCGAGTTCAGCCCCTCTCCTTTTTGTACTGGTAATTGCTAGTAGGTTTTGTACTAGTAATTGCTAATTTTGTACTAGTAATTGCTAATTTCTAATTTATGTACTAGTAATTGCGAAGGGATCCACTTCAGTTCGACTGATATGAATGAGGAATAGTGACCATTAACTCTGAATACAATACAGCTGTCGTGCAGTACCAATTGTTAAGTTTAATTGCTGAACCTGACTTTTTTGAATAGTTTCCAAAATTTCCTTTTT
Organism: Allodiplogaster pararmata; assembly: GCA_964056735.1. Taxonomy (NCBI): domain Eukaryota; kingdom Metazoa; phylum Nematoda; class Chromadorea; order Rhabditida; family Diplogasteridae; genus Allodiplogaster; species Allodiplogaster pararmata. The sequence continues at coordinate 35,593,126 of OZ057404.1, read as the reverse complement.
TTTTCTACAAAATAAAAAGCGTATTACTTAATAAATTCCAATGAGTTCAGTTCTAATTATTATCATGATAAACGGGGCGTTTGGCTACTTCAAAGTTTTTTCCTCTCAAGAAACACTTTTTGAATGTGTGAAAACTTATTAATGAACCAATCTTTTCAATAACAGCTCTGATTTGTATTGAAATTTCAACTTATAATTGTTCTTTTTCTGGCCGTCGTTCGCGTTTTTGCGAATGCAGACCCGTCTCTCTGAGGTTTAGACAGTTTCATCGTACTTTTTAGACGGTTAGAAACCATGAGAATAATTTGACAGTATTAAAAACTTTAATTTTATTGAACAGCTGAGTAAAACCAGGAAAGTTCTGAGCAAAAATAGTGAGCTGGGTTAAAATAAATTATTAGAGCGGCTTTTTTCTCGCCTCTCCAGCATTAATTTTGTTGCCTAACACAGAAAATTAGGATTAAAAAAAATTTTTGATTTAAAAAAGCTATGAGAAGTGAGTTCATAAAATGAGTTAGAAAGAGCTACAGAAAGAAGATGACTGAAGTATATACAAATTACAAAGAGAGAGAGGGAGAAAAAAGAAAGAAAGAGCAACTATAAAAAAGGAGAGAAACTCCCTAATCAGTTAAAGATTTATACAAACATGTGTAAATAAAAACGCGTACCCTGCCGCGAGGCGGGAACAAGCGCGAGGAAGATTATTATTATTATTATTATGTAAACAAAAACAAACTAATTTTATAAGAGAAATGTAAAATGTTGAGGTGAAATTGCATATCCCAGATTTTTTTGATTTCGTTCAAAAAATGCAATGTGAAAAAGTCAATGCTGAACATCAACTGCTTCTCAGTCAAAGCAGTTGGAAGAATAACTATTGAGAACTCTCTTTCCTAGAAACCTTCCATTGCCAAACATTATGATCAATCACAAAACCACACATACAGTCATTCTAAAACTTTACATTCTTTCGAACGCCGTACATATCATTTGTACATATCACGCCGTACATCTTCCAAAATATATCAGAATAGACCGATATATCAAAAATTAAGTCCGGGCGTGGCATAATGGTGTGTTAGACCATTGTGCAAAGAGTCCCGAGTTCGACTCCCACCCCGGACAGATCCACCCAAACCAAGGGGGTTAAGAAATGTTGGTAGTGCTCATGCACGAATCTGACTCTCCCCACTGCTGCTAATCACACTAGCAGTGATCTAGCAGGCAGCCACTGGTTCTACCAGGATAGGTCTGTCCTGCATCTCAGGGGAGCGCGTACCCTGCCGCGAGGCGGGAACAAGCGCGAGGAAGATTATTATTCCTATATCAGAATAGACAGATGCGAAATTGTTCAGCTAAATAAACTTTCAAACCTCTTTTGATTCCAGAAGGAAGATGTATCATTCCTGCTGATTTTTTCGTGTGATCAGTTTATGTATAATTTTAAAAAATTAAATTTTAAAAGCATTTTAAAAAGTTTTTTTTGCTGAAAATGATTCAGTAGAAAGTTTTCAAGTTGAACTTGTTTTTGGAAAACTAAAAGTAATTCGATCCCTTATTTCCAGAAAGATAAAATTTGAGCCGCGAGAGAAAAGAAACAAAAACTAAAGGTAATTTACTTAGACTAGGGAGTCAAGATGTTCAGGGAAAATAGAATAATAACATAAAATCTCAAGAACATGTAATGTTGTAATGTTGAAAATTCAGTTTGAAAAATATATATCTACAACTATATTATAGAAGAAAAGAAACATAATAATATCGGAAACTTTTCGAAGTTCTGGTTTCGATGGAAATGCACATTATTGCAAAAAAAAAGAAGAAAGACGTTTCCCTGTTAGTTTCAAATGGAAAACAAACAAAATAAAAGAAGTTCTCATAATATTATAGTACTTAAGTGATATTTTCACAAATATTTGTATTTAATCTTGTGTTCGCTTTACTTCATAAAGCTTTACTTCATTTCTTTTCTTTGATTTTCTCGGTCTTCTCCTCGGTATCTAGAGTTTTATTCCTCTCTCTTTTCTCCGTGTATCCAATGCTATTCTTTTCTTCTATTGAAGCCATCTATTTATTTTACCCGTCCCGAATTCATCTCGATTAAGCTATGCCTCTAGCTCTTTCTACTTCCATCAAATTGCGGAGTCCTAGAAAACAATGACAATAAATTAGGCGCTTGTGGAGAAAAATGCTTAGAAGTAATGAAAAATACATGAGCGTAAAGATACAAGTATTCCGAGAATAAGACACTTTTTACATGTTTTACGACTATCGCTTTGCTTTGCTTCTAAGAAACTGTGTTTCAATGGTTCTATTTCTGGCGTTTTCCTTTTTTTTCAATCGTGTCTCTTTATCTACATTTTTCTTTTCTTTTTTAGAAAAACTCTCTTTCTCTCTAGAAAAAAGTAATTTTTCTGTTTCTCTCTTTTTGCTTTATGTTTCTTGATGAACTACTTTTTTTGTCCTATTTCATACTCAAATATTCCATTTAATGAACCAACTTTGTTTACATACACCCCAAAAGAACCAGAATACATATGTACATAAATTTGGTTGTGTCCAATAGCAACCACAACATTGATACAAATCTCATAGTCCTTTGTCTTGTAGTGAACTCGATATCCTTATTTTTCTCTACTGCTCAAAGAATATCTTCTACGAATTCCCTTCTTTGCCTTTTCCTGTCTTCGAAAATCTTCTCACATATTTCTCCTTTTTTTCCAACTCTCAGTGTGAGAAAATTTCTACTACTTTTTTCTAATTGCTGGAACTTCTTCGATATCACTTAGTTAGGCTTACTACATTAAACTCTTTTAAAAATTTCACTAGGGTTCACTAATTTCACTCTTTAAAAAAATTTTGTTAAGAAGTCAGTGAGAATAGGAATGCAGTTTCATTGAGTTTAATCAAATCTGTTGTCAAAAACACATAACTGCTTCATGAAATATGAGAAAAAGGACAAAAAAATAGATAGAAAGTGAGACATAGGCAAATGAAAAAATGGAGAAAAAAGAAAGAAGAGTAGAGAATGAGAGAGATTGGTAGAGAAGAGTATTCATCTGAAATATTATACAATCGTCAGAAGAACGATCTAAGTCACTCGATTCGCTCTAAGTCACTCGATTCACTCTAAGTCACTCGATTCACTCTAAGTCACTCGATTCACTCTAAGTCACTCGATTCACTCTAAGTCACTCGATTCACTCTAAGTCACTCGATTCACTCTAAGTCACTCGATTCACTCTAAGTCACTCGGTTCACTCTAAGTCACTCGATTCACTCTAAGTCACTCGATTCACTCTAAGTCACTCGATTCACTCTAAGTCACTCGATTCACTCTAAGTCACTCGATTCACTCTAAGTCACTCGATTCACTCTAAGTCACTCGATTCACTCTAAGTCACTCGATTCACTCTAAGTCACTCGATTCACTCTAAGTCACTCGATTCACTCTAAGTCACTCGATTCACTCTAAGTCACTCGAATCTGTTTTGACTCAGTTTCTCATGCGTATGTATGGAAAAAAGAAGCTTCAATTCATTTTCGACAGGAGATTTAGAGGATGACAAGATCATGTAAATAAGGCAAAAAAAGCCTAAAACAGAAAGAGCAGGAGAGATGGAGAAATGAAAAAGGAGAGATGGCAAAAGAAACTATGAAAATAGTGAAAAACCAAAAAAGAGCGCAGGATAAAAAATGATTGTTTTTTCTCTTTCGTTTAGGAAAAGACGAGTTGCAGCCACATTCGGGCGTGACAAAGATATACCCGTTACTCATCACTCATGTTTGCACTTGGCGGGATATCAACCGATTCAGAAAGCTAGGAGATATTCCCTTAAGTTCCTTGTTGTCTCCGAACAAGAAGATAATTGAAATGACAACCAAAGCAGCCGAGAGCTCAGAGTCTAGAATTGAACGTGTGTCAGTCCAGAAGAAGCAAATACTACAATTAATTATACTAAATGGAGAAGCTCCCTAGTTTACGTGAATTTGAAAAAAGATTTAATTACATTTACATAGCCCATCATCGTAGGTCCCTGTGTAACTAAATTTTAAAATAACTGATTCACATCAAGATTCAGTGCACAATTTAATGCAGTCCAACCTGCAAAGCTCCAACTCAGCGTGTCCAGTGGGGGAGTGTCACTGTCCATGTCCAAATCCTCGTTCAGCTGCACAGCACTCCCGTACTGAGAGTCAGAGCCCCGCACATTCACAGTGGTACTCGTGGTGTTCGTCGGTGAACCTTGTCCAGAGCTCCTCCGTATGCGAGACTTGATGTTGAGAAGCGGCTCGACTGTTTCCTGGAGACTCTTCATGCTGAGCCAGGAAACCCTCTTGGAAAGCATCTTGGCTCTGCTCTCCTCCTCCGCTTCCTCGAGCGTGTCTCCTCTCTTGACGACGTGGTTATTTGTAGTGGCGCCCTCTTCCCCAGTCCGGTTCTCTATTCCGAACGGAGCACCGGCACTGAAAATCACGGGCTCAATCAACTCGTCGTCTTCTAATACTTCCGGCGTAGATGCAACTCCCTTAGGCGCTACACTAGACAAGCCAGCGCGGATCGTTTCGTGTGCTTTGGCGATGTGCTCTGCTTTCAGAGTTGGTTGCGATGCGCGTCGCTCGAATCTCCGCACAGGACGAAAACCTATCGCGGGTGCTCCTGTTTGAACGCTCTTCCGTCTATCGCTCAGCGGTGAAGCCGTGACAGAGAGGCCGCTGAAACCGGCAACACTTGCGACGAAATCACGAGCACGTATTTGGTTCAGCGGACCAATCTTCTCATCTTCATCATCCTCAGAGGCCATTTCAACTGGACACGAGGCTACTGAGTTACCCGATACATTGGAGATGCGCCGCTGCCCTGGCACAAACAAAAGCGTGTGTGATGTGCGCCGGTTCATCACACGCTGCAGGGGGTCTGGTTTCTTCGCATAGACAGGAGCTCGTGTGACTGATGAAGAAGACGCTGAGCTAAAGCCAGCAGCCCCAACCGAAGGCACATTCGCATGTGGAAGTGCAGCGGCGGAATGGTTTGGTGGAGGAGCTCGTGCAGAGTTTCTTCGGATGGACTCAGTCGCGGTGACAATGACGCGTACGGCCGAGTTGGGCGGTGGAGAGGAAGCGGATACGGCCTGCTGTCCTTCGGACGCGGAGTGATGCAGCATTTTGATCAGATTGGGGCCAATCAAGAACTCGAGACAGCTGTAAGCTTGAAAGTATGGGACTCCCGGCCAGAAAACAGGTAGGAAAAAGTTAGAGAAGGAAATATACAGTAGCGTGGGCGGAGAATGTGCTGATGAAGACAGGAAGAGACTAGATGAGGAGTTTCAGGAAGCATATACGAGATCAACAAACTTCAGTTGCCTCCTTTCAGGAGTGAGGAGACTTCAGTTGCCTCCTCATGTCAGGAGTGAGGAGAAGCAAGAGCTGAGCAGGGGTCTGAAGAGGTCGACTCTGTCTGTCTTGCAGCTTCTCCTTTTCCTTCGATGAGCACATAGGAAAATAGGGAGAGAGGTGGAGAAGAGAGATGCAAGTCTTACCAACGAGGAGAAGAAAGATGAGATGGCAACAAAGCGGATGACGACGAAAAAAGACTGTGAAACGGGAAGACTAGAGATAGACGGAGAGGACAGAGTCTGAGGGAGACAGAGAGAGAAGGGGTCAGGCTGGAACACAAATAGAAAAGACGTGCAGCAGAAGACAGGAAAGAAAGACGAGAGAAGAGAAGAAAGACCTAGAGCATAAGAAAACTCACTCTCTTTCTCTAAACTTGCCGCTTTTCACGCGTATATTTTCCATAAGCGTTACTGAACAAGAAGATAGAAGAGAAAGAAGAAAAAAGAGGATATGACCGCGTGAGAGGAAAAAACGACCAAGATAGGAAAAGAGAAGGGACGATTGAAAAGGAGATTATGATAAAAGAGATTGAGGTTGAGGGTAAAGAAAGAGGAAGAGAGTGATAAACCCAATTGCGTCAAGAGAGAAAAAACAAGAAGGATTAGGAGAAATTCAGATGATAGAAAGAGGAGAGAGAGAGATTAAGAGTGATAGGAAAAGGAACAGAGTGAGAAAGAGAAAGAGAGAGGTTGAGTGAAAAAGGCAGGAAAACTGAGAAAGATGGGCTGACAGGCAGAGAAAACAGAAGGACGTGAGTTTAGAAGATGACAGGCCCCGCCTATATCCTTTACTTTTTTAGGTCTCGTTTTCTCGTATAATTTCTCTTTCACTCTTTTTCATTCTCATTCTCTCACAACTCTCTTTCTATTGCTGGCCATTGCTTCGTTCTTTACTCCTCCGGTCTTTTTCTTTTCCCTCTTTCTCTCCAACTCTTTTTGCTGTCTCCCTCTCTTTCTTCATATCTTTCTCTCTTTTTTAAACCTCTCACTCTCTTTATAATCATTGAATCCTTTTTTTAAATCTGTACCTTATAAAGGAATCTGAACGAAGAGCGTGGCACAGAATGAAAAGAAGAGCGCAAACTCTGCCCTAAAGTGTTCGGCTCTCGATCTTCCAGTCCCTAATATTTTCACATAATTCACGCGAGTCTTTATCTTTTGAGCATCTTTATTCCTTGATACCCTACACCCGAAATTTCTTCTTACTGTGTATGGGATCCCCTGGTACGATTTCTAAGAACTGATTTATAACTCATTGGACTTCTAAAAACATATCTCTCTACTAATGACTTCTTCCTAATGACTATTAGATGTCTCCCTGGATTTTCAGCATGCACGTATGACACATTTATACGATTGTGCCCATTCTAATTAAAAACGAATAAACTCATATCCATAATGCATTCCAGAACCTTTTTTCTTCTGTGAGAACAAGCCACATCTAAAATTGCATTCAATTCAGAGTGGCTAGCAGTTATCAAAGAAAGAAGGAATGAGGACTGCTCCTTCCTCTCCCTCTCTCTTCAAATGCACTTCCTTACTTGCATTATCTGTCTCCGACCTCCCCAGCGTCTCGGCACTCCCTCACTATATCTCTCTCTTTCTCCTTATCTACTCTGCTTATATCATTGCTCTTCAAAACCAATTCGTCATGATGCAAAAAGAAGTGAGAAGAAAGGACAGGGTCGAAAAAGTCTCTTTGCTTTTTTCTTGAAAGAGATTTTACATGAGAAAAATGAGATTGAGAAAGAAAAGGGAAAAAAGAGGAGAGGAAGAAGGTTTAAAGAGAAGAAAAAATTAGAGACAGGAGAGAAGAGAGAGAAAGAGTGAAAATGAAAGAGTAGAACAGAAACAATATAGTGCGGGGAAAAAATTTTCAAAAAAAGAGATTTCAAACCTTGATTTCAAACGCCCTATCGACAACTATAAACATAATAATCTAAGTATCGATGTGCTCAAAACAGAATCAGTCCACTTGTTCAGAAAGCTGAATTAACTGAGTTGTAATCTAGTTGATATATAGCTGTTTTATAAAAAAAAATCATTTTAACAATTGTAAAATGAGTATTAAAAATTTGTCAAAAAGCAGTGATAGTACGCTCACTAAAGAGTTTACTGTTCAAGTGTACTGTTCAGTGCAGAGAAAAGGCTCGTGATCATCATGGTCGCAATCAGCCTCCGACTGCGCTTCGTTTTATTTTTCTCACTTTAATTATGAAAGTGACACGACCGGGTCCACACCTTCAACCTGGATCCAATATCCCCTTACACCCAAATCAACCCCTTGCGATAAAGTATATACATATATAAATTATATATATATATATATACACATAATACTTATACATAATACTTATGTATGTATGTGAAATACCAAATAAAAAAAACAAACCTTTGTTTTCTGATTAAAACGTCTTAAGATTTCCTTCTGTTAAACATGAGTGAATGTTCTGAAGCTTTAGTGGCTTGTTTTAGGAAATCTTATGAAACAAGGCAGGTTTTGAATTATTAAATCATCCGACCGAACATGCCCGAAAAAGGTTAATCGTTGTAGTTTGGTTATGAAGTCTTCATGAAAGCTAACATAGTTCTCGTTTCCTCGCTGTAGTTTTCATTTATTTCTTTTATTTATTGATTTATTTATCTTTTATTTATTCATAACTTTTCATTTATTTCACAACAATTACCTCTAGTTTTCTATTTTGAAGTTCATACCTTCAAAACATCTCCTCCAATTTATCCCTTTTTTTCTCTCGTAATAATCCTCTAACTACCTTTCTTTCTCTTTCTCTTTTTTCTCTTTCTTTCGGTCTCTCTATCACAATTCTCTTTTCCGTTCTCAAACTCAATTTATACTATGTTCTTCATTCATTCGATCTATAAGTTTTTTTCCTAACTGCTTTTCATCAAAAAGCCTGACAGCTATACTCAATAGAATTCAAATCAGGCATAGACGACAACAAGTTTCCTAGGAAACTTCATTCGCTCAAAAATACATGATGTCTAGTTTCTCTGAGATTATGGGTTGACATGATATTACTTTTTGTTGTTGACACTCCACAAAAAATTTTTAACCTATGAATGTTTCAGGACAATACAGTAAGTGATCGCTGTAGAGCTTCTTTTCAAAAGAACCATCAAGCTTGATAACGCTCAATGATTAGAATGAGCACCGTGGACCGACTGGCCTCTTTGAAGTAATTCCAATTTTTCTAAAAATAATTTTGCTTAACCTTCGCTCTTATAACAACGGAATTTGATCATATGGTCAATATACATCTCACCTGAAGGCAACATCTTTCTCCATAAGAGTCTAAGTAAGTTGAATCACTCCGCCCTACAAATCATATAGCATAATTAGAAACTTAATAACACCAATATGAAGCAGCGAATGTTGCTTGAAAAGTCAGTAGATTCCCAAGCTTTAATGATTTGTTAAATTTCATTTATGTAACTAATCATTAAGACTTCACCGATGTGTTTCAGAATTTGCAAAGACAAGAAATTTGTATTATCAAACAGTTGTAATATCAGCTTGCATTCAGTGCAAATCAAGCTCGAAACATGAAAATGAGACCGAGCCCTTCTTTGCGCATTTGATTGACAAATAATTCGCCTTGACACTAAAAGCATCTCATACAACGAATATCAAAAATCGCTTCCTTTTTTGAACAGTATCATCGTTTAGATGCTTCATTAAACGCTTTTGGAAATAACCTAATGCTTTTTTGAACAATCTTTTTTACGATGGTCTTTTTTACGACCTTTTTACCACGAAGCTCCAAATTTTTACCAACAACAACAGTTTTGGTAAGAAATGCGTCGTTCACTCGAACGAACGTCAGGAGAGCTGCCGCGACATTAATCTCTAAACGATGAGATCATCGGCGCGATGATCTCTTCGTTTAGAGAGTAATGTCGCGGCAGATAAATTCAGATTCTTCAAGCGCGTGGTTGAAATAGTCTTAAAACAAAAATTCAGCCGAGCTCGTACCCAGGAAGCTCTTATCTTAGACCTCAAAGTCATGTGAGCGCTCATAATCATCGCGCCGATGATCTCATCGTTTAGAGATTAATGTCACGGCTGATTACTCGGATTTCCATGCCTCTCAAAGAGCAAAAGCCACAGCAAAAGTGAAGTAGCTGGCATAGATATAACAACAGCCTAGAACAAAAAAGTTATATTTCCAGTAAGAAGGCAAAAACCTATTTAACTAAATTTTATTAAACTATTTTTCACTGAACTAATTTTCATTCTTACACTTTTTTCCTTCGAATATTTTTTATTTTTGTATTTCATTCTCTTAATTTCCATTCTTCAACTTTTCATTCTATTTTTCTTTTTTTTTCACCCACTCAGAAGATCGCTCACTTAACATTATTTTTTAACGATTCAAATACTTCGTGACCTCTGCTTCATCTAACTAAAATGACAATTTTACTTGTCTCAATCAACTTCAATAATAAAATAGTGAATTTCAAGAAGAAGGATCTGCATCTTCTGAAGAATCCCATGTCAGCTGGTGATTCCAATCAATTCGCCACCGGGTTTATGAACAATTAAATTAAATCTTTATCGCGAAAAAATAATTTGGTCCTGGTTGATTTTAATTTTTGTTAAATACAAAAAACAAGAAAACTTAAAAGTTGGCCATCTACGATTCCTCTTATGGAGTAGAACGAACGCTATAATTAATGAGATAATCTGCCTGATTAAATTGAATGAATCTAAAAACCTACAAAGCGTCCTCATATTGTCAATGTTAAATGAAGAGAAATATTAAACTTGGCTTTCTGGCTATTTTCTTTTTATTATTCTTTGCCTCGAGTACTTGTAAGAGTACTGGAAAGAACGCATTCAATTTACTCTTCCTTTTTCTGTTGTGATACTTAATGTTTCTTCATGCTTCCGGGGCGATATACTAAGTCGTTTTCACGGAAAGAAGAGGATGGAGTGAGGCTCGAGGGAGAAAGAAGAGCGATGCAAAAAGGATGGGTTTAGAGATAAAGAGACATACGTTGATATAGAGAGTAAGAGACTGAGAAAAGTAAAGTAAGACAGAGCGAAAGAGAGCTAAAGATAAAGAGAGGGGGATAGAGAGAGAGAGAGAGAGAGAGAGAGAGAGAGAGAGAGAGAGAGAGAGAGAAGAAGAAGAAGAAGAGCAAGAGCGACAAGATAAGAAAGAGAGAAAAATAGGGGTAGATATTTAGTGAGAAGAAGATAAAAAGACTTTTAAAAAGTTTGGAAGAAAGCCAACGAACTCATTGCCCTTGTGAGAGCTCAATTTAAACTCTGCCTTCGGAAAGGAAATCTGAAACAAGATTCAGAAATAGGGAAAAAGGAATATATGTATAGTGAAGCTAGGGAAGATAAAAGTGAGAAAAATACAGGGATAAAAGAAGATAACGAAATTGATGGCCTAATCGGAAAGATAAAAAGAGACGAGTCTGTGTTCTTTGACACTGGAGTATAAAGATATATCAAGAAGAGAGCAGTCAAGGAGAAGTTATGAGTTGGCAAGCCCTCTTATTTGTATGTCTTCCGTGAGGCTTCTTTCGCTCTTTCATTTTTGAGTTCTGTTTTTTTCTGTTCCCCGGAAAGGCCATCCGTTTTTATTGTGGAGTTCACACTCTTCTTAGACTTATCAAAGAGAGGTTATAAAGAGAGACAGAGAGAGAAAGTGAGAATTAAGGAGCGAAAGAGATTTACAAAGAGAGATAAGAGAGACAAACTTAGAGAGCAAATTAGGGAAAAGAGAGAATGTTATAGACTGAGATGAGTAAGAACGAGAGAGAGGCTAAAGGAAGTTTTAAAAACAAAGGGTCTTGAATATAACAAGGATATAAATATGCTCTCATTCGTCTCCCTCCGTGCACGGTTGCTCCTCGCACCGTCTCTTCCCTCCTCTGTGAGAGTCCTTTCCCGAGAAGATTTGGCGCTCCGGGATCGTAGCGCCATCATGAGCGACAGAAGAATGAGATGGAGGGACTACTTTGTCAAAGCCGTTAGTCCCCAATTCCCAAGAAAGGCAGAGAACGCTGAGGAGTGTAGTCGTCACATGTCGCAACATAATAATGTTATATTACCGATGTGGCTTGTTGATCTTGATAAAGCGTTTAAATTGAAAAATTAAAAATAAATATGCAAACTTTCAAGTAACATATGCTGATACGGAAGCTATGATATTGATTGATACGGAAGCTATGATATTGATTGAACCGGAAGCTATGATATTGATTGCAAACTACAGTTCATTTGTTTAAAAAAGCGAGTTAAAATTCTCCGTATTCAGCGTAAAAACGGAATCAATCCATCGAAAAGGTATTTTGTACCCATTTTATGAAATCTGAGGTTGAGTAAGCAGTAATCATACTCATTGCATAGAAAAAAGTATGAAAATGAACTAAGCAACCTATTAAAGGTTAGGGAATGCATAAATAAAAAAGGAGAAGAGTTGGGAGAAAGGAAGAGAAGCAGAGAGGAAAAAGGAAACAAATTCAGGGTGTGTGATTATGAATACAGGTTGTCGATTATAAAATTAGGTATTTGTACCCTTTTTGATAAAAACTAGGGATCGGATGAGCCAACTTATCATATTTGATGCATGGACGAGACAATGAAAATCTACCGGCTCTGGTGGAAACCTAGGTGTGGTCTGCGTCTCTAACATTCAGAAGAATGCCGAAAGCTGAAAACATGCACATATCATGCGGTCTTGTTCCTAAGCGATACGGTCTCTTTCCTAGGCCATCCGGTACGTTTTTAAGCTTTACGATCTCTTTTCTAAGCCATGCGGTCTCGTTCCATGCTGCACGGCCTTGCAAGCGTAAACTTTGCCTAAGCCTAAGCTCAAAAAAGAATGAAAAATACCTGGAAAAAACTACATATGTTGTTATGCCGACTTGTACAAAGTTTTTTAATGATTTTAAAATAGCTTAAAAACAACGAAAAAACATAGTGTGAAGAGAGCGTAAGGTGTTAGCAGACAAGCATAGAAAAATGTGAGTTGAGACATCACAAAAATACAGCAGACGATAAGGAAAAATCTCTGCACTGTCTGACGCCACACCACATCCAGGTTCCCAGCAGAGCCAAAGATAATAATGAAGATAACAAAAAAGGGATAGTTATTAATAAAAATAGAAAAAAGTTTACTAAGAAAAAAAGGATTTCGTGATTATTACGACCTAGAAGATTGTAATAGGTCCAAATTGGATGAAAATTTACACGATTAGATTGAATGTTAGTATCAGGTAAATGCTTCATACTCTGTTTCCTATTTCTCGATTTACTCATGCTTTGTGGCTATTTCTATGTATGACGGTACTTAAAAGACCTCATTAATGTTTTTTTGTTCTCTATATACTAACTCGGATTTTCTTATCAGTTTTCTTGTTTGCATAGACCATATGGTAAATAAATAATAACATTTGCTATATTGGAGAAGAGAAACATATCAGCGAAAAAAATCTCTGCAATATATGTACACATATAAAGAATTTCCTGATTCAAGAAGCTTCTCTCGAGCCTTTCATCAAAGTTCAATCGAAGAACAAAAGAATCCTTTCATATGCAGTCATGTCATAGCATTATTAACTGAGCTCTTAATTACTCATGCAGCCGAATTGAGACACTTAAGCTTCAAAGCTTTTTTATTATAACATAAATCGAAAGACCTTAAGGTTAAGAACTGTAACAGTTTTGGTTGGAGAGAACTTAGAAATTGTTTAGTTCTCTTGTTCAAATGTTAGATGGAGAATTTTCAAGTTTAAACAGTTCTATCCTGCTATTTTTCCTCATTTTTCACAATTTTTTCAGAGTTTGATGATGCAATACACAGATGATAATATGAAAATCAAAACGAAACTGACTGTCATCTTCCTCAAACTCATGGACACTGTCATCATCGAACATGTAGACATTGGAAGGGCGCCGGTCCCTCTCTTTCGCCGCCATCATCAACATCATATTCTCTCCCCCCGGCAGACTAAACGTCGTCCCAACGTCTCCCGCACTCTCCAACGAGTGGATCGTCGCTGATGTCAGGCTGTAGTTCATCTCGACATTACTCGCACTCTTCGGTCTTCGGATACCCCTTGCTGCCATTGCCATCTCTGCGCGTCCTCTCACCGGCGTCGCAGTGCCTGAGGCAACTGTAGCTTCGGAGCCAGCGCTCCCAGATGCGTCTGAGTCATGGCGGCGTCGAGAAGCGGTTTGAATGCCGCGCGATGCTCCGCCATTGCGAAGCTGTACAGGACGGACGGTGAAGACGCGTCCACCTCCGCGTACTTCTCTGGAGCCTCGCTCCAGTCGATCACCCCCACTGTCGCCTCCGATCGACGCATCCGAGACCGTCTCTGTTGTGCCAAAGCTTGTTTCGGAAGCAAACTTCCGCAGCTTCCGATCGATGATTGACTTGGCACAGTTGTGGACGGCGGGCGCTGCTGCGCTGGCGACGCTTGGAGTGCCCGCAGTCAGCGGCAGAATCTCAGCCGAGTCTCCGGATGACGCCATCCTCGGCCAAGTTTCCGATTATGAAACTTACGTTGTGCGGTGTGTCATTCCGTTGAGCGAGTTTGTGATTCAGCCTGATGATAAGTTTTTGAGAAGGCGGACATCAGCAGAAAAAGCGCAAAAAATAAAACGATAGAGAGAATAATCGAAAGAGATGAAGAATAAATTGACGGCAATAGAGAAACAAAAGTCGTTTGAAGAAATTTTTAAAAAAGGAAAGAATATCCGAAAGAGAATTGGAACACAGGTAATCGATAAGTTAGAATTTCTCATCGGGAGCTTCATCAAAGAAATAAGTCTCTAGCAAAGGCATTCAAGTATACATCTACTTATTAGAACACTTGAGAAGACTCGTGAATCATTGAGAGAGAATGTTTTGAATGCAGTTTTGAGAGAGAGATCAAAAGAAACAAAACCTTCGTTATGAAGATTGATTAGAGATTCTGATCTTTCTGAAAACTTCTTTTGTTTTTTATTCTGGCTTCAAGTTTATTGCAGTTCGTCGCTTCTTTATACTTTTTTATTCTCAATCAAACTCATTCAAGTCAAATTTGGATCTGTGCTTGCTTCTTTTCTGCCCTCCATCACCTTTTATCATGTTTTCAACGTCACAATTTCAACTTTTCTTATCGTCACAATACTGAACATTTCTCTACTTTTGTTCTGCTCTTTAAAATTTCTTTCTCACCACTTCATCGCTGCTATGACTTCCTTCTTCTCATCAACTTTTTCCACCAAATTTCCCTTTCAATTTTTTTTAATTCTCTGTTGTGGAATTTCTTTGAGTATTATGATTTGCTTGCCTTCTTATCCAGAACTTTTAATCCTCTCAAAAAAGCCTTCTATTTCCCGTCATCTTACCGACTCTCTTTCTCTGATAAACTGGAACCTTTTTCTTTACTCTTGATTATGTTTTACTCTGTTTTTCCATTTCTTTCTCTTTCGCATATCTTTCTCTCTCTGTCTTTTTTCTCTTCCTCTCCGTTCATCTCTTCTCTTCTCTCTCTCTCTCTCTCTCTCTCTCTCTCTCTCTCTCTCTCTCTCTCTCTCTCTCTCTTTGTTTATATATATTTTTCTCTCCATTTTCCCTCGCTCTGTGCTCATTTAGCTTTTAATTTTTACAATCTTCTTATATTTCTCTTCGAATTCTTTTCCATCTTCTGAGCTCCGTGATGCCTTCCTATTTGTAAAGAATTCTTGCACCTAGAAGAATGAGTGAGAACTCTCGACTGGGGCAGCTGTCTACCCAGCGCCTCTTCTGACTTATATCCCGTGAACTTCATTTGAGATGAGGTCATAGGGAACATTCCCAATCAGCTTGATCAATTCGGATAGAACGAGGAGTTGAGGTCAGAATAATGAAATGAAAGATTGAAACTAAGGCTCGAAAATATGAATTGATCCAATTAACCAGAACGTGGTTCGAAAAAAGATTCTTAGGTTTTAAGTAAAGTTCGCTCATTACAAACTAAACAGAACACTTTTGAGTGAAGCGGAGAACATTTAAGTTGGCAATATTGAGATCTGAAGAAGTGAAGGACAAGACACAACTTAAGAGTCTCAGTAAGTGAAAAACATTAAGCGCAGAACGGTAAAGAGAGGGATTAAACAGTAACAAAGCAAAGATTTACATGTACATTGCTCGACTATATGTATTTCATCCTGAAAAGTGTGCGAAAAAATAGGTGAAAAGTGCGCAAATAAAATCAAATGAATTTTCCGGAAGCATCTTAGAATAATCAGTTTTTTCTAGGTTTGAAGAGGGAATGATCGTTCATGCATCTAACCGCAGTGCGAAAATGCGCACCCTTTGTTTATATACCGAGTCAGTCTCTTAATTCATCAATTTCTGGTCCTGGAAATTTTTCATTTGAATGGAATGAGTTGTACAGCATATATGTATGTATATAAATACACAGTGAATGAGAATTCATTATCTAAAAAGAAGTAAGTTGAATTTCAATTTGAAAAAACCAAAACATTGGAAACAGTAAGAAGTAAAAGTAACCGATGTTGTCAGCTGGTGTGTTAAAAGTGTTTGCAGAAAAAAGAGATTGAAAAGAGATAGAGATAGAAAGAGGGTGTGAGATTGAGAAGAAAAGAGATAGAGAGAGAAAGAGGGTGGGAGAGTGAGAAGAAAAGAGATAGAGAGAGAAAGAGGGTGTGAGAGTGAGAAGAAGAGATAGAGAGAGAAAGAGGGTGTGAGAGTGAGAAGAAGAGGTAGAGACAGAAAATAAATAAATAAAGAAAATAGAAAAAGTTAAAGAGAGCAACAGAAAATAGATAAAAACTTTAGAAGAAAAAACTTGGAAATGACGGATCAATGAAAATAGTAAAAAAAGGCATTTGAATAACGAAGTTTAACAAAATAAACTGATGTATGTGGAAATTTTCGTTCGAATATTGCTTCTTTCTTACTTGCGCTTGTTTTTCGGCATGAGTATTGCATAACAGTAGTGTGCGCGGCTATTGTTCAAAGGGTCTCAAATTCTACGCCAACCCCCTACCCTCTCCAGACAGACGATCCATAAAAATTTCAAAAATTAGGAGTGTTTGCACGAATTTGATTTCACCTTCAGCTGCTACAAACACTGGCAGTGGGCAGCAACAACTTCTACCGAGACAGGTGTGTCCCTTATTTAATTAGCAGTGAAATGCGTACCCTGTAACGTTGGCCGTAATAAGCTCAAAGTAGATTTATACAGACTTCTGAAAATTCTCTTGTCAATTTTCAAAGAAGCTATTTTGTACTTGTTCATTGATATATTCAATGTGCGTAACCAGAGAAAAAAAAGAACTTTTTGGTTTTTTACAATTTTTTTAGATCTTCAAAAAATATGTACTTCTAAATCTTCGACTTCTTCTGACGCGATCATCGCCAAGATCATCACGTAAAAAAGCAGAAAAGTCACACAATCAATGAAAAAATTCGATCGCCTAAAACGTGGTGATCATAGAATTTAAATCAAAAGATCTGTTAATTGTTTTCCTTCATAATTTCAACAGCGCGGCTTCTTCAACATTAAACGCGTGTATAAATAAAGGCGCCTATCTTATTTTAATTATGCCTTTTGAGCAATTCGTAGTCTTGTAAGTAGAGAAGAGTTAAATCCTGTAGCTTATCAGCAGGGAAGGTAAGCTTTTCAAAGTTCAAAACCAAGAGTTATATCGACTCAAGGCGTTAGAAGAACATGGTGATGTGAAAACAAAAAACATGTGCGAGATCGTGAAAAGGAAATAAGCTTGAAATCAGAAAACTCAAAGCTATTACATTCATAATTTGCACTTTATGAGCGACCTCATATCTCCAAAGTACTTTCACCCGAAAAAAGTTAAATAAACAATTTCGAACGACTTTC
>OZ057404.1:35448356-35568356 GCA_964056735.1 Allodiplogaster pararmata | reverse complement strand
TAAGAGGAGAGTAAATAATCAAGAATTAAATATTTTATGTTTTGTGAAAAAAGAATAAGTAAAAACTAGTAAATAACTTTTCAGCCTTATTTAAGGAAAAATAGTTTTTAAAAAAAAACAAAAAAATTTTAAACTGGAATAGATCTGAATCAAAATATTTAGTGATACAGAAAACGATGAAGTTATGGCGTGGAATGAGTAGAGATAAGCAATAAAAGAGAGGCTTGAAAGGACAGAGTGAGCGAGAGAGAGAAAAGAGAGAAAGATAGATGGATAGAGAGAGAGTTTCCGGAAGTTGGAAGAAGAGATGAGAAGGTTGAGATAAGGCGGGTAAGGAAGAAAGCGGAAACAGGGTGCTATTAGATGAAGCTATGTTGAAAGCAAAGCCCGCGCGATATTGAGTCTTTGTCTCTCACGGCATTTGTATTGACTCTGGGAGCATTCATAACCAGAGGAACTTCATCACGTTTAAGGGGTAGAACTCTCTAGGCATGAAAACCGGGAGAGAAGACAAGAGAGATTCCGAGGGTAGAAGAACGTTGAGATAAGCAGAGATGTAAAGATAAATAAGGAGGTGAAAGGTAGGTGGAGAGTAAAAGAGAAACAGACAATTAAAAAGCATAAGGAAGCAGATTAATAAGGAATAAGAGGAAGAAAAATAATAGACAGATAAAAAAGAGAGAATTAAAAAGTGATAGGCTCATACCCTAAGGCTTCGAAACTAATAAAGAGGCAGAGGAAGCGAGGATCGCGTAAGCGCGAAAATGGTTGTTGGAGTTTTCTTTTGTTAAATGGTTTGGCTAAGGTTAGAAAACTAAATGATATGTTATAAGGAGCAAGGGTAAGAATTAAAAAAAATTTCTAGTATCTTTCCAAAATACATTCGTTGCTTTATCATCTCTATCTCTCTCCTTATCTCTTTTTTATTCTCATATTCTCCTCTCCTTGAACACTACTCTCTCTTTCTTTATATTTCCTCCCTTTGTTTTTTTTTTGCTTCTTCGTTTATGTATCTGGTCAATGTGTTTCATTAATTTTCGGACATTCTGATGTGGCTGAACTTTATTTCTCTTTTTTTCTTTGTTTCTTCGAAGTGTTAACCCAGATGAAAAATAAGGCTCGAAGCAAAATACTGAAGATTTTATATGATAAATGTGAAACCTAGTTCTCGTAAAAGATCAAGAATGACTTCTTATGGAATATGAAAGAAAGAGGAGAGATAATGTGGAACGGAGAGAGGCGAAGAATTATAGCGATATAAACATATACAAAAAGTAATAAAATTGCTAAAACGAGATAATTAATGCATAAGAGAATCCTCAAATATGCTAGAAGTCCGCGTTTTAATCAGAAAGAGACAGAAAAACTTTCCGACTGACACACTGAAAATTGGATGGACCATAGACACAATTAAAGTAAGGTTACATTTTGAGTACATACATAGATGGCACAATAACATTCAACGCAAAAAAAGGTTTCGGGTTAGCTAATAATAGTTTTTGTCGGCTCGCTCAAAGTTGAAAGAGAATGCAGTACCTTACGGGATACTTCCAGTAGATGACAACACTCCAGGGTTGAGCGAAGCTTATACTCTCTGTATATTACTATCTAGGAACTGTGAAATAATATTGAAAGGGAGATCGTTGTTTGATTACCAGTGTTACACTTTTTTGTAAAAGTTGTTCACTCATCATTATATTAGCATTCAATATGGAGAGTGTGAGTGGCAGTATGAAGATGAAGCAGGAAGAGAGCATGAAATGAATACTGCCGCCGCACCTGTATTTTGAAGAATTGGAGTTGTATAGACATATAATTCTGAAGAAACAATTATATCTAATCAAATTTCCCACATCAAATCTTGCAGACAGAAACTTGATGGAAAGGAGATAGGCAAGCATTACAAATATCGTTCGAATTCTCGCTTTGAGCATATATGCCGATTTAAGCTGGGAATCGAAACCCGTTGCATGATTGTTAGACCTTCCACAAATAGAAGTATTGTATATTCTAGTGAAATTGTAGAGAATTTGGCGCTTCCTATTCATAGTTTTTATAATAAACCTATCAAAAACCAGTAAGTGGAAAACACCACTGCACAAAAAAGGAGGAAAATACTGAGATTTATTGTATTCAACTGACACTGTTTTGAGATGCCAAAGGAAGCTTCAAAAGAACCAAAAAAACACTTTAAAAACCATAAACTGTCGTCTTTTTTGAATTATAAACATTATTTCCTTGAGTGCTTTATCGTGTTTTCTCATACCAGTGAACTTGAGTTTACCTGTATCAGTTCTTAATTGGTTACTCGATGTTCACTCAGTTTATCTAAATATATTTCAGTCAATTGGTTTGCGTTTTACCCCATGTGTCTCCGAATCTTTTTTGTCTTTCATACTGAATAGTTTGCCGATTTTTTGTTTTTGTTGAACCGTATTCCATGAGGTCGCTTGCTCGCGCTGAGTTCGTTGGCAGTTTTTCGCTCATCGAAGAGCAAAGGCGTTTCCCTTTACTCGGGAGCTCAACTATGTATTAAGTAGATGTAAAGTGACTTTAGTTCTTGTTTGCATTTGCACTTGACGTTTCGGATTCCGGAGAGTGAGAAACATAAAGAAAGACTTTACAAAGAAAACAAGTAAGAAAGAGCATTAAAGAGAAACTGACATTGAGAAGAAACGTAATTGAGAGACGAATACAAATTTTGCGAAACTATCAGAGAGAGAGAGAGAGAGAGAGAGAGAGAGAGAGAGAGAGAGAGAGAGAGAGAGAGAGAGAGAGAGCGAAGAAGAGAGAGAGAAAGAGCGAGAGAGAGAGAGAGCGAGAAAGAAAGAGAGAGAGCGAGAGCGAGGAAGAGAGAGAGAAAGAGCGAGAGAGAGAGAGAGAGATAGAAAGTTAGAGAGAGAGCAAGAGCGAGAGCGAGAAAGAGAGAGATAGCGAGAGCGAGAGAGAGACGGAAAAGAAACAAAGTGCATCAAGTGGGAACGATTGAAGAAAAAAAGACCATTGGAAAAGAAAAGAATTTTAGTTATAAAGGAAGTTAGATGATAAATACAGCATGAGTAAGCAGAAGAGAAGTAAAAAATAAACAATGAAAAGACGGAGAAAGAATAAGGACGATGCAAATGATGAAAGAAAGCAAGAAGAATAGCACCTGAAATTGTGCTTTCTGTTGCGAATCTCTCCACCTCCTCGTAAACCTCGTTCCCGCTCTCAATTCTATTCGTTCCCGCTCTCAATTCTATTCGTCATATTCAATTTGTCGAGAAAAGTACGTGAAACTTGCAGAAAAAAGGTTCTTTTTTCGCGCATTGTTATCTTGGATGATTCTCCTGATGGCCATTGGAGTATCTAGGCTTTTAGTTGGAAGGGTTTTGTTCGCGTGTGTTTTTGTCATAATAAAACGCTTTCTCGATACACTACTAGCTTAGACAGCACGATGAGGTGCACATTCAATCAAATTACCTGGAGCGATTACATCTTGAATTCTCGCGTTATGTGACGCGCAGGATCGGTTATAACGTTCCAAATAATCAAATCTTGGTGACGAAACAGGTTAATAAAAGTGATACAGCGCTTACTTATAGTCCTCGGCGAGATTGTTGTCTCACTCGGTTCTACGGCAGAAAAAGCGTTATGAGGTAAATTCGATTATACTTAATTTAAGTGACAAAAACATCGAAAAATAATTTTAAAATGGCTTTTTAAAAAGTTGGTGATGAAAGACTCAAAGATTAAAACTTAATAAAGTGAGAAAATAGAGAGAGAGAGAGTTAGAGACAGATACGAGAAAAAACGATATAAAGAAAAGAGTTAGAAGCAGAAAAGGGAGGGAATTTAAGAAAGAGAATACCTAGAAGTTCATAAGAACGGAACAAAAACGATATTAAGTATTAATGAAAAAAGAGTGAGAATGAAAATTAGGTAGAAGTGGTTCTCAAAAAGTATTGATATAGAGTTTGGCTTGTAACATGTTCTGTGAACGTGTTCACTTCAAAAGAGCTGAAGAGAAGTTGAAAGAGTTTTCTTATAAAAAAAGTATACCTTGATCTAAATATCCCGCTTATCATTCAACAAGCGAACTCTCTTCTATGTACTTGATGACAGATCAACATACACATTTGAAGTATGAATACATGAATATCTGAAGTATGAAATTCATTCTTCTCTTCTCTGAGTGTCGAAGATGGTTTATACCGATGACTTTCTACCCTTCTCAATCGCCGACAAATCCTCATTGTATTCGGTTTTTGCTTACGCTCAGGAAACTATGTATGTATGTAAGAGATAAAGAATGTTATCTTCATCAATGGATTCTCTCAATTTGTTTCAATCCTAATCTTTCCTCTTCGCATGTTAGGGAAAAATGAGAACAAACTGTCCTTTGCTTCAAATAATTTAAGTATTCGCGCAGAAGATAATGAACTTTGAAACAGTTTTTTTTTTTCAACAACGGATAGGCATCGATGAAATAAGAATCATTCTAGTAAATCCCGAAGGAACACAATTAAATCGATGAAGAAAAATTTCTACCTCTAGAAATGGCAGAATTCATAGGAGCTGTATACATCAGACAGACTACTTCAACGACATCGCAGAAAGTTAGACTCGAAGAAGTTAGCGGTATTCTGAAGTTGCTCAGGAAGCGACAAAAAACTTTGAAGGTAAGTGGAAGCACTTAATCCAAGTTCAAAGGAACAGAGGGAAACGAATAAAGTTGATACAGAAAGTCGAGAAAGAGATGAAGCGAGAAATCAGATAACACTGAGAAAGAGAGTCAGAGAGAGAGATAGAAAGAGAGAGAGAGAGAGAGAGAGAGAGAGAGAGAGAGAGAGAGAGAGAGAGAGAGAGAGAGAGTGTGTGTGTAAAAAAAGGAGACAGAAAGAGAGTTAGTGAGATAAAGTAGAGGGAAAGAGATCAAAAACCATAGAGTTGAGGGCGTAGAAAAAAGTGAGAAATAAGAAATCACTCTTAAGGGTTGAAAATTTCGTATGCATCGTTCTCTGCTTATCTCTTCTGACTTCTTTTCTCTGCGATAACAATTGTCTCTCCTGTCTCGCAGTCTAATTCTGTTCGACAC
Source organism: Allodiplogaster pararmata (assembly GCA_964056735.1). Lineage (NCBI taxonomy): Eukaryota > Metazoa > Nematoda > Chromadorea > Rhabditida > Diplogasteridae > Allodiplogaster > Allodiplogaster pararmata. The sequence goes on along the minus strand of OZ057404.1, from coordinate 35,563,279 downwards.
TGCTTTTCTTCTTTGTCCACTCTCTTTCTCTGGACACTCTCCCTCTTTTCCCAGCCCAAAGAATTGAGAATGGAAGCTAACTTGAAATGTCCGAGATAAAAGAAGTGAGAAAGAGTAAAAAAGGCAGACTTGAAAGTGGCGCCTTGGGACTTGAACGGAATCAAAATAATTCCAAAGTTTGAAGAGGAGAAAAAAAAGGATTTTCGAAAGTTAATATTTCTCTTTTCTTTTTTCTCTCTCGAAGTCCCTCTCGGCTTCTCCGAAGCCGAACTTCTCTCGCTTCCTCTCTTTTCTGCAAATCTTTTTTGAGAAAGGTATTACATTGTCTAATTCTTTTTCAGCCCTTTTCTGTTACTACTCCTCAAGAATTTTGGTGTTTCACTTGATGTGAATTTATATTTTATATTTTATTATATTTTATCTACATTTTTCAATGCAAAAACAGTTTCCATAGAATTAATTAACAACTCATGAAGCGTGACATGATGAACATCATGTAAACAGCGGAGAATGAAGTTCTCAAAAGAAAGAACATTTTCTTTTAATCAACAATATGAATATTGAATAACTCAGCCATACTTTCTAAAAATGATGACTTCTCCAGAAAACTTCTAAAGGCAGCGAAAGATGTATTCAGCAAAACTTCTCTAGGTAATTGAGCGAACACACGAATTTGATCACAATTATTCACCATGAAAAAGTCAAACAATTATTCACTAGGGTTTCCCAAAAAAATTATGTTCTTCTTCAGACTGAACAGATCTATTTACCGTAGCCAAGTTGTTGCTTATGCAAACATCAGCAATCGTAGCTTCGGAATATGTACTTTACGAGGCCACTCCCACAAATCAGAACAACTATCGTCATGAGAGTGATTCACTCATACAAAGGGAAACTGTATGACATCCTAACCACGCCCTTATTTCAGCATGAACACGTTCATCAGTATTGTACGTGTTATACATGAAGATGGTGTTGAATGCACCGTAACTAATTGAGATTGAATTCAAGAGAGTCATACTTCAAAGTTTTATAGTTTATGTAAGCATATTCGTTATCACTCGAAATAGTCAGGAACTTGTTTGATCTTTAGCGCATTGGCAAAAAAGGATGAAAGATGTGTTCTGTCTTAGAAACCTGAGAACACAAATCAAACTCTACGAACAGAGTTATATTTTAAAAAGTGAGAGTAATAAAGGTAGACAGATATGAGAAAGAGAGACGGGAGATAGAGGAATCGAGAGAGAGAGAGAGAGAGAGAGAGAGAGAGAGAGAGAGAGAGAGAGAGAGAGAGATAGAGAAAGAGAGAGAGAGAGAAAGAGAGAGAGAGAGAGAGAGATAGAGAAAGAGAGAGAGAGAGAAAGAGAGAGAGAGTGAGAGAGAGAGAGAGAGAAAGAGAGAGCGAGAGAGAGAGCAAAATTTGCGGAGATAGAGCGAAGAGAGAAGGCAAGATTGCGCAAATGCTAAAGGAGAATAAAAAGGTTTTCCTCAAGTTCAGTAGTGTACGAAAATGAATGTTGATTATAAAAAAGCTGAAAAATATTCTGAAAAGCTGGTGTTAAGATTTATTCTTCACATTTTTCTCTTTTTTTTCTCTCATAATAAACTTATTAGAGACGACAATGTGAAAAGTACTATGTATAATATGTGCCTCAATTTTTGATGCGAAGAACTCGAAATCCGTCATAACAGCAAAGCAATAGAATGAAAAACACTTCAACACGCGATCAATGAATTCCTGAGCCGATACCAGGTGAAAAACCGGTCACATAAGTTATAAACTTTTCTAACGCTGTAACACTATGTAGTATAACAAGCGAACTCATTCTTTTTTATTGGTTCTACAAGAGAACCAGTTCTTGAGCATGGAAGGAGCGATGATATAACACAAAAAAAGTTGAAAGAAGTATCGAATTAACATGTCAAAAATTTTTGGTCAGGATTGATGTAAACTAGGTAAACAAGCGAACTCATTTTTTATTGGTACTAAAAGATGATACTCATCAACATTTTGAACTAAAAGAGTTTCCAAGTCTTAAGCAAGCGAACAATTTTAGAGTCATGAAGAAGTACAACAAATATATTCAAGAAAAACGTGCGATATTTAAATTTGTGATGAAAAAGGAAATTTTCTCAAATTTTAATAAAAAAAGAAACACTAATTTTTATGTGGTTAAATCGACATCGATGGCGTGCCTAAAAAATTATACGAAATATCTTTCCCTAATAGTTTACTATTTCAGGAGAGAGAGAGAGAGAGAGAGAGAGAGAGAGAGAGAGAGAGAGAGAGAGAGAGAGAGAGAGAGAGAGAGAGAGAGAGAGAGAGAGAGAGAGAGAGAGAGAGAGATAGAGAGAGAGAGAGAGAGAGTATGCAAAAAAACGAAGAAAAATTTTCAGAAAAAGGATGATGAAGCGAAAATGAACAGAAGTCGAAGTATTGAGATGAGCTAACCTAAGAGTAATATCATTTGAATAGATGTAACATCATCTAATACCATGACGGCTGCAAAAGACCCGTAAAAACAGAAAGAAGAATAAAAAGAGGCGTATGTATGTGAGCATACTCTGCATGAAAGAACAACCTAGGGCGTATTGCATCTTTTCTCGTTTGCTGCACTTCTTTTCTCTTTGTTTTTTGTACAAATGTATTCGACACTTACGACTCTCTCAACATTCACTTGTGTATCTGAAGATGCTCGCTTGTTTTCATGCGCTACGCTTTTCTCGGGCACTTAGCTAGATTTGTGTGTTCATCTTCATTTCTATTTTCCTCTCTCAATATCTTTCTGTTATTCTTCCTATTTTTCGTCTTTATAGCTCTCTGTAACTTTTTCTTGTCCTCTTTTCTACTCGTACTTGCTTTTTCATTTTTTAATACTTTGACTATCTAATCATTGTGTTCTTTTAACATGATAGGACGTTTACTGTTCGAATAGTAAATTTTCTTCCCTTTCTGGAGAAAATTCTTCATGAAGTTGGATGAAGCTATTAAGCGGGAACGGATGAAGCTATTAAGCGAAACGAGTTAAAAATAGGTTAAGAGAAAGAGGGAAAGAGTTAGGAGAGACGCAGAGCAAAAGGTTTGTGAAGAGTTTGAGTTTCGAACTGCGGGAAATTTTTTATATGTTAGTCCAGTAATTTTTGCAATGTAATCATAAACAAATATTGCTGATTTTTTATATCTTTCTTTCAAATTTGTTTGTATGTACACAAGCACAGTATTATCTATCCTCACCAACCTTTCCTTTCAGCTGTTCTTACCTAATTAAGAACATTTCTAAGGTCCTGGAAAAAAGTTCTGAGCTTATTTCGTGAAAATATCTCAGAGTAATTATTATTTCCAGCCTAACCAAGAAAACATGTCGACTTTTCCCATACGATTGTTGAAGAAGTAGAAAGTAACTTGATATTCCGATGGTTCTCGAGAAAAGAAAAATCCGTGAGAAAAATCCTCTAGGTCGAAGAGCAGATGGCATATCCGCACCAATCTACGGGTTTCTTACCAGATAACGGACAAAAATTCTTCAGATTTCACCATATATTACATCTCAAACATGTATGAATTATTACAAAAAAGAATGGCAACTCTCAAAGCGTCTGTGGTGTAGTGGATCACAGGTAATGGTTGCTCAATGAAAAGAGCAGTGTCCGGAAAGCTTATTTATAGTTCAATCATGTCATAACGAAAAACTCGTTTTGAGTTATTCCTATGTATACAGAAAGACTTGATCCACTATGTACTTACAACATATCCAACTCTTCATGAGAAGAATGATAACTGCGAAAATGACAAATACATAGCAATAGAATGAAGTTGTGAAGCCAGCAAAAAAACCAAGTAATCAAATTTTTCAATTCGTACTTCATCTTTCTCAATTAAGTTTAATTCTTACTCAATTAAGTTAATTCTTACTCAATTAAGTTAAATCTTACTCAATTAAGTTAATTTTTCAATTCGTACTTCATCTTTCTTATACCCTTAGCGACCAGTGTCAGAGAAAGAAGGGTTTTTCAAAACCTCAAAAACCCCTCAAAAAACCACAAACCCTCAAAAACTTTGGGTTTTCTCTCTCTCTTTGAAGCAGAGGAAGTAAGTCGCACGTAGGAACAAGAAGATGAAATGTCTGGGCAGTAAATTCTCAAATTTTCCAGATACTGCCAGTAACATTTATGAAATAGGCGAAGTAATGTTGAGTGCTTGATCTCATCGTGGAAATAGTTCAGTGATTTTAGCTTTTAATTTATGATCTGTTCCATCATAAAAAATTTTATATCCCGTATATTCTCAACTTTTCTTGAGAATGGAATGCTTGTAACGCGTTGCTGATTAATACAGGAATGACGCACGGATGTTTGAAAAAATAATGATATATTTCGAATACAATAACGCAATCTAAAGTTCCCAAGAGAGTGATGAGAGCTCTAACGATAAGCCTAGAGAAATTTTGAGGGTAAACGCAAAAATTTATCAAGTTTATAACCAAGTGCAGTGACCTAGCCATCAGACAAACTGATAGGTAACATGTTTGATTCAACTGCCTGAAAACTTGGAGATACAGTCAGATCGACATCAAAAACCCAAAAAAACTGTAAAAAAATTTTTAAAAATAATAATTCACGAAAGGATGGATGAAGTTGAGTATGATAAATATTTTATAATTCATATGACTTATTTTTGCATAACAAAAGGTATGAAGGGATGAATCGAACCCAGCGGTCTCTTTCTCACCGGAAGGGATGAATCGAACCCAGCGGTCTCTTTCTCACCGGAAGGGATGAATCGAACCCAGCGGTCTCTTTCTCACCGGAAGGGATGAATCGAACCCAGCGGTCTCTTTCTCACCGGAAGCGGTTGAACCCAGCGGTCTCTTTCTCACCGGAAGCGGTTGCAACAGTTCGCCTTCCTTGCATTGTTCAAAAGCATTTTGAAATGATTGCTCAATTGAAGGAAAATGTGTTAAAACAGAATAACTGATTACTTTACTTTTAAGAGTTTAGAAGGTCATCCTAAAGATGGAGTTCAGTTTCGTTATTCAGCCTTTATGGAGATGTTTTGCGTCTCCTTGAATCAACCTAACAGCATACTCATTTAAAGAAAGTACATATACAACATATACATTAGCTCAATAATCGGCTGAGCTTATCGAGCCTCGTTCAGTAAGGGAATAATACATTCTATGCTCCCTTTTATATAACTAACTTCTAAGTTTACATCAACTCATGCACCCCACGCAGTTTCACACACAATTGTCACAAGTTTTGATACAATCAAACAAAGAAAAACAGAGAGAGAGACAGAGAGAGAGAGAGAGAGAGAGAGAGAGAGAGAGAGAGAGAGAAAGAATGAAAACGAGAGAGAGAGAGAAAGAATGAAAACGAGAGAGAGAGAGAAAGAGAGAAAACGAGAGAGAGAGAAAGAGAGAAAACGAGAGAGAGAAAGATAGAAAACAAGAGAGAGAGAGATTAAGAAGAAACAGAAATCACAAGACAGCAACGAGCGGAGAAGAGACAGAAAGAAAAAAAGAGAAAAAAGATTGAGGAAAGATATATACGAAAAGCGAAAGAGAAAGAGGAGATGAAGACAGAGGGAACTGATTGATGTGAAATTGAAGAGAATTTAGTTTAAAAATTAGAGGTTTTTTCTATGAAAAAATCGTAGTCATTCTGATGTACTACCGGGATACTCAGATTTAGGACACTTGAGATTCATATATAAATTAACTGATTGAGCATTTCTCACTCCGATTTGACTTAAATACGCATCAATTTCACTCAGCGTTTAACCGCAAAAACATACAACGGTTCTTCATGCAACACCCCAATAGTCTTCTCAAAAAGTTCAAGGAGAACAGTGATGGTAAAAGAGTCATTCGTCTGCCTTCAATAACTGCGCCGATAGAACGTCCTTCTCGCCCATTCTCAATTCACTGAATCATTCCGTGTGTGTACATGTATGTATGTACCTTTAGAAAAAAGTCATTGCTCATCCCTTCTGAAATTTTGAGTCTCGAAAAATTCCGTGAGAGAAGTGGTCGAAAAGCGTGAGAGAAGTGACAAGTGCATCCCAATGAACGGAACTTTCTCTAAACGACTCTGAGTGCTCATCCGGGTTGAACGAGCCGAATCTATTGGTTGTTATAAATACAATGTATTCATAGCTGTCACCTAATGAATATGTATATTCCACAAATCTCATTCGACCACTCTCAAATACATGTTGATATACGCGATACCGTAGATTTGCGTCATCCTGTACATTTCTGATCATGTTTCAAGAACTCTAGTCCCAGCTCATTTGTTTAAAAAAAGCCTAGAAGTTTTTTCATGAATTGTTAACAACTTTTTATTGGTCAGAACCTTACTTACATTTTTCTGAAGACCAATTCTGATCCCTTTACTGCTCGCATTTCCGCCTACTTATACAGTAACAGGTTTATATGAATTAAATACATATTATGGTAAACGAGTTAAGAGCTCGAAGCCCACCTATGATCTCATTACTCAAATAAACCTTTTGAGTTTTCAGTTAATATGAGATGCCGACTTTCGGGTTGTCTCAAACGTGTCGTCCTACCTTTTTAAATCTTACACATTGTAGTTTTTGGCTCCATCACGGTACAAATATTAGGTGCGCAAGAAAATAACCTCGGTTTTCAATCTTTAATCTTTTAATATTTTAATCTTTTAATCTTTTCGGCTCCATCACGGGACAAATACAATATTATACAGAATCTCGCACTATGTTGACCCAGATCTGCCTCAATTCGCAATCACTTTTTGTCCTGGGTAAATTTTAGGATATGTGTTTAACAATTGGAACGGACCGAGAAATTTTGTCAATAAGATAAGATAGGGAGGGACTTGAGAGAGAAATAGAGTTCTGAAAAAGACTTCTTCAAAAATAGATATGAATAGTCAAATAAAAAATCAAGCTAGAAAAAACAACTTTTCTGCAATAGATTAGCTGGTTTTCTTTTTCTTCTTTCCACATTCTCCTCAAGCGAAATAAAACATTCGCCATGTCTCCTATCTTTTTTCCAATTTCGCTTCATCACCACCTAACACATCTTTCCCGACTCTTTCCTTTGCTCAAAATCTCTGTATATACAGCTGAGGCGGTTCGTTACCCAAATGAAAGAGCGAAGTTATTCTCTTCTCTTTTCACTCCCGCATCCTAACCCCCAAATACACCCTCCTCCCCCCTCACAATTCCTTTTCTCTACTCCTCCCCCTCATTTGCTTCTGGAACTTCCCGTTCTCCCCTGTTTCCTTCCAATTTCGCCCTGTTCGACAAAACGGCCCTAATTTTTACTTTAAGGCAAAAAATGACGGAAGCAAAGCAAAATTTTGAGAATGTTAAAGAAAATTCACGAAAAGTATATACAACAGAAGCGCGTGAGTAGATTTGTTCCAGAACAAACTAAACTCTTTCCTAAAAAGAAGAGCGGAAGTGAAAAAGAGTGGCAGGCACAATTACTTATACAGAACTTGAAAGATGAAAAGATCGAGAGAGGAAGAGAGACAATGGAAAGAGAGAGAGTAAGAGCAACAGAAAAAATGGTCCACGGTTACAAAATTGAAAATTCTCAAAATACTAAAAAGATAAAAAGTTTCGAAAATGGCTGCCGATGAGGAAAAAGCTGCTCACTGCAGCAGTGCTCAAAAGGCAAGAAACTGCATTGCATTGTCCTGTAGCTGTTTTTTTTCAAGCGACAAAATGTTGCTTGTTGTAACAAAAATATCATGAGGAAACTCACGAGTTCAAATACTATGTTCAGATTAACAGGATAAAATACTGGAGGCAGATTAGGGGAACCATTTGAAAGAAGTTGTAACGTAGCAGAAGGAACATTAAGGACAGGATGAGAAAGTTTCGCAAGAACAAATTTATCAGAAGACTTAGAAAAAAGAGTAAAAACAGGCTTATGTTTTTCGCACGTTAAGACAATTTAGTTTTACATTTTCTCTCAAAAAATTGTTTCATTGTTCCTGCTCTGACAAAGAATTACTTTTGCACGAACTATGTTGAAAAATTGAATTTCTCTCGAAAATATCACACGACGAAGTAACTTCGACTTAGAGTTGGGAGCGAGCTACCCTTTGTTACGCCTCTTACTTTTCCCTTTTTTCAACGATTTTCCGTTGAAATTCTACTTGATCCCCGAGTTCCTTGGCAAAATTGTAACCTTCTTGTTCGGGAAGCAACCCTTTTTACCGTTTTAACCGTGCGCTGATGTTGAATGTATGAAATTAGAAAAAAATTTCTCGTAAAACTTATAAAAGAAGGCAATCGGTCTTTTTTCACTTAAAAGTCAGTTTCTTATACAAACTATTGAACTAACATCTCAGGGCAGTAAAGAATAAAAGTTTTCAAAGAAAAGAGATTACTCAATTTGTTGGAAAACTGAAAAGGTTAAGTTGAATAGATGGAGAAAAAGAGAAATAGAAAAAGAGAAGAAGGAGAGAAGTTGGAAAAAAGAACACCGATATAGTAAGAGTAACTCACTCGAAAGAAATGAAAGTGGAATAGATCGAGAAAATTTTAATAAAAAAAACGTCACTCTTGAGCTGCGAGCATTCAGATGCAAACTTCTTAGGAAAGTATTTCGAATTGAGAAAAGAAAGAGCTGCCGGAAAAAAATACAGAAAAAGAGAGAAGTGCTCTAGAAATTTTTATGCAGAGCCTGGCCGAGACAGGGCGGAACGAACAGAGAGAAAAACGAATATGTTATACGAAGTATGTTTGGCAGGGTATGTTAATATAAAAAAGTACCAAAATAAGTAGGAACTAAGTTTTTTACTCGATCGGTATAAGTAAAACCGAAAAAGAAAAAAAACCGTCATGAACAAAGTTTTCTAGCGAATTTCCTGATTTCGTGAAACTGGAGGTAGAAAAGGGAAAAAACAATAAAAAGTATAAATAAAAAACAAGTTTTACAAATGAATAAGCTATTCATACAAGCTGCAAAACAAAAAAATCTTGTTAAAAAAGATCCGCATTTGACTTTCAATTAAATCAATTCTGTCAAAAAGCAATCTAGGATCGAAATTTATCTTGTGCTTTTTGGAGAAAAAATAAATGAGGTTTTTATGGAGTGGAATGGTTATTAAAGTTTAAAACAGAAAAATCGATTCATCAAGAAAAATTTTTTTAACGAATTAAAAAAAAAATTTTTTTTAGTTTTGAAGCGATTTGAACATTGTGAGTAAAGAGAAGTTGAAAATAATTTAAAACCTCCAGTGTTTTCCCCTTTTCACACATTCAATTCGTAGCTTTTTTTATCTCGGCCTAAAAGTTCCGCTTTTTCAAGCTCTTCTTGATCGGATGAAAAAAATTTCAAAAAACAGAAATGAGATAAACAAAAAAAAGTTTTTAAAAAACCTTATAACACGGAAAAATTTCATAAAGTTTGCAAGAGTAAACGGGAAAGTTACAAGATACAGAAGTAATCTATTATATTTCTGATCGAAAAAGATAGAAAGAGAAAAAGATAGAGATAGTTGAAAGCGAGAGAGAAAAAGATAGAAAGAGAAAAAGATAGAGATTGTTGAAAGCGAGAGAGAAAAAGATAGAAAGAGAAAAAGATAGAGATAGTTGAAAGCGAGAGAGAAAAAGATAGAGATAGTTGAAAGCGAGAGAGAAAAAGATAGAAAGAGAAAAAGATAGAGATAGTTGAAAGCGAGAGAGAAAAAGATAGAAAGAGAAAAAGATAGAGATAGTTGAAAGCGAGAGAGAAAAAGATAGAAAGAGAAAAAGATAGAGATAGTTGAAAGCGAGAGAGAAAAAGATAGAAAGAGAAAAAGATAGAGATAGTTGAAAGCGAGAGAGAAAAAGATAGAAAGAGAAAAAGATAGAGATAGTTGAAAGCGAGAGAGAAAAGATAGAAAGAGAAAAAGATAGAGATAGTTGAAAGCGAATGCTTTCAGCAACAAAATATCCGAAACAATAAACAGAGGATGAAAACAAGATTTGCTCTCAATTCAGATGAGGCTGAGAAGAATCTTGTCACTCATTTCATCTATGTATATGCATGCAGGCTTAGTTCACTCATTTCACTCATTTCATCTATATGCATGCAGGCTTAGTTCACTCATTTCACTCATTTCATCTATATGCATGCATGCAGGCTTAGTTCACTCATTTCACTCATTTCATCTATATGCATGCAGGCTTAGTTCACTCATTTCATCTATATGCATGCAGGCTTAGTTCATTCATTTCACTCATTTCATCTATATGCATGCAGGCTTAGTTCACTCATTTCATCTATATGCATGCAGGCTTAGTTCACTCATTTCACTCATTTCATCTATATGCATGCAGGCTTAGTTCACTCATTTCATCTATATGCATGCAGGCTTAGTTCACTCATTTCATCTATATGCATGCAGGCTTACTTCACTCATTTCACTCATTTCATCTATATGCATGCAGGCTTAGTTCACTCATTTCACTCATTTCATCTATATGCATGCAGGCTTAGTTCACTCATTTCACTCATTTCATCTATATGCATGCAGGCTTAGTTCACTCATTTCACTCATTTCATCTATATGCATGCAGGCTTAGTTCACTCATTTCACTCATTTCATCTATATGCATGCAGGCTTAGTTCACTCATTTCACTCATTTCATCTATATGCATGCAGGCTTAGTTCACTCATTTCATCTATATGCATGCAGGCTTAGTTCACTCATTTCACTCATTTCATCTATATGCATGCAGGCTTAGTTCACTCATTTCATCTATATGCATTCAGGCTTAGTTCACTCATTTCACTCATTTCATCTATATGCATGCAGGCTTAGTTCACTCATTTCATCTATATGCATGCAGGCTTAGTTCACTCATTTCATCTATATGCATGCAGGCTTACTTCACTCATTTCACTCATTTCATCTATATGCATGCAGGCTTAGTTCACTCATTTCACTCATTTCATCTATATGCATGCAGGCTTAGTTCACTCATTTCACTCATTTCATCTATATGCATGCAGGCTTAGTTCACTCATTTCACTCATTTCATCTATATGCATGCAGGCTTAGTTCACTCATTTCACTCATTTCATCTATATGCATGCAGGCTTAGTTCACTCATTTCACTCATTTCATCTATATGCATGCAGGCTTAGTTCACTCACTTCGGAATGCCCTTTCCAGAAGCTCTATTTCTTTTCTTTCTCTCTTTCTCCTTCTCTCTTCATATAACTCTTGCTCTTTCTGTTCTTTTTTCTCTTTAACTTTTTTATTTGTTTTTCTTTCATTTTTTTTAAAATTTTGATCAAACTTTGCATTTTCGTATTCTTCTTACCATTTATATGTTTCTATTTTTTTCATTTTTTTTTTCAATCACCATTTTCTCGTTTCATTTTCCTTCTTTTCTGAAGCCCTCTCTGTCTCTCACTAATTTTCGAATTTTCTTACATCAGAATATTTCCCCAATTTCTCGACATAATCCCTCCAGTTTCTTTCGTTTCCATCTTTCTATTTTTTCTGATTTTTCGTTTCACTCAACCTCTCATTCTTTCTTTTCTTTGCTATCTTTCTCCTTTTAGTCTTTAATGTTCTCTTCAATTCGAAAAAATTCTCTTCGAACTCCGAACTTCCCGATTAAGTTCCAATCTACCACAGGCTTAAAAATTACAAAAAAGTTAACATATTTGACGTCGTCCCGCATATTTTCTTCTCTTTCGTTAAATTAAAATTTTCATCTTATTTCTCTTCTTTTCACTTTTGCGATAAAATGTGCTTTTGAATGAAATCTTGCAAAACGGACGAAAAAGTAACAAAACATTGAAACTTCATTGACTGAACTAACGCAGAGACAAAGCTAGTCCACCGGGCGGGACCGAACTTGGTCATTTCTCATATCTCTAACTGAAAACATTGAGCGCGTTATTCTTACACTACCCCTTTGTTGAGCTATGAGGAATCAGATGGACGCTGGAATGTTCATGTAGAATAGAGGAACTCAGCAATTCCATGAGGACAATAATCTCTTACTTCTGCCACAACTTAGTAAATTACGATTAAAAGTGTTTGCCTCGAGAAAAACAGAACCAAATAAGCTTAATGAACTAAATTCTCATTCAGAATGCTATGGTTGCTTCTGCTGTCTCTTTTTTTACTTATTAGCGAGTGTAAAGTCGGTTTCTGCCAGAAACGGAATATTTTGGTCCAAACCAATTCTACTTCTCGAAAATTGAATTTAAAGATGTTTGGAAATCTTTAATTCATAACACCTGATTTTCACACAATTCAAACCTCTTCAATTTTTTTTTCGATTCAAATATTGAATACACATATAATTTACAATATTTATGAATATAAGCGACCTATGGACAAAGTTGCTTGAATATGTTTAGAACTCGGAGAACAGTGTTTTCAATTCCATGATCTTAGTTGAGTTATCCTACACTGGATGAAACTCGAATTTGTTCGTGGTTTTCTTGAAGACCTTATAATGTTAAATATGTATAGTAAGCATTTAAGTTATTCGACGCCTAAAGTCAACTGCAAAATACAAAAAAATCAGGAACTGTTTTTTTAATAATAAAAAAATTGCTAAAGAAAAGGATTAATTTTTTTGTTGTTATAACTGAAGTAGCAATCGGGTTTTTCTTCTTGTTTCGATGTTAGTTCCTCCACTGAGATAGCCACTTCAGTCTCTGCAGGCTATTTTTTGATGAGTTTTCACGCAGCAAGATTTAAAACAGCGGTACATAGTTGAAACTTTGGATAAAACTCTTTCCGTGAAAAAATAGATGTGAAAAGAGTTCGATAATACCATCGCACGATAAAAATATAGCACTATCGCACGGAATAGCAATGTGTCACCGTGGTTTAATGGTAACGCGCTTCCTCCCAGATTGAGATGAGATGGCTGGGTTCGATCCTGGCCGGTGAAAACAGTCTTTTTCCGCACGATGGTATTATCTATTGTCGTCTTAAGCAGGCGCCATTGCCTTTAAACTGTGTAAAGAAGCATTTGAAAATGAAACGAGTTTTTGTTGTCGAGACTAACGATACCGCAAAAGGATCTGTGTTACTTTGACACGTCGGTGGTCGTCCCTGTCTGAATATGAAGCATAGGTTTCAAATTCAACTTTTACGCCTAACCGATGCAATCAAACGAAGACATCGAGACTAATGGGGGACTAGCAAATTCTTAACACTTCCCCGATACAAAAGCTTTCAACTTTTTCTCTGAACATTCCAGCTATCAGCTTTTTTGAAGCTTAAGACGCCACAGATCGGGTGAAACTGAGCAGTGAAATCTATAATATTAAGCGGAAATCTATGAAGCGGAAGAACAAGAACTCTGAATCTGCAAAGAATTTTTCACTGTTGACATAGTGTGAAGTGACTCTTAAGAGTATTCTATGTCCCTTCGAAAAGCGATAAAAGTTATCCTAATGAGTCTTTACTTTTTTTCTTTCTCTCTCTTTATCTTTCTCTCTCTCCCTTCCTACTTCTTTTCCAATTCATCTCTACTTCTTTTTTTGCCACATTGACAATTTTTCTCCTCTTCGACTACTGCTTTTTTTGCTCTTGTTTCTGCCTTTTCAGTTGCTTGTTTTGTGATTGTAACTTAATAAGCGTTCCGAGTCTCATACTACAGTTAGTTTTCATTTGCAATATATGTATGTATTTACATACATATTATACATGCTTGAATGGTGAAGTATTTTAACTCATTTCACCAAAAAGCAGTGGGAATAAGGTAATGCTACAAAAACAGGAGTGAGAAACAAGAACACTGAGACAATACGTCTTCGAAGTAATCATGGCTATCACTATGTGAGAGTTTCTCGAAAAGAGTTAGGATTGCGTAGTTTTTCACAAACTTGCTCATTGTTTTTTTTCACATTCAAATATAATCAAGCAGCAGTTAAAAGTAAGGTTTGTACTCGTTCGAAAACCCCACATTCTCCGGTGATATGTCCATTATAAGCAATTAGTAAGACCGAGCATGGTAGACGAAAAGTTCGGAATATGAACAAAAATTGGCAAGAAAGAGATTTCTCTAATGAAAATTACGAGAGTGAAATCAGCAGAAGGGAATCAACAGACTGCCAGCCATTCGAATACGGGACCAAGAGCAATACTCTATATTTCTTCTCTCGACCCTATTCAGCTTTCTCTATCTCTTTTTTCCCTTTCTATCTGCATCTTCACTTTCTCTCTCTCTCTCCCCCTCTCTCTCTCTTCTCTCCCTCTCTCTCTCTTCTCTTCCTCTCACTTTTCACTCCCTCCTTCTTAACTTCTCCCTTTTTTCTCTATCTCTATTCCAATCGCTTTATCTTTATCCCTCTGTTATTCGCAAATTTCTTGGCCTTTCTTTTTCAATCTCCCGATATATTCTGCATATTCTGCACTTATTTACTCAACATTTTTTGTTCATTTATTTTTTATGTCAATTTATATTTAATTGCGTGTTTTGAGTCTCTCTTTGTTTTTTCTCTCGCTCTCCTTAATTATCTCTCTTACATAGATGTTGTTCGTTCTTTTCCCTCGCCTTGTTTCGAGACCTTCGAGACCTTCCTCTGCTTCGAGACCTTCCTCTGCTTCGGGACCTTCCTCTGCTTCGAGACCTTCCTCTGCTTCGAGACCTTCGAGACCTTCCTCTGCTTCGAGACCTTCCTCTGTTTTCCTCTTCGGATCTTCTTTTCTCTTATCTCTCTTCTCCTTTTTTTCAAAAATGCTAGCAATAAGTTTCCTTTCTGGTAAGAAGTTTTTGATAGAAAGCTCTTCACTCTGTATAAAATAAATACTCCATATCAGAATTTCTGAACCACTCCTACTCTTTATGTTTTCAGGAAGATCAGCGATATGGACATACATATATGCACTATTCATGAATTATTCCAGCTATCGAACTATCTCAACAAAAACTTTTCGCATTGAAGCTCACAAATATAATTTTTTCCATTTTTCATATTTTTGTGTTTAGATGTTTCGGGATTCGAGAAAACCTGAATTACACAAAGTCCAGTATAAACGTTTTCGTGAACTGCAATGGTTAAACTTTTGATAATATAATTTAATCGTCATCTGACAAAAGTCAAAAAAGTGCAGAATGATATTGCCAATTTTTCTCGTAAAAACATAAAGAATAAACATGTTTTTTGAAAATATTGATACTGAGTTTACTGTTAAACAAGAACTTTGCTAACTAGAATGAAAAGGACAGAAAAACCAGGGAATAAACTGTCTAAAAACGGCGGGAATCAACTCTTTACCCACAAAATAAGGATATTTTTTGGAATAATTTTTATCTGAAAAACAAGAACACTGATCGACTTACCCGGCATAAACTTTCTCTCACAAGAAAGTTTGTTTCAAAAACTTTTTTCTTCGAGCACTACAATATAAACCGTCTCGACCCTGAACGGGCGTCTCTCCATCACAATGTGACTGTTATACCTACAAGTATTCATAAAACAGCGGGTGGATTCTGGCGAACCTCAAAGAGGGAAAAATACACACGAAACCATATTCCACCTTTTCACTGTACAAAAATCAGAATGACGACTTCAATTTCTTTTTACTTCATGAGTCAATCATTTCCTTTGCCGCAGTACAAGAAATTGACTAATCGAGTTCTGCACTTTGCTGAAAAGTCTCTGTTTCTAACTTCGGCGGGTACCTGTTTAATTTCAAAAACCTACTTTTGCATTAAAAGTTCTCTGTATGAAAGAAATCCATCGCACGGGTAAAAATGGCAACTCGGCCGGGACCGAACCTCCGTTGCCTAACCGGGGCTTGTAGAGTGTTGTAATTAATTGAAACTTCTCATTATGTTTTGGTTCTCTTGTTTCGTGAACGTTTTCTTAATTCTGTGCTTATGGCCACAATTTTGCATTGAAAAATGTAGATAAATTATTATTATTTCTTAACCAGAATTATTCTCCTGGCTACCGAAAAACCTCTGTTGAGACGTATTTCATCATTCTATTACGCCTTAGTGTCCTTTTCGGACATATTGTGAAACCGAAAAAATTTTTTTTTAAACTGTCCTTCTATCCCTAGTTTCGAGTCTCTTTTAAAAATATAGCGATAGTATCTGATAGATTTTTCCCTTTCTCGTGTTCACACGATTAAGCGAACATGTTTTATGATCCAAATTGCATTCATTCTTTAAATTTTAGCATATGCATAAGGAGTTCCAAATATTTTCCCGCAAAGCCTCGGGAAGGGAATTCGAACGTTCTGAGGGAGTTCCTTTTCTCCTTCCATGCTTTGAGTCTTCCCTTTATATGAGACTATAAGTCAACAACTCAATCGCTTCTTTTTTTATCTTTTTCTTATTCAGTCTTGATTTCTTCTTAATGCATTTTTGATTCTCTCTTTCTCTTTATTTGTCTTTATCGCTTTCTCTCACATTCCCTCTAATTATTTCTTCTCTTCTTATGCTCCCCAGTGTTTTATCTTTCTATTTCTTTTTGTCTTGCTAAATTGTATCTCATTCTGTTACCGACCAACAAAATTAATTCCCAGGTTTTTTTTTTTTAATTTTCTAGACGGCCTTGTCTTCTGTATTTTCTTGCTTTTCACAATTCTCTTCTTTGCTTTAACTCTCAAATTTCTTTCATCTTCTCTTCAATCCTCCTTCCCTTTATTCAGTTTTATAGCCTTCTCTCTACTGTTTTTCTCTCTCTTTCTCTCTTTCTCTTTCTCAGTCTCTCTACATCTTTCTCTCTATTTCTCTCTTTCTCTTTCTCAGTCTCTCTACATCTTTCTCTCTCTTTCTCTTTCTCAGTCTCTCTACATCTTTCTCTCTCTTTCTCTTTCTCAGTCTCTCTACATCTTTCTCTCTCTTTCTCTCTTTCTCTTTCTCAGTCTCTCTACATCTTTCTCTCTCTTTCTCTCTTTCTCTCTCGTATTCCTATCTCACGACTCCACCCTCGCATCTCTTTTGTTTCTCGTGAAAGCACTAGTTGGCTCCACCTCCAGTGACTCGCGGGAAATTAGCGCTGTCTGCTTCTCCAGTTTTTTTGTTATCCCTCTGTTCAGATTAGAATTTTCCTGAATCCCACCCTCACTTCAATACATATTCCTATCGTTTTACTATTGTACCTAATCATTAGATGAAAAAATTCTCTAATGTTTTTTTCTCCTCGTTTCGTTTACTATTCTCTTCTTTCACAATTTTGGTCTTTAATTTTCTTTCATGAATCGTTCCTACTGCTCTATCGCCTCGTTTCCAGCTTTTTTTCTATTGCATAAAATCCAAGAAAATTTCTATTGCATAAAATTCAGGGACAAGTAAAACACTCCAAAATAATTCAGTTTTTGAAGAGAATTTTTTTGTTATCATATTTTTAAATCTTTACTTTTCTCATTACTCATTTCTCAGTTTTCGCTTACTCTTTCTATATTTCTCTCAATTTTCTCTTCCTATCTTCTACACTATTTATCTGTTTTCTTTTCCTGTCTCTTAATCTCCTTTCCTCTCTTCATGCATTCTCTATCTTCTGTTTCGGTTGTCATTTAAATAAATAATTTAAATGATGAAGTACATCTATAGAGGCTCTTATTAGAAGCGTTCTAGGGGACTTTTTAAAAAAAAAAAATCATATTGAAAAATACGAGAGAAAAAATAAGAAAGCGGAAGTTAAACAAAAACACATCACAGGGCTTTGATAAAAACAGGGGTCAGAAGACATGGAATTGAGCAAGTCTGAGCAGACGTGCACATGTTTGTCCCAATACACTCGCCACAGTCCTTCGAGAAGGCTGAATCTATCTCTGAGATTATAATAATCGCTTGAGTCTAGGTAGAGTTGTTTCATTCTTTCAATATAAATTACGTCCTATTTTCAAGCTCTGTCATTTCAACCGTATCAACTTGAATGAAGTACTTTTTTATAATTTCTTACAATCGGAGCATAATGCGCTTGGAAGTTTAAAAAGAGCAACAAAAGAGTTTGAAAATATTCATGTATTATTATTCATGTATTATTTCAGCGATTAGAAAATTTCTGAATTCAAGAGTTGAAATAATTTTGATCACATCATACAGAGCCTTACAAAAGTTTGAAGGAACAGAGCTAGTTCACTTGAAGACATCCCCGAGAACTGAATTTTAATGCGATTGAGTCAGATGTGGATGGGGAGTCAATTGAAAGCGAGTTCATAGGATGTTAGTCTGAAGTCACTTTTTTCGAATCGCAAAGATTCAGTCCGAATCACACTTGAATAATTCGTGAGCATTCAGTTAAAAAATACCTTCGAGCAAAAGCCATAAAGATTCATTCCCAATTTACTGTCGGAAAAGTCATGAGAATATGGTCCGTAGTGACTTCTAATGTGCATATAGTCGAGGAGAGCTCTTTCACAGTACAATAGATTCCGTGCGTGTTATCTCAACAAATCTTTCACCTGCAAATTCAAGTCCGATGTCATCGTCGGCGTCGTTCATGTACCGGCCGTCTTCTATACATGAGTCAGGTTCGGAGCCCATCGAAATCACCTGTAATGAGTCCTCTCATTATTTTCTTCACATTCTATAATTACCCTTTAAAACATTGTCTCAAAATTTTCAGTTCAAACTTCAAAAGCTTTACCATCTAACATTTCAAGAAACATAAAGCGCCATTCATCTACATGAATCCGCTTGGGAATCCTTGATGAATGGAATGAGAACACAAAGTGTAGATGAAAATATCGATCTTGATTCGAAATAGGACGCCTCAAGGTGTCTTAGCCCTGCTGAACCATTCCTCCAGGTCGGAGTGTTCCAATGAAAAGCAAAAAAAAAGAAGATAAATTCAAGACGCAATAATCTGAATTATTTTTATTCTTATAGCATAGAAAACTTTGATTCAAAAATGCTAATGAACATGAATCATCTGATGTGTTTTTTTTTTAAAAGCCAGCGATAGTTGGCGAGAGCTTTTTTATCTTATTCATCTTACAGAATGGGAGCAAAAGTAGTTTTCATTGAAGAAGGGTGAACAATATTGTTTCAAAAGGTTAAAAAAGAAGCACATTTGTACCTAAGTATGCTACTTTACTAATTGGCTATTTCACAATCTTAGCAAATCACAACAAAAAGTTCCAATCTCAGGAGTGATGAATAGAAGGTTCTTTACGGCGACCCTATTCTTTCCATTACTGAGCTTAAGAGAACTGCTAGTACATTGCAATTGGTCGATCGTTTTGTGAGGGCGTGAGAAACAGAAACCAAAAGACGAAAAATTTTTTCACCGGAAAATGAATCCAATGCGTCTAGAAAACACGAGAGAAAACGTACACTCCTGAACAACATTAATAGCGTAGAAACAGTGAATTCATATTTTATGCTGAAATTCTTTTATATCCTACTCTAGAATAGCAATAATAATTGGAGGCTCAGCGGCAAAGCAGAAACTTTTCATGAAAAGGAACCGATAATTTTAAGTCTCTTATAGCACGTGATAATTGAAAAAAATACACTAAAAATTGGATGTTATAAAATTTAATTTCCGAATTTTGACGCTATATTAATTTTTCCTAGGTTTATTCTTTTTTATTCTTTTCTCTGAACGCAATCACCAATACTGTGAATTTTTTTGATTTTTGTAGTTCTCAACTCAGATATGTGCAAAATGAATTGAGAAAAAGCAGATAAACGCCCTATTTTTATAAAAATATACAGTGTAAGCAGCTGAACAAAGGAAATGAACCAAGATATAGAAGCTTTGCCATTCAGAAAAGCTCTATTTCAAGCTTTCCTCAAAGTGGCCATTTGCCTCTGCTAAGGAAAATACTCAGAAATTGTTTTCAAAAAAGTGAGTTCAAAGATCACCTAAAAATTTCAGGAGATAAAAAATTGGTTACACTAAACTGCATTCTCAGTCGATCGGTGCACACATCCAAAACTTGTGTAAAAAAAATTTCTGAAGCAACGAACCGAAGGAGAAAGTCGTCCAGAGAGCGGTCGCGGAACGCACAGAAAATGGGGCTGGAAGTTATCCGGAGACGGAACTGCAACGGAAACCTTAATTTCGAATGATGATTAATTTTATAGCTCGAGTGATTCGTGTATAAAAGTTCCGAAACTTAGAAATGTGAAATTATTTCTATTAATAGACATCGGTTTCGAACCTTGGAATAACTTGGCCTTAAAAAGAATAATAAATTTTTTTGATAGTTTGGCTACATGAATAACAAAAATCTTCTTTTCGGCGACGCTTGATAAATGGAGCACACTCAAATCATCTCAAAGACTTTATATTGAATGGTATTTAACAATTTAGATGATTGAAACTTTATTTAAAACATCTCAGCAACTAAAAACGCGTATCTCTTTTTTCTCTAAGTAAAATTTTTTTCTCTTTTACTTGTTATTAAAAGAAAGAACACGAGATAAAAAAGTTGGGTCTAGGAAGGCCACGATTGAACAGTGAACGAGGTGAATGAATGAATGATGGCTGATTGCGAGAACTTTATTACTCTCCTCTGCCTTCTCATCTGTAGCCTCCGTTGCTTACCATGGACTTTTTTTGGCCGGAATCCATAGAGAAGTCTACATTGCAAATGGCCTCACTCACCAAATGTACTCCTAATGTTTAATGAAAACTGCGTCACGTCAAGAAAATTGTTTAAAAAAAGTTTATTTCAAAGAATAAATGCATTTTTCGAAAAATAATTTCTGATAATTTTAAAATACTTGTTCAGAGCGATATCTTTTTTCTCATCTAAATATATCAAAAATCTTTTTTATGCTCTCTCTATCGCTTTCTCTTACTGGTGGAAGCCGAGAGAATTGGAACAGCATTCGGAGAAAAGGTGGAAAAAAAAGTGCACGTTATATTGGACCCGAAAAAAGAGCAGAAAAAAAAGAGAAAAAAGTGTCATAAGACATATCGGTTGCGTCACGTCGAGAAAACTGTAGAACAAGAATAGCTTCCAATATGTGAATGATTATGTAAAGAAGGGACGATCTAAATTGAGTCGAAGATAAAATTGAAGCTCGAAAAAGAGCAGAAAATAAAACACAACGCTCAAATTTAATGGTATATGTGGTGTCGTCTTAACCAGGCTTCACTAGCTTCGAACTGTGTAACTGAGTATTTTGAAGGTAGTAATATATTTTTTTAAGAAAAGAAACAATGTGAATTTAAAACAATGAGTTTTGAGAAATTTTAAATATTTTTATACACATTTGTACGTACATATGTAAATACACAAAGAAGAGAAAAAAGAAGATAGAGAAGGACTGTTTCAGAGGAAAAACTAGGTGTTAACAGCGAGCGACAGATAGAGAAATTTGAACGGGAGTATTAAAAAAGTCAAGAAGATTAGAAGAGGCAAGAAAATGGAAAGAAAACAATATCTGATGAGAAAAAGAAAAAAAATTAGCGAAAATAGAAAGTAAATAAACGAAATAAATATTAAAAAATAAATAAATAAAAATATTTTTTTCTGTTTACTGTAAAAACCGAGAGATCTAGAGAAAAGAAGCGTGAAATACGAAAAAAAGAAGATATCTTCAGCGATGAAATTGGTCTAAACGAAAAAGGTTTTAAACAGAACCATCTTTTCTGTTCTTTACGACGCATTAACAAATATCGCCGTTTTCGACCCTTGTCTCTTTTTCTGTTCTCTACATCTACGTATGTTTCTATCTCATTATCTTTCTCAATGTTCCTCTTTCTCTATATCTCTTCTTCTCTCTCACTCTCTCTCTTTTTCTTATCCTTCTCTTTTTCTCTATATTCTCTTTTTTGCATTTATCCATCTTTCTCTCTCTCGCTCTCTCCCTCTTTCTATCTCATTTTCTCGCTATCTCTATAACTACCTCTATCTCTCTATATTTCTATATTTCCCTTTCTTTCTCTCTCTCTCTCTCTTTCTCTCTCTCCCTCCAAGAGCTTTTTTCTTCTTTTTTCCTCAAGCAACCGACTCGGGCTTCGTAAAGAGAGATCTGCTACAGAAGCTTGTTTCAAGAATTCATTGCAAACTTTTAGAACTTTTAATTTCCATTGGAACAAATAGAAGTAGAATTTAAGTTCAGTCTAGACCAGCAAGCGAGAAAAAAATTAGTGAAATGTAATGGTGAATGAATGATATGTTCAAGAGCGAAACTAAAAACAAAGAGGAATACAAAAAAGTGGTAGACGAAGAAGGAAAGAGAAAAAGATAATTTAAGATGAAAAAGAGTACGTGAAGGACAAAGACGTAAAAAAAAAGGATTAGGAAAAAAAGAAAGAGAAATAGAAAGTGAGTGAAAAGTTAGAAAGACAACGTGAAACACTCAACAAAAAAATTAAACACGCAAACTGAAAATCAGAAAAAGTAGAACTTTTCTCAACGGACTTACGAGAGATTCTAAACCAAATTTCCCCTAGAAAAGTTCATTCTTGTCATCTGACTGTAGCTTTTTCAGACCTAACTGAACTCCAAACGTTCTTGAAAACTCTGCTCCCGCAATTTTTGAAAATGATTAAATACTTCGAATTCGATTTTTCATCAGTTTTTTTCGGGGGTTGTAATTCTTTTTTGAGATACTTCTTAAATTTTTCATTGCCTGTTTTTTTTTTGTTTGTTTAATCTACTTGTTCTCGTATAGTGTTTAAAGGCTTAGTAAAAAAAATGGCTCCGTTTAAATGAAGGATTTTTTTGAAGGAGTTTTTTAACCTTTTCTCATGCTTGGCATGGTTCCTGTCCGCCGCAGAGGGTTACTGTCTTCGGCACGGCGACTACTCTCTCGGACGCTCTGCCACCGGACTCGATCCGACTAAAGGAGAGAAAGATGAGATTAAATACGCTGATTTACTTAATATAAAAAAATAATATAAAACAGTAAAAAGTTTGGAATTGAGTATTGATGAATGAATGTTAACCGGAACTTGAAAATTTTTGCTAATCATTCGGTTACAGAAAAACCTTAGGTCTTCCTCAGATCAACAAAAGTCGGCTTGATAATTAGACGCATACTCCAATTTTTTTTGGAGGAGAGGTAAATATTTCTTCATTGAAATATAGTGTCAGAAAATCACAATTAGATGCACCATGTAAGCCAAAACAGCGAATACTTGACAGTTTCATGATGAACATAATCTAATGCTATACTACCTGGAACAATAATATTTAAACAAAAAAGATTGCTTGTTTTTTTGAATCACAACTCTATGAATCAGATGATAAAGTAAATTATTACATAATTTAATGAAAAAGAACTTAAGAGCATACAAAAAAATGAATAAAACGATGCACATAGGCTTTTTTTAAAAAAGTTACAAAGAACGTTCAAACAAACAATAAAACATTTTTTTAATCACAATCAACTGATGGATCAGAGTTTTTCTTAATTCTTACTCAACCTTAATTTCTACCTGATTTTGTATTCTTCATTTACTGAATCTACTTATATCTTCTATCTGTGCCATACAAGCCAAAATTTTTTGTGCCTTGAACAAATAAACTGATCTGATCGAGTTTAAATGCACTTTTAAATGAACTTCGCTCAATTAGAATCATCATGATCTTCAAACCCAACATTCAGCGAGTTGTATTCACTGAAGTCAATAAAATTACGCCCAATTTCTTAGCGGTATCGCCTGAAATTTCAAATTGCATGCGGAACACCAATTTGGGAGACGAATTCCTACTGTTCTGGTATAGGCGACAAGTCTGGAATTCTTGATATTATAACGAAATTAACGATTTAAAACTCAATAAAAAGGAACTTATATTTGAAGAAAAACGGATTAATAAAAGAAAAATTTTTCCAAAAAACTGAAGTTCGGATTGGGAGTTTGTTTGGCGCTTTCATGTATAGCGGGGTTTAAAAATTCAATTTTCCATTTTTTTGTTTTTGCTCTTTTTTAACAGCTCTTATGGACTCTGGAATTGTTCAGAAGCGGGTTTCGCTCGAAAAATTTTCTAAGTTTGAGCCTTAACTAATTTTACGTTCTTAGCTGAGTTTTTTGAATGAATGATTGTTTTTTTTTTCTTTGTCTCCCTATCCTACGCGTCCATGCTAATTGGAACTACCATTCATAATTGTATTACAAGTTGTTGTTCTTGCATGGAATAAATGAATTTAAAAAAAAAAATAAATAAATAAACAACTTTGCTTGCTACAGAGCATGGCTTGCTTAAAATCGTGGTTTGCTCACTCATTTTTCTTTTTTATACTTAATCAGTCGCTGGCAGAATAGTCTATTTAATTTTCTTGCAAACCAGAATTTACTCTAAGTTATAGCTTAAAGTTCACTAAGCAACTGATTGAGCATTGTCTTAGCAAGTCACTCTGACGTTTCAACAATCAGCTAAGAACCTTGAAATAAGTTTGGGATTAGACTTCGCGGTTTTTTACACCAAAAATGTATCTGAGCATTTTTATAGTCTGTGATACTTGAAAACAACAACGAATAATTTGGGAAATTTTAATTTTAAACACAATTTTTTTGAAAATTTTTTTTCCAAACTCTTTTTTTGCATTTTTGTTCAAGCCTGAAACATCAAATAAATTAAATTGAAACTGAGTCAGTTATGGAAGGACTACAATAATCAACCTTTACTTGAAAAAAGCTGAAAATGCTCCGCTAGCTCATCCCAAACTTGTTTCTCGCAGATTTATCAGTCTTCTCTCCGTATGAATGATAAAATTTCTTAAAGGTTTTCTAGATTGACGAGACTCGGATTCAACGCTTCAGAATAAGAAATGATTCAAAATGCTTTGTGAAATCCCTCATCAAGAAAATCGTTCAATATCAATCAATAAAAGTAGCGATAAATACAAAGCAATCAGCCGCGCCTTCAATTTCCTTATGTCTAAGTAACCGCTAACATCAACTCAGCGCTATACTGGTTGCGTTAGTTGCAATTCGACGTTTATCAGTTATAATAACACTGAAGATTTTATGAACTAACTTGCACTAGTGTGAACTACCTCACGACTAGACTAGTACGAACTTTTTTTAGGGTGAAATTAAAGGCGCGGCAGAAGATTGACAATTCACGAGAACATAACTCTTAATTACTGCTAAATGGAATCTGTTCAGACGGTTAGTTCAGCTTTGTTCGAGAAATTGAATGTTGAGTTCTCAGAAGTTAGTTAAGATTTGGAAAAGAAAGCAGTTTTATTCAAACGATTTCGTTGGTCACATAAACGAAAAGTTTTCTGATAAAGTAATCCATATTATATAATGTATTTACTTAATATAGGAGACAAAACGATGCTGTCAATCAAAAAGTTTCATAAAAAGAACTATCAACTTTCTATAGCCTCAAACCACTTACCGAGTGGAAAAATTAAATAATATTATATGTAGTAATTTCGAAGGCGATGATGTCTCGGAAGTGTCTTGAAGACGCTTCCAGGTACAAAAAAGTGCATATCATATAAGTAGGAGGGCCATGCAGTAATCGATATTAGATGTATTAAGAAAGTGAAGTACTTAAGAAAGGAAGACAGTCTAATCCCCTCAAGCCGGCTTTGCATTAGAAGCAACAAAAGGAGGCTTTTTGAACTCTTTTTAGACTGTGAACTTTCTCGAAACAAGGTTAGAATGGTTTTACATTGTTCTGCTGCACTAAGTGATGATTTTTCGTATGAAAGCTCGTGTTGAATGTTGAATACTTCCATAATGATATAGGGATGAAGCCACTTATCATAATATCTTCAAACTTCTAACAAGAAAGTTCTTTTCAATATCACAGCAGAAAAACATCTTTGAAAAATTATGAAAGACTTAATCAAATCGTAATACATACGCTTCATGAATTGATATGATGAAGATAGATCAGTCCGTATTGAAACAAAAGCCCCAAAGAACGAAAATGCGGATAACTTCATATTGTGTTTACATATTTTGAAGTTACTTTATCTGATTGGTTTTCTTTGTTGCTTTGATAAGTAGAAAATAAAATCGGCTTGTAAGTGTAGCGGAACAACTTTTAAGTTCTGGTGTTAGAGTTGTAAGCAGGAAAAAAACGTTCAAGTCCCATTTGAGCAAATTGCTACTTAAAAGTTACTCATTGGAAAAAGACTTTTATTTGTTCAAGAACGCATTAGGAAGGACCAAAATCGACTGAAGATCTTCCATATAGATAACTGCACGAAAAAAAACCTCTCAAAAAGCCCGTGTTTTTATCTTTGAAGGTATTTACTGACCATATAGTGGATACTGGTTATTGGAAGGGACTGGAAGGGATTCAAAACAGAAGAATCATTTTACTACTGTCCGTGAGTTCTTGTCTTCAACCATAAATTCTATTTATTTTTTCTCTTCTTTTTTCTCTCTTTTGAACTTTTCTTCTTCTGTTTCTTGCTTTCTTTCTCTCTCTCTTTCTTCCTCACTCTCTCTCTCACTCCCTTCCCTTTTAATATTAGCTCTTCATCTGTACATTTTTTAACCCCGAAAACCACAAGGTAACAAACATTTTATCTCGAATTCCCTATAAGTTACTTATAAGTAATTTCTTTTCATTCCGAACTTTTCAGATAACAAAATTTTAAAAAAACTGACTGAACGAATGAAACAAAAAAGGAATAAAAGGATTTTAGATCAGTCTAAATCAATTAGCTATGACATATTTTACTAAGTCATTGAAAAATCGTTAAGTCATCATAGAATATTTTAGAACCATTTCATCAAGTGCATATGAGCTTCAATCCCAATCTCCCCAACCATCTCTCCTGAGCGGTCGCTCGCTTATACGTAAATCGTGTCTTAAAAAGTTAATCCATGGATATCCGCAATTATTTATTTTCTTTACATAAAATTGATTGTGGTCGGAATAATCATGAAATTTAAAAGAAAAAAGGTATTGTCGATTTCTCGTGGCATGGAGTGTCCCAGTTGCAAACGATCAAACGTTATTGAATTGATTTTTGAACGAGAAAGTATGAAATGGTTCAATGATGAATGTGTATAATAACTAAGCTCAAAAAATACATACAACTATCTCGATGTTGCTCTCTCTCTTTAGAGAACGACCATGACCCGTTGCCTCCCATGAATTGCCGAAGCAGTCATAGTTAATAGGTGATAACCGCGGAGAGTTGCTATGGGAAAGAAGAGTAATCAACCCATTTCTTCTGTATGGAAGTCAGGATTTGGTCTCAAAAGTGCCTAATGGCTTAACGAGAACGGGAAAAATGAAGTCGTGTTACGGCATGCAAATAAAACTTCTCTTAATATTTCATGATTGTCTATCAAAAAAGCAAAAGTTTGTAGAATGCTTTGTCTACTCTAGTCCAATTCTATTTTCTGCAGCAAAAAATCCTTATTTGGAAGCATTCTGTTCAAATATTGCATTGCTCGGAAGAACTTCTAATTAGGAGCAAGAGCGTTCCATAGAATGCAACACACAAGAGCTCTCACAGCGAGAACGTCAATGAGACTTGCCTGGTCGGTGAGAAGAGAAGAGGGGCTGCCATTGTTGGGAAGAGATTGAGAGTGGAGATCGTCGTCTATGGAGTCCTCCATTCAGCCCTCTGGAGACCTGCAACAACACGAGGATTCGAGAGGTGCCAGACGAACACATCCAAACAGAAATACCATGATGGGCTTTTTAGAAAAGAGAACACGATGAAAAAAACATTTTGGAATAAAGGGAATGAGAAAAGGCATGAACGTAAGATAGCGAGTGATAAAGAGAGAAAGAGAGAGAGGGAGAGAAAGAATGAACATAAGACAGAAAGTATGAATAGATAAGGAGATGAAGAGATGAAAAAAGAAAGAATGACAGACGAAGTAGTAGTGACTTTGACATCATAATTAGGAGCTTTGCGTAGACACAGATGATAGATTATCTCAAGGAACAGATAGTTTTCTGCTTCTCAGACTCAAATGTGGAATAAGCAGTCTTAAGGTGGTCCCAGTTACTCATTAGTCTTCTAAAAAGGGCTTTACCTCAAAGAAAACATCTCATGAAAGTTTTACGTCTGATTACCGTTGACGGTTGTAAAGCTTCTCATATGACGTGCGAAAATAGACTATTAAAGCTCCAGCTTATGCTTGCTAATTATTAAGTGACGGCTCAATGGAGGACCTAACTTGTGTTCTGGTGATTTTCATAGCATTGCTTTAACAGAGTGGAATTAGCACTTCCTGACCAGTCGTTATGAAATTAGCATGAATACATAAAACAAAAATTATCGCGGAAATCCTTCACTGAGAACTGTAGGATAGAAAGATGTAAAAAATCGAATCGGAGGTACTTATCGACTTGACTACTTATTTTAAACAAAACTTGACTACCTACATATTTTAAACAAAGTACTTATTTTTTGTGTTTTTCAAGAAAAAAATTTTCTTAAAAAAAGTAGGAACTTGAAAAATAACTTTTTATCGAGATACTGAAGTTTTGTCGGTGGATTAAATGTAAAATAAGGTAGATTAAATGTAAAATAAGGTTCATTTTTGACTTACAATAAGTTATCCATCCAAAATGATGTAAAAACGACGAGAAAAAATGCATTCTAACATGAGTGTTGAAAACTTAGCGTATAACAGGTAAAAATGTTTAATTTCAAAACCTCCGTTCGTGCTTAAGTTAAAACTAAGCTAACGAGGCCACGTGGCCTAGAGATTAGACCATTTAAGACAAACAGTCACATAATCGGACCATTTAAGACAAACAGTCACATAATCGGATCATTATAATTGCACCAGGGCGATCCGCATCCACGACAGTTAGCCCTCACGAATTTTTATTGGATTGGCAGGAAAGTTTTCCCGTTTTCCACAAAAAGTTTTTCCAAACCTTCGAAACACAAACGCGAGCGTAAATCAACAATATATGCACCATAATGGTCAATGACCTTCTGTTGTCTGATTGGCAGATCGTGAATGCCCTTGTGATAGAACGCGGCTGAGTAAGAATTGAAGAAGTTCTGAACCCAGGTTTTGACCTCATTATAGTTCTTGATAGTTTTGTCAGCCAGTTGGTTCTGCATTGAGCGGAGTAGATGTTAGTCAGATGTAGTTAGAAATCAGGCGAATATGTAGGATGAGGCATGATTTCATAGCCCAGCTCTAGAAGCTTCCGTATAGTTTAGTTTGCGATGTGTGACCGAACATTATCATGCAGGAAGCGAACATAAGTTGCCCCTCCATTCTGAGCAGTGATGGCCTGGTTCAGTTTAGCGAGCTGACCACAGTACATATACTGCAGTGATGGTGGTATTGCGAGGCAACAGTTCACAGTACAAGATACCGCGAGAGTTCCACAAAACCGAGAGCGATAGCTTCATCGGGTTAAGCCCTGCTTTAGGCGTCGTTTCTGGAAGCTGTTTTTTGTTGAGTTATTAACGCTTCCACTTCACACCCACCTCTCATTTCCAGTGACCAAAATGTCCAGCCAAGTCTTGGTTCGCTTGTACGACAGGGTTGTGCAGCAACTGTCATGCATTGATTCCTGCCAATTTTTACCTCAGTCAATTCGTATGGAACCCTATGTCCGAGCTTGTGAGCCTTGCCCAACTGATGGAGGCTCCTCTCAATAGTACTGTGAGAGACATTGAAGTGCTTCGCCATATCGCGGGTTGTGAGCATCGGATGATCTTCAACGAGCTGCTGAAGACCGCAAAGATTGAGCTCGACTGGTCTTCCATAACGGTCTTTGTCTTCGAGTGATTCGTCCCTCCTTGAAACCTCTAAACCAAACTCTTCAAGTAATATCTCTGATACAGTCCTCGCCGAATACCTCATATAATTTACGATACGCAGCCGCTGCATTATCGTCAAGCTTGCAGCAGAAGAGAAGAAATGCTCGAATGATGAAATTTTCATCGCACCGCATTTCAGCCATTCGTTAGTCGAAGACTAGCTAATGCGAACTAGGAAAAGCTAGAGTGAGCCTTTTCTCATTTCCTTATTTGAGAACTTTCTAGAAAGTTCCAGGAAAAGTTTTCAAATTTTCAAAAAAATTGGGAAAACTTTCCCGCCAACCCAATACTTTTTATAACGCCTGGTTCACACTCATGAAAAACTACAGTTTAAACCAATTTTTTTTTGTTTGTTTTAATCTATGTTATTGTTTCTCAAATAATTAAGATAAGCCATTATGAGCTTCGATGGCTCTTCTCTCAAATAGGAGAAGAGCCATTGAAGCTTCGATGGCTCTTCTCTCAAATAGGAGAAGAGCCATTGAAGCTTCGATGGCTCTTCTCTCAAATAGGAGAAGAGCCATTGAAGCTTCGATGGCTCTTCTCTCAAATAGGAGAAGAGCCATTGAAGCTTCGATGGCTCTTCTCTCAAATAGGAGAAGAGCCATTGAAGCTTCGATGGCTCTTCTCTCAAATAGGAGAAGAGCCATTGAAGCTTCGATGGCTCTTCTCTCAAATAGGAGAAGAGCCATTGAAGCTTCGATGGCTCTTCTCTCAAATAGGAGAAGAGCCATTGAAGCTTCGATGGCTCTTCTCTCAAATAGGAGAAGAGCCATTGAAGCTTCGATGGCTCTTCTCTCAAATAGGAGAAGAGCCATTGAAGCTTCGATGGCTCTTCTCTCAAATAGGAGAAGAGCCATTGAAGCTTAAAATATCAAAACAATCTCATAAATTACGCCTGTTTCATCTCATAAGTGGGTTCAGGCTTAAACAAAGTTTACGCTGAAGTTACCATGTGAAGCAATCAGTCACAGAATCTCCCTTTAAACAAAAAAAAAAATAGAAATCGTAAATCTGTCTTGGTATGATTTTTCGGCAGTGAATTGCAACATGTTATTGACTTTTTTCTTTCAATAAAAAATTATAATAGTCAAACCACTAGCTCGCTTTAATAATGCTTAAACACACAAATGAGGTTGAGTTATTACACTAATAGTACTCGTAAAACTGGCTCAGCTCAACTGCAGTAACGCTAAAAATGTCGACGAAAGAACCATAAAGAAAATTCAACATAAGAAAAAAGAAATAGCTATGGAGAAAGATTACAGTATCTATACAATTGCAGACTCTCGAGGAGCGAAGAATCATGACCTTCAGAATAATGACTATGAAAACACCGATTTCGCCCTCGAGTATCTTCTGCTTAAGCAGGCATAATTCTCACAAATACTCCATAACGAAAGCAAAAAACAAGTCTTTTAAGTTTTCGAACATTTTACCGGTTCGAGTAACAGAGAGATGGAACAATTTACCGGAAACTATGTTCTCGTCGAACAGTGTGAAAGCCTTTAGATATAAAATTCAGCCTTTTTGTTGTTAACAACCTATTGAATTCATTATTATTTAAACTTTTCTAACTTTAAAAAAGTGTTACGCTTTCAGTGTAGCTGCAATTGTGCTATATATTTTTTGTTTGTTTTTGTCATTAAAAATTCTGAATGCGATAAACTATTAGTATTATAACAAGTTAATTGGATAGAAATCAAAAGGTAGCTTTCTTTTGAGAGCAATAATATTAGCTTTATATTTCAAAACCTGAAGCAAGAAAGAAACGATTTTCAGTTTCACAACTTGACGCTCGAATCGCGGCTAAAACATTGAGAATTACAAACATCGATTATGCATCGAATTCGCAAGCTTCAAAATAGGCGAAAATGATGTGTCCTTTCGTAAAGGAAATTCACACATAATATGCTGATTCTCCCGGGAACTTTTAAACTGTACTTCTAATATCTGTATTTGGCGTTCGAATTTGCATACTGAAGAATTAAAATTACAAAGAAAAACCGTCAGATGCGGAAAGGCTTCTGGTTTTTTTTGCATCAAAACTCTTTTTTTGTGAGTAACGAGAAACAAGAGAAAATTCGGAAGAACACTTCTAAACTGATGATCCGAAACAATAAAACATCGAGAGAACTTGGACTGTTTGGATTATATTGATGGTAAATGAATTACTCCCTTTTGAGCTAGAACTTAACAGGTTGTGTAACGGAAAAAAACACTCGAGTCACCCAATATTTCAAGCAAGAGATATGGATGATGATCGAGATTCTCCAAAAAATTAAGATCTGCTCGAAA
The DNA here is from genome assembly GCA_964056735.1 of Allodiplogaster pararmata. NCBI lineage: Eukaryota > Metazoa > Nematoda > Chromadorea > Rhabditida > Diplogasteridae > Allodiplogaster > Allodiplogaster pararmata. The sequence goes on along the minus strand of OZ057404.1, from coordinate 35,531,366 downwards.
ACTCTAAAAATTATTTCAATTTACCTACGTGTTCAAATAAACATATAATTTATGTTAAATCTTCATTTTCTAACATAAATGCTATAAATTTTCAAAATCTAAGTTACAAAGTTTAACGGCAGTGACGCCTGGTTAAGATGACAAGTAATCGAACTATCGCACATTAAAAATTTAACTGGGCGGGACGAACCTAAATAGCTGGGTTCGATCCCGCCCGGTGGACTATCTTTTTTTTCTGTGCGATAGTTAAATCACTTGACATGCACATAAACATATAGATGAAGTTCAAGATAGTTATCAAGACACTAAAAAGATAGCATTTAATGGATAGAGTAGTGCAAAACAGAAATAATGGTAACAAAAAAACGTAGACGAGGAAAAGATGGCGATAAATGGGAACATCTCCAACTGCATATATTTATTTCAATTCGGTTATTAACCAATTTTTTAGAAGTCGAAGAAGGTTTTCGTTACAAGTTGGCAAGTTTTTTTCCACCTTGACAAACAGATCCAGTTAAAATTTCATTCGAAACAGGATCTTCGTTGACGAATAGTTGGAACTGCAAAGCTCTTGTACTTTAGTCAATAATAACTTGAGGCTGACCGAACTCGTCAATAATAACTTGAGGCTGACCGAACTCGTCAATAATAACTTGAGGCTGACCGAACTCGTCAATAATAACTTGAGGCTGACCGAACTCGTAAATAATAACTTGAGGCTGACCGAACTCGTCTGAATGTTATTTCCTATTCTAAAAGATTATACATATACAGGTTGTGGCAAAAGTATGGAACGAAAGTTTAACAAAAAATTATTTGAGGTAGAATGGTTCAAATGATATGTGGTTGGCTTTATTAAAATCTGGAAAAAATATCATTGTGATTCAAATTTCCACGTTGACCGGTTGTTTCTACGAGTTTTTGTGGCTGCTTGTCGCATGCGTACTGCAATCATTCATCTCCGAACAAGGTCCGTTTCATACATCGCACAAACGCTCAAAGTTAACAACTCGGTCGTTTCAAAAACTGTGGCTCGTTTTAAAGAGACAGGAAGATTCTTGGAACGTCATAGAAGTGGACGACCGAAGATGTTTACCAACACAGTCTTTGTAAAATGAGTGCGAAGCAGGATCGCCCGTAATGCGAAGAGGAGCATGTGGAAAATGACAAAAGAGCTCAAGACTTCAGAAAGATCCGTCAGAAGAATTGTTCATAACAAGCTGAGACTTTCCTCATACCGAGAAAAAAACAACTCTCCTAACTGAACAAAACGAGCTTGCCAGAAAAGAAAAATGCAAAGCTCTTTTGTCGCGTCTCGCAACTGACTCGCTTTCTCAGTTCGTCTTCTCTGATGAGAAATTATTCAAAGGAGGAGTTAAACCCCAAAACAAACGCGTTCTTGCTCACACTTCTCTGGAGGCTGATCGAAAAAACTCAACACCCTGCTCAGGTGTGGGGAGCAATTTGCTCCTCAGGTGTTTTTCGTTGAAAAAAAGACATCTGTACACGAAAAAAATCTAGAAAATGTATTGAAGCCCTGGGCTGATGCTGAAATCAAAGGTGAGAAATATGTCTTCCAGCAAGACGGAGCTCCTTCTCAAGAAGTATGTCTTCCAGCAAGACGGAGCTCCTTCTCAAGAAGTATGTCTTCCAGCAAGACGGAGCTCCTTCTCAAGAAGTATGTCTTCCAGCAAGACGGAGCTCCTTCTCAAGAAGTATGTCTTCTAGCAAGACGGAGCTTCTTCTCAAGAAGTATGTCTTCCAGCAAGACGGAGCTCCTTCTCAAGAAGTATGTCTCACAGCAAGACGGAGCTCCTTCTCAAGAAGTATGTCTTTCAGCAAGACGGAGCTCCTTCTCAAGAAGTATGTCTTCCAGCAAGACGGAGCTCCTTCTCAAGAAGTATGTCTTCCAGCAAGACGGAGCTCCTTCTCAAGAAGTATGTCTTCCAGCAAGACGGAGCTCCTTCTCAAGAAGTATGTCTTCCAGCAAGACGGAGCTCCTTCTCACACTCCCAACATTTCAGCACAACCAAAAATTATTAAGAAATTTGTGAGATCCCGATGACCGAAAAAGTATTATTGAATTAATTCTAAGCATTCAAGTAAATAATAAAGACTTTTTTGTTTTCTTTGTGTAAAAGCTGAAGGGCGCTCTGTTCAGTAGTTTTTCTATAGTTGATATTTTTCTCATGCATGATCTCTCAACAATTATTAAATCGTTTCGGTTTCTCTTTACAGCTGGGTTTGTACATTCGCTCATGAAATTATCATACAAACTAGCGTAATATATAAGTCTTGAAAATATATCAAAGTTTAGTTAGGTAAAAAAGATATCACATGCTCGCAGATATCACATGCTTGGAAAACAACCACGAAACACAAAGTTTTAGACATTCTCTACAGACAGCAGGATTCCAAGTCACTAATGCTCGTTTTAACAGTTTTGCATGACATATATTTTGTTACCTTCGACTAGACTAGATTGTTACCTTCGACTAGACTAGATGTTACCTTCGACTAGACTAGTTTTACCTTAGACCTTCGACTCTTTCACGAATACTGCTCACAAAAGCGGAACATAGCTTTTATAGCGTCAGTCATTCTATCATTTACTAAACCATTTCGACAGAGAAAATCAGTTGAAAACATAAAGTCCCAACCATCTTCTACATACAATCGCATGTCTCTACGTTCAACTTTCACGGTAGTATTACCTCAAAAAAACATGAATAATAGTAGAGTTGTGTTAACTATGTTTTATAAGATGAGCGAATGAAAAAAAGTTTTTTTTACATGATATATGTAGTTTCAGAGGATGAAGATTCTACTAGAATGTTTCGCAAAAAATATAAAGACAATAAAAATGGAAAAAGAGTTATGATTCGAAAAACTTTTTTAATTTTGGTTTTTCTTCAATAAAATAGGACTTAGAATAATGTTTTTTGTGAAAAAAACTTTAAGGAAATTTGTTTAGTAATTCATCAAGTTTCTCTGTGTTAACATACAATAGATCAGCATCCAGTTAGATGCAGACAATGTAACAAAAAAATTGTCAAAATAATTGATGTGGAAAATCGAGAAGTTGGTAAAAGGACCGAACTCTGGAGAACTTCCTTATGTAGCTCTGACAATGACACATTTGTTTTGTTATGGGGGAAAAACTGAATGCCAAGTTCGTAAGGACTGAAATTACAAAGTGAAACAAGTGAAGGTAACTCCGTAAGTTTTACAAATTAGATTTATGAGGTTTATATACTTTCCTTTTTCATAACCAAAAAAGGTTAAGTCGATATAAAAAAGGTCAAGTCAATCTAAAAGTACGATTTATATATATTTTTAAATCTTAGCGGGAACACGCACAGAATGCCATCAAAGAAGATGTGATTTCAGTTCTCCCTCTCATCTTCATCTCTCATAGAAGGGTTCTTCATTGTTTGTCTTTATCTGCTTTTCTATTTGTCAGTCGCATATTTTCAGACTCACTGTATTTTCCCTCTGGCGTTTCTCTTTCTCGAAGAAAAAAATTTCATTCCACTATTTTCTAATCCTTGGCTGGTTTTTCTCGCTCTCTCTCAAAGTGTCTTTTTCTTGCACTTTTCTCTTTTTCCTCCCTATTCAACCATGTTCTCTTCTCACAGCCTTGATTTTAGCCTGTCTTCTCACAATGATATCTCTCTTCAATTTTCTTTTTTTTTCATCTCTGTTTTCATATCTCTCGAGCGCTCCTTTACTTGCAGGTAACTTCATTTCTTCCCATTCTTGACATGAAGTCTCCGAGATCGGAAAAATCTGTTTCCTTTTATGAAACGCTATACAACGAGAGTCTCCAAAATAGTGAGCGTAGGATTGGGTGACTGCGGACCGGAAGGGAGTTCCACGCTGTACATGCTTCACTTCAGAAGACATGGATAGAAGGTTGGAGGGGTGCGGAGGTGGAGAGGAGGGGTAAAGGGGAGCATGTAGGAAGAGAGAGAAGGGAGGAAAATAATAAAGTATAAAAGAAGAAAAAAAGAGAGTTTGAGTGAGAAATGAAACCATGAGAAAGAGAAAGAAAAAGAAGGCAGAGAGAGAGAAAAAGAAAGAGATAGAGGTTAAAAAGGAAAAGAGATGAGAGATAGAGGGTATAATACCAAAATAGATATGTTAGGCAAGGAAGATTTTGCGCTGGAGAAAAAAAAAAAAAAAAGCGAAAAAGTATAAAGGAATTTCGGGATCTAAATTGAACAAAAAAAGAGCGATTGAAAAGATGTTTTCCCTTCATATGAAGAATAAGAAAAGGAACAATGGAATCAATGAGCGAAGGTCTTTAAAACACAAATACAACTGCCTTCTCCGGGTTAGTGTGGAACTGAATTAAACTCTGGATAAGCCATTTTGATTTCGTCGGAAAAGATTGAAACGAGGAAATTTGGACAAGGAAGTGATGGTAAGTTTTCAAAAACAAAAAGAAAGACAAAGAATAAAAAGGAATGAAGACATTTTTAGGTTACCGATGTCTCTATCGCTTTTTTCAATCGTTTGATTTCTCTGATAAAACACAATTTTTATAATACTCGATTTGATCCAACTCTGGAAAAACACACTAGACGTTCCAAAATTAGAATTTTTTTCAAGAGTTGTGCTATGAAGATATACAGACTCGAAAATCAAATAGAATGAGAAAAAAATCCAAAAACCTGAAACCGAAACGAAAAAAGCCAAAAATTAACTGCAAATCATCAATCGCGTCATCATGTTTCAAAAAATGAATAGATATGTACATATATCAAAGTAAGAAACATATAGGACCTATGTTTTATAAGATCTTCTAATTCAAGAGTGCGTAACAATGCTCACATAGTGTCCTGCTAAAATTAGAACTTCATATGGAATTGAAGGTTTGTGAAGCGCCCCGATGCAAACAAGGAAAATCTAAGCGAACAGAAAAAATAAGGATCAAAACTGTATAAAAAATCGCGCTACGGTTGAGACATGAAACAATATTCGTAAAACTCCCATGTACAAACGGTAATACTTTAAGAAAAAAGTTTAACAACCTCATTTTCAATACTAACTGGGATACTTGTTAATTTGTTTCTTCACCGGTTTCGCAAATTCGTTTGGCATGAGTATGTCGAGTCAGCTAATCAATAAAGAAGAATAAGTTGTCCTACCTCATTCTAAACCGTTCTGCAGGGAACGAAAATGTACATACTTTTCAATGCTTCATTGCACATAATAGCTAGAAGGAATTCGTTCAAAAGTAGGATAACTGAGAATGAATTGATTACATTCTAGAGTTAAATGGAAATAAAAGATAATTATTCAGAAGTGAACTACATAAGTGAACTGATTCATCAAGTTTCTCGATTAGTAGTACGGAAAGCAGTTGAATGAGGAAAAAAAACCTTTTTCATTTGTTTCTTGCATTTTTGTTGAATGAAGCTTCATCAAAATATAAAAGATCAAATTAAGTTTAATTACTACATCATCAATCTAATCAATCAATGTCATGCAACATTAATAGATACCAAATCGAGAGCTTCCGGTTCTAACAAAAAGTTAGAAAGCGTTGATGTAGTTACGATAACTTCTGTCAAACACCCTTAGTCAATTCATGAAATACTTCTATATAATGAATTAAGGTTGCAGCGTTATTTTAACGTTTATGTTTTTAAAAGAAATTTCTCAGTTCCATAAAACAGTATTTTGTCTCCATAGTCAAAGAGGTCTCCATAGTCAAAGAGGTCTCCATAGTCAAAGAGGTCTCCATAGTCAAAGAGGTCTCCATAGTCAATGAGGTCTCCATAGTCAAAAGGGTCTCTATAGTCAAAGAGGTCTCCATAGTCAAAGAGGTCTCCATAGTCAAAGAGGTCTCCATAGTCAAAGAGGTCTCCATAGTCAAAGAGGTCTCCATAGTCAAAGAGGTCTCCATAGTCAAAGAGGTCTCCATAGTCAAAGAGGTCTCCATAGTCAAAGAGGTCTCCATAGTCAAAGAGGTCTCCATAGTCATGCCTCAAGCTCACGTGAGAAGGAGTCTTAGTGCAAATGAGGAGTGATCTGTTCATGTTAACCTACACATCATACTTTTGATAGTCTTAGCTTGAGTTCATAGAACAGATGTTTGAAAAAAGTTAAGTCATCAACAAAATATCGCTATAGGTTGCTTTCTCCAAACTATAAGTCCTTGGTTTTTTACCTGGTAAAACGGTCAGAATAATACTAGATCAGTATTTTGAAATTGTTCGCAACAAGAAGTGTGCACATTAATACTTTGATGAGCGGCATGTTCCTGCATGTGCTTTAAACAGTGAAACAGGTACATACAATGATATATGTAAAGTGAAACAGGTACATACAATGATATATGTAAAGTGAAACAGGTACATACAATGATATATGTAAAGTGAAACAGGTACATACAATTATATATGTAAAGTGAAACAGGTACATACAATGGTATATGTAAAGTGAAACAGGTACATACAATGATATATGTAAAGTGAAACAGGTACATACAATGATATATGTAAAGTGAAACAGGTACATACAATGATATATGTAAAGTGAAACAGGTACATACAATGATATATGTAAAGTGAAACAGGTACATACAATGATATATGTAAAGTGAAAAACAAGGAAAATTGGAGACTCATTTAAATATTAGTTGGAAGTCGTCGCTTGAGACATAACAGCAGTGAAGAGATGGGCATAGGAGGAATAATTAAGCACAAAGTAAATCAGACGAGGAGAAAGAGTCTTCTAGAAAGAGAGAGAGAGAGAGAAAGAGAGAGAGAGAAAGAGAGAGAGATGGTGATAGATAAAAAGTAATACATAGAAAAAGAGAGGAAGAAAGATAGGGGAGAGCTTAAGAAGGAGGAATAGAGGTGAGTCAGAAAAAGAACAGAATAAAGCTAGGCAGAAAAAGTACCAGTGAAGAATAAACGAAGTAATAGGAAAATTCACTCATCCCTCTAACTCTCTTCAGTTCTCTCTTACTAATTTAGCTCCTCCTTCCACTTCATTGAAATCTTCTCTTCTGAATAATTCTTCAAGTCCTACTTTATTTCTCTCTCTCCCCCCCCCCCCTCTCTCTCTTTCTCTCTCTCTCTCTCTCCCCCCCCCCCTCTCTCTCTCTCTCTCCCCCCCCCCTCTCTCTCTCTCTCTCCCCCCTCTCTCTCTCTCTCTCTCTCTCTCTCTCTCTCTCTCTCTCTCTCTCTCTCTATCTTTCTCTCTCTCTTTATTTTCATCGTTCTATTTCCATGAGAAATACTATACTCCAATCCTATAATATTTTTTGTACACACGAACATTTATTTAAAGTCAAATAAAAAATTAAAATTTTGGAACTTCTTACAGAGCTTATGGACAATTTGAACCTTTTTATCTTGAAATGATTAATTTGACATCTTCTCCTACGCTCATATTATATACATAGAACGTGACCCTCCTTCTCATTCATCTCTCTCGGTTTCTCTCATCGTCTCTGTGACTCTAGTCTCCTTTCTTTTTTTCTTTCTCTCTCTCTCTCTCTTCCCTTTTCCTTCTTTCTCTTCTATTCTTTCACTTTTGTTTCAAATTGCTTTCCTCTGCAACCTTTCCTCGAACTTCACCTCTAGGCAAAGCAAGAAAGTGTTTTCTTTGCCGGTCTCCTGGGACGGTCATAAGGGGACAACTTAAACCAATATCTTAAAATCTAAGCAGAATCACTGCAGACGTCCAGCTCACAAACAAAACATAGATATAACAGATGCTAGAAGCAAAGTGAAATACATCTTTTCTCCTGGCTAATGTGAGAAGCTGTCAAGTTTTCTCTTTTTTTTTCTATTTCTCTCCATTCTACTTTCCGATTGGCCTGAATAACATCCAAAAATGATGCCCCTGCACGTTGTATCGTTTATAACATAAATAGCGCATCGTAAAATTTAGTAAAAGGGTGACAACTTTGAATATTTGATTCAATCATCCTGCTATTCATTGATTGATTCATCCTGCTATTCATTGATTGATTCATCCTGCTATTCATTGATTGATTCTTCCTGCTATTCATTCATTGATTCGTCGTGCTATTCATTTATTGATTCATCCTGCTATTCATTGATTGATTCATCCTGCTAATCATTGATTGATTCATCCTGCTATTCATTGATTGATTCATCCTTCTATTCTTTGATTGATTCATCCTGCTATTCATTGATTGATTCATCCTGCTATTCATTGATTGATTCGTCGTGCTATTCATTTATTGATTCATCACATTGATTCATTGATTGATTCATCATACTATTCATACATCAATTCACTCAATCATTTCTATCATAGCCTAATCTTAACAAGTTTGTGAGTAATTCTGATATTTTTTTCACCTACATGTTAAAATAGAAGATCACGCGTTCATCGACTTACTGATGATCAACAATTCCAAGAATAGTAGTCATGTATCTTATTCTACCTATAATAATTAGCAAATAGTTCGAGGTTAGGCTCAAATTTAGAGTTAGATCGACTGGCGATCACTTGAATGCTTCTTGTATCACAGGGCTTATGGGTACGCATTGTGATTTTTCATTCTTCAATTACATATGGTCTTATTGATGAACACACTCACGAAATAATGAACATAACACTCATTCTCCTGAAAACAAATGGAAATTCCCGAAACTATGGAGTTCCACCCTGATTTCTCGTTTTTCAATTATCATTATTTTTTGTTTCTTTTAGTTCAGTGCGAGAATGTTTCCAGAAGCTGAACACAAACACTTCCTCTTTTTTTGCTCTATACTTACTCCAAGCCCATTTTATCTCATGTTTTAAAAAAAAATCTGTAATGAGTTCTTCTTCCCTACTTTTTTTCTAAAAATATTTTCTCTGTTTTTTCTGTGCGTTTTTTCGCTCTAGTTTTGTTTTGCCTTTTTACATGCAGGTTATGTATAAAAAAACCTTTCGTGCTTACATTTTACCCAATCCTTTGGTTAACATCCTTCTTCATAGTTTTTTAAACTATTATATTAATCTAGTGAATATGTTTTTTCAAACTTTCACATTCTTTGATCTTTTCTGCGGCTTCTTCTCTCAAAGCCTTTTCTAGAGTTTTCCTTCTTTGTCCTAATCCTCTTCTCCGAGGTTCAGATGTTGCAAAAACCTTTTTTTTCGCTTTGTTTCATGTGAATGCTCGAATAAATTAACTCGAAAGAGATAATATTTTCGTTTGGTTTTCTGCCAAGAGCAGGGGAAGTATATTTTGATAATGAGTCGCACCCGCTTAGAGTTTCCTTCATCGGTTATTCCTTCCATTTAGTATTAAAATATAGACTTTCACTCGTGTGGTCAGTCTGAAAACTTTTGGTTTTCTTTATGTACCATCAAAAACAATGTTGTTTTGTGACGATTGCATACATGAATGAAAAAACTCATCGAAGTATTGAATGAGTGCGTTTTAAAACAGATAGATATGTGTCATTATAAAGAAACACTTTCATGAAACCTACTGGTACATACGCTCCAGAAATTAAAAGATTTCAGCAGGGAATATCTAACAAAAAATCTAGTTTGAGTAACTTGTAAAACAGATCCTAAATTCATATTTTTTGGAGAAAAAACCCTAATACCGTAACTTAATTCAAAGACGCACGTTTAAACTTCACATGGCTGTTCAGTGATGACGAGGATTGCATGCGTACTGTACATGAGGATATAAACTGCCTTGAGGGAGAATTGAGTGTGAGACAGACACAAGAAAGCATTGGTTAGAGTGGACAGGAGTGAATTTCGTGTCCGATGATTCCCACCCCTCAGTCACCCCTTTCAAACTGGTGTCCATACCCTCTTCCTTTAGCAATCTATACTATTCTTCTGACAAGAAGGATTGGGTGGAGGAGTGACAAGTGAAGTCTCAGCTGAAAAAGGAGGAACTGGCCAACTCTCCTTGTTTCTGCTGCAAAGCTTTTTCTTTATTCATAGAAGCTTCGCGCTAAAAGTTTATGAATCAAAAATACTTTTTTCCATTCCTTTGACCACTAAAATCTTATTCTCGGTGCAAGAATGGATCAGTCGCGACTCTCATGTTTCTGAAAAAATGGCGCTTCATGTATCAAAACATTAATAACGAAGTTTTACAAAACATAGTAGCTATTGAGCTTAAACTGTTCTAGAGCTTATTAAGAGAAGGAGAATAATCAAGATGCGAGAATACCTTCATTCCGCCTACTCAAATATTCCTACATTCTGCTACGTCATTGAACAATTGTGTCTACATCCGGTCTCTAACAACATCGAGAACGAAGCCCTTCTCTGGCAACAATTGGAAACCTTTGGGCCGTATCGTTCACACCTCCTTCACCTTCCTCCTCGGGCGATAACTCAGCAAACTTATTAAAAAATTCTTGAGAATGGTTTTCAATTGTTTAATGTAATTTTTTCCATTATATAAGTATAAGAGTTCGAAAAAATATAATAGTTTGAAAAATTGGTCAGGACGATCATTTTAATGTCTTTGTGAAAAATACGAGAAAAACTGCGACTGTTTCGTCTACTTCATCAACGCGTTTGAAGCTTCAAAAACAGTTCAAAAAGTTTAGAACTCTTTGACTGAGACCCTTTCGAAAAAGACCGAGACCACCTCAGGAAACTCAATTGTCAGGGAGCAAACATGAAGGATGAGTGTTGGAAAACTTCCCAGCCAAAGCTACCCGTCATCATTTACTCTTATCCATCATAATGGCTGCCATCTTCCAACTCTCACACAAACCAAAAAAATATTTAACTGCAAAACCCCCTTTTTACCTGCCGAAGAAAGATTTAAACACAAAGATTGCACTTTCATCTAAATTTGAATTAGTAGATTGATAAAAGCTGACTGTTAAAAGTTTTTTTCAAAAATAGAATCGAATTACTGTCCTTGATGTTGATGGCAATTATCGGAATATCATTTTTGCAAAATGTTGTTAGTTGGCGAAACTATGGCGTAAAACTTTGGCGAAACCAGTAATCAGTTCAAAAAATTTAATTCATTTGATTGCCTTTTTGAAAGCATAGGAAGCTCAGCCGCATGTTTAATCTATTCATAGTGACCTCATATGTCACCTCAAGAAAAAGATCATTACTTTATATCAAAAATCATCATCCATGAAGTCCTGAACCGAATTTTCCAGTTTGAAAATCGGTTTACGTTTAATAGTGTTTATTAGGGCACTTTCATTGGGTTTGAATTCCGTTTTGGAATTTTTTTTAAACATTGTACAAACTGCTCCTAATTACAGCCTGTTAACATCTTGCATTCTGTTCGTAATGAAAATAGGCTGACATATGAAATCTCTACTTCTATGTCTTTTTGCGCTGTTTTTCTTTCTCTCACACTGATCGTCGACCGGTCACCTAGTTAAAAGAGAGATTGAACGCGCGGCAGCTTTGGCCGAAATAAGGAAAGAACGATAATAAAGTTCGAAGAAAAAATAACCCTCACAAATTAAATTCCATTTTTTCTTTTCCAATATCAGATGAAGTTTCTATTCGGCACACGACAACTTATGAGGGTTCTAACTGAATGTTTCAGCGGAATACCCTCGAAAAACTGGTTGCTTCTCAGTTTTCTTGCAAGTAGACAAGATCTTTACCTATTTCACTTCATTCGTCTCTCGAACAGTGTTCACTTCATTCGTCTCTCGAACAGTGTTCACTTCATTCGTCTCTCGAACAGTGTTCACTTCATTCGTCTCTCGAACAGTGTTCACTTCATTCGTCTCTCGAACAGTGTTCACTTCATTCGTCTCTCGAACAGTGTTCACTTCATTCGCCTCTCGAACAGTGTTCACTTTAGGAATATTCGATAAACCATTCCAAAGAAATACAAAAAACTAAATCTTCGAAGAAAAAATACTCATTTTTACTTATATAGAATGGCTTTGCTTACTCGGAACAAGTTCGTATACTACAAAAACCCATCCAGAAATAAGGAAAATAATTTTGCACTGCATTGGGAAAAAAACAACAAAAAATGAATGAAAAACCAATGGAACAGATGAAAAAGCACTCATTGAGAGCCAGGACTGCTTCGAGACTGAGAGGGTTGGATATGGGGAGACTGGGTTTCGAAGAGTGAGATGCAGAAAAAGCAAAAAGAACGAAAGAGAAAGACATATGTATAGACAAAGACAGGGAAAGAGAGAAAAAAGAGAAAGATAAAGATAGAGAGAGGGCTGGAAAAAGAAGGAAAGCAGCGAATGTTAGAGAGTGAATTAGACAGGGCGGATGAGAGTCATTGCGGTAGAGAGAGAAAAAACTGAGCTGCTGAAGTACATATATAACATGTATATTTAAAAAATTGTTTTACATACATATAGAAATTGGTTTTTAAAAAAATTTATGTATTTAATTACTATATACATATATATTTTTTGCCTAGTACTTTTTTCAGTTTTTTTAAATCATCGTTTGCCCTCTATGAATTTAACTAAGTTCTTCCTAGCTTTGGTTTGCCCGTAATCTCTATCAGTCTCTTTCTCTCTCTCTTTCTCTCTCTCTTTCTCTCTCTCTCTCTCTCTCTCTCTCTAACTGTTATTCTTTCTGCCTTTCTCTTTCTCTTTATCTCTTGTTATACCATTTTGAATGACACTCTCATGTTTCTTAACCTCACATGTTCCTCTGTATCCACTCGTTTTCCTGCTTCTCACTTTATTACAGCGTTTATTCAAAAGAAAAATGCTGAAGAGTGAATAGGATAGGAAGAGAGAAGAGAGAAATAAAGAAGAATCGGAAAAACCAAATGAGATGAGTAGAAGAGAGATATTGAAATATACAGAGAAAGAGAAACTAAAGAAAAAAGACAAAGAAAGGCGCGAAGAACTTGGAAAATTTCAGAGGAGTAGAAGGGAAACCAGAGAACGGCTCCACGAGCTGGAAAAGAGTCATCAAGAAAAGAGTCATCAAGAAAAGAGTCATCAAGAAAAGAGTAATCAAGAAGTGAATGAATATGAGGGGAGTAGTGATGAACGAAGCCTGAAAAACTAAGCAATGCATATGTATGTTCCCTTCAATAGCGTTTCATTCATTCTTCATTCATTCTTTATTCCAAGCATGTAGGTATTTAAGACAAAAGCAAGTTACATATAAACAAAGGTATGCATGGACTACATTACACATAAAGCATAGTGGCGGTGTGTAAAGGGGAAAAAAGGAGGGCTGTGATACTGATGAAAGATCACAAGTCTTAATTAAGTATCAGAAACAAGACTAACTGGTTGATTTTTCTAGAAGTTTTTGTTAAGACTAACAGAAAAGATTGGCTTTAAAATAGATTCAAGCAGTTGCGTAGTGAAAACAGATTCTCATTCAGATTCATAATTGAAATAATGAATTTAAAAACATCACTTTTTTCATTGAAAATTAGAAAGAAAAGACTAGTCAGAACATTGCGTTGAAAACATTGAGGTGTTTTCGCTTGAATCATTGTAACCAACTTTTCAATGAATTTTGGCGCAGAAAAACCATTTGTATCGCATCTTTGTTCACAATTGTACACTACGTCATCCTTTGTGGCAAATTAGGTGATAATATGTATATGTATATACTTTATCGCAATGGGTTAAGTTTGGGTGTAAGGGGATATTGGATCCAGGTTGAAGGTATTGACCCGAGCGTGTCACTTTGATAACTAAAGTGAGAAGAATAAAACGAAGCGCAGTCGGAGGCTGATTGCGACCATGATGATCACGAGCCTTTTTTTCTGCGCTGAACAGTACACTTGAACAGTAAACTTGTCAAATATCATTTGAAACTTTAGTGAGCGTACTATCACTGCTTGTTGACAAATTTTGAATACTTATTTTACAATTGTTAAGATGATTGGTTTTTTTATAAAACAGCTTTATATTAATTAGATTCCAACTCAGTCAAATCAGCTTTTTGAACAAGTGGACTGATTCTGTTTTGACCACATCGATACTTAGATTATTCCACGCTCTTACCGGTAACTCTTACCGGTAACTTATTAGAGTGAGAAACAGTATTCAGACGCGGGACATTCAAAGCCCAACTATGGGACCTAGTACTGTAATGGTGCGCTCGCAGATTGAAAATGGATTTAGGACTAAGAGGCGTCCTATTCTTGACAAGTGAGATTAAGACAAAATATTAATATTAAGACAAAAGTGAGATTAATTGAGATTAAGACAAAATACAAGACAAAACATTCATGTGAGAAAGGTTCTTTTTTAAACTTTACTCAAGGAGTTGGCTCTAAACAGAAAACAGTGAATAAAGATGGAGGTAAGATTTTTCGCTGTGAAAATGTTAGTCATTCTACACTTGAGTGCCAGGAATGTTTGAGTTGAGGACGAGATATGTAGTTTTTGCATTGACAGCAAAAAAAAATACTGAGAAATTAGGGTTTATGCTCGTTACTGTAAGCCATTATGAGGATCCAAAGCTCTCAAAAATAGCTTCGATGATTACCCTAAACCCCGATAAATGCTTTTAAACTTGCGAATATGTTTTGGTTGTAAGTGTTACATGCACAAAAGTGCATTACAATGGATGAATAACACAGAATAGTTCAGTTTTCATCATATTATTATAGGAATAGCAAAATACTTTTGATCGCAAAAATTTTAAACTAAGAACTTTTTTGAATATTTGAATGAAAATATAATTTTGAAAAATGAATATAACTAAATTTAAAAAATTTAATAACCTTTTTTTCAATTTATTTAAATTAAATATACCTTATTAAAATAAAAAAGTTTTTAGAGAACTAAAGAAAGAAAAAAAAATGTTTAGAGAGATGACGAAACAAATGTTCAAAATTTCTTCAGCCTCATGATTTTCTACCTGAAGTAACTTGATCCAATCCCGAGGCAAGGATAAACAAGAAATCTTCAAATTCTAAGTTACACAGTTTAAAATGACAGAACAAGGCATATGAGCCCTTCATATAATACTATTGCACGGAATAGCAATGTGTCCCCGCGGTGTTATGGTAACACGCGCTCCCGGTTTGAGTCGAGATGATCTGGGTTCGATCCCGCCCGGAGGACTAGCTTTTTTCTGTGCGATAGTTCAATCATAAACAAGAAAGCTTTTTATGAATGCGTCTTTGTGTGATGTGGCGGATTCTGTGACCAATTTTTAATAGTGTGTTAAATCGAGAGACTTTTTCTCTGACCGCAAAGAATCACTCCAGCTGATCTTTATCTCTCTCTTTCTCTATTTATCTTTCTTTCTCTCTCTTTTTTCTCTCTCTATTTGTCTTTGTTTCTCTCTTTCTCTCTCTCTTTCTTTCTCTCTCTTTCTTTCTTTATCTCTCTCTCTTTTCTCTCTCTTTCTTTATCTCTCTCTCTTTTCTCTCCCTCTTTTATCTATCTCTTTCTTTCTCTCTCCCTCTTTTATCTCTCTCTTTTCATCTCTCTCTTCTCTCCTTTTCTTTCTCTCTCTTTCTATATTTCTCTCACAATAACACACTATTTATTTCTCTTTCTCCCTCCCTTTCCCTCTTTCTTTCTCTCTTTCTTTCTCTCACAATTATACACTATTTCTCTCTCTCTCTTTATACTCTTTCAGACATTTTTCTCTGAATCTCTTAAAAACACATAACCATCCATGATGCTTTCATCTGCGTCTCTCAATATTACATGCTATTTTCTTTTACGCTCTCTAGCGTTTTTTTTTTCTCTTACAGTGTAGTCTTTCTCAGAAAGACACACTTGTTAGACACTCTCTCCGATGTGTATTTTTGAATCTTTTATTAGACAATTTTTTTATCATGTGTTTCCAATAATCACTGTTTTCATACACGCATAATCTATGGATACGATCTCGGAAGGAAGCCATCTCCTACTCTCGCAACTTGCACTCTTTGCGGTAAAGAATACGTCATGTATTCTTTCGCCTTTGTAGAACAAAGAACACAAAGATTAGCAACAACATTTTATCATCTCAAAGACAAAACGAAACAAGCAATAGACGAAAATGAACTAAATAGCTTAGTATTTTATTACTTAGAGAAAAAAAAAGCAAACCGAGTAATAACAAATCAGAATACGTCATGTATTCTTTCGCCTTTGTAGAACAAAAAAAAACAAAGATCAGCAACAACATTTTATCTTCTCAAAGACAAAACGAAACAAGCATTAGACGAAAATGAACTAAATAGAATAGTATTTTTATTACTCAGAGAAAAAAAGCAAAGCGAGTAATAAAAAAATCTAATTTCAACAGTTCGTTTAGATAAATATACATCATTCCTTAATTCCATAAGGGATTGTATTGTACGTCCCCCGGACGATAACCCTTTTGTCAAACACAGCGTTCAACTTCTTCTTTTGAAGAAGAGATGTCACCGCGTGACTTCTCTCAGTGACTATTCTGTCGTAGGTGACGGTGACAGGGGGAGGTTTTTCACCTTTCTTCATTTAATAATAATAATAATACTTTATCGCAAGGGTGATTTCGGAAGGGGCAGGTAGGGGATCAAATAGAGGAGTGATTCGTATCAACACCAAGGCGTGACACTTTTCAAAGTGAGAAAAAGAGGTAAGTCGAGGAAAAAGAGGTAAGTGGGTCTGGAATCGAGAAAATGAGGATCGTTTTATAGCTTACCGATAGCTGTTTTAAATGATTTGACTGTATTAATCGAAAATACAGTCTCCGGGAGTTTGTTCCAGACCGGAACTACTCTGGTTGAGAAGTTATTAGAGAGCTTAACATGTTTGAAACTGGGTTGAGTCAGACTGAACTTGTGTGACCTAGTGGGGTATCTGTGGTCTTGTGGGGAGAACATCTTGAATGGAGAAATGGGGGT
Organism: Allodiplogaster pararmata; assembly: GCA_964056735.1. Lineage (NCBI taxonomy): Eukaryota > Metazoa > Nematoda > Chromadorea > Rhabditida > Diplogasteridae > Allodiplogaster > Allodiplogaster pararmata. Next base: position 35,514,592 of record OZ057404.1, on the reverse strand, counting down.
TCTTCCGGTCAAGATTTTGAAGGTCATCACTAGATCGGTCTGGTCCCTCCGTTCTTCGAGGGACTGCAATTGGAAAAAAATTTTTCTCTCTTCGTATGTCATATCGGGCATTCCGGCTCTTCTGCAGACTTGTTTTGTAAAGTTTCGTTGAACCTTTTCTACGAGTTCTTTATAATAGTTCTGCCGAGGTGACCAGATCACGGAGCAGTATTCCAGTTGAGGACGAACGTAAGCAACGTAAAGCTTTTTATAAAGAACGGGGTTTTTCGATTTGAAGGTTCTTAGGATATAAGCGCACCTGGATTTTGCTCTGTTGCACATATTTTCTATGTGTGTAGAGAAGTTCAATGAATTATCGTATTCTACACCAAGGTCCCTTACTAGTTTATTCTCTGTGATTTGTTTACCGTTCAGGTAGAATTTACTCTTGGGGTGAGTTTTTCCTAAAAGTGTGACTACTGTTTTGGTAGTGGAAATAGTCAGTCCCCATGAGTAGGACCACTTGGCAACAGAGTTTATTGCGACTTGAAGTAGTTTCGCATCGCTAATCGTACTAATTTTGACATCATCAGCGAACATAGTCACCCTGCTTCCTACTGGTAGGCTCAATGGTAAATCATTTATGTAGATGAGAAATAGTAATGGGCCCAAACAGCTTCCCTGGGGAACCCCGGATGGAGTGGGGTAAGGTAGAGAATCACTATTATTGATTCGGACTGACTGTTCTCGTTGATGCAGGAAGTTTGAAATGAAACTTAAGAGACTTCCTGAAAGCCCAATGGACTCAACTTTTCTCATTAGGTAGGAAATAGGGACGCTATCGAATGCACTAGTGAAGTCAATTAAGACACAGCTAATGTATTCATTCTTGTCCAGTTTAAAGTGCCATTCCGTCATTGATTCTAGAAGTGATAGTTCGCAAGAATGTTGAGCTCTAAATCCGAACTGATGATTGCTGATCAACTTATTCTCATCCAGAAATTCTAGTATTCTTTTGCAAACGATACGCTCCATTATTTTAGATGTGGAAGCAGTGAGACTTATTGGTCTATAATTGAGCGGATCTGTACGTTTCCCTTTACGCTTGTAGACTGGTCGGACTATCGCTGTACGCCATATTTTAGGAACTTCGCCGTACAATAAGAATCGCTGAAACATTATTGACAATGGTACACAGATAGTGCGAGAACAGTTTTTCAAGAAAACGTATGGTATAAGATCAGGAGAGGTATTTGATTTCAAAGGGAGTTTATTTAGGAAGTGAAACACCAAATGCGGTTCTATTTGGAAGAATGAGAAGGAATGCAAAGAAGAAGAAATCTTAGGACAAGCATTCGACTGATTAAGCGAGTAAAGGGAAGAAAAATGATGAGCCATGGTTTGAGCCTTACCTGTATCGGTAGTAACGGTTAGGCCATTTTTTGTCAATGGACCGATTTGGGGGTCGTCTTTGATATTCGCATTTGTAAATGCAAATAGCTTTTCCAAATTACGGCTCTCAAGTAAAGACTTTTCCATGTTCCGTCGATGTGAGTCAAGAGCTTTTCTTAGTTTCTGCATTTCCTCCAAGAAAGGACTGATTCCGATAGACCCTCTATTTTTGTATAGTCTATTCGCTTTTCTTCTGATTGCAGCTATCTTAGGTGGTAGTTTCCCGTATTTATTCGAAACCTTTTTGCTAGGGATACAGTCTGCTATGATTTCATGAATTTTTCTGGTGAATACTGTATAGACCTCATCTACGGTGCTGAACTGCGCGAAGATGGTATACCAATCCGTATTAGCTATCATAAAATTAGCTAAGGGATAGTCCCCCTTATTAAAACAGTAGGTTTGAGTACTCTCTGACCTTTGGGGTCGGTATTGTTCGATTTTCATTAGAATCAGATTATGATCGCACATTGGTGGAGGGGCCGCAACAATACAGCTACCTATTGAGCTGGATTTGAAAGAAAATACTAGGTCTAAGACATTTTCTAATCTGGTGGGCTCTGACACATGCTGTATCAGAGAGAATTGTTAAGTAAACCGAAAGAGAGAGCGCGAAGAATGTCTGGTCGGAAGAGGGCAGCTGTAGGACGCTCTAGACCAGTCTATCTCTGGGGTATTAAAATCCCTCAATAATATATGTTCATCATCTCCATATTGTATGAAAGTTGTTTCTAATACAGTAAGAGCGCTTTCGAAATCGTCGACCGCGCAACTCGGGCTACGATATATGCAATGTATGAAAAAGAACTGGTTATTCTTGTATAATTTGATCGATAGAAGTTGGCAGTAGATGGAATGACTAGTTGACGAATGCAGGCTTGATTGTAAGGATTTATCTATCAGTAGAGCCACGCCGCCACCTTGGTTAGAGCTATTTCTATCAGTACGATAAACAGAGAAGTTATGATTCATGGACAGCATAGAATCATGAATAGTTGAAGATGTTGCCCATGTCTCAGTTAGAGCTATTATTTTTGCGCGATATTGCTCAGCGAGAGACTCAATGATATTAATCTTGTGAGCAACAGAGCGGACGTTTATCAGGAGAGCAGTTACATGAGAGGAAATTAGACTAGATATCGTGTCAGACGTTTGAGCGCGTAAAATCTTATCCTATTTACGTGTAACCGCAGGTAAGCATTGTTTATTTGAATCGAACCAAGGGCGATTCTTGTTGGCTGACAGTTTCCCTTTCGTTGCTGTCGTGGGGGCCACTGCTGGGTTTCCTCCATCAGTAGATAGACCTGGCTGTGGTTTCTTCTCTTGCATGGGCTCCGAAACGGTGTCAGCTTTCTTCGATTGTGCTCTAGTTTTCCTGGTTTCTCGAGCGCGGGCTTGACCGCCCTTGCTAGATAGATCAGTGAGCATTTGAATCGTGGGTAGAATAACAGGCTGAGAATCAAGATCAGTGCACGACGCCTTATCGTCCAAATGTCTGCTGTTCTCGGAAGATCTTCTAGGCAGCTCTCTTGGGTTTTTCAGCTTACATATTTCTGGCCCGTTCCCATTGTCTCGGACTACGTAAGCCAAGCAATTTGCTCTAGCGTTTTTTTTTCCGGCTTTTCTACGTAATTCGGAATCATATTTTAACTGAACTTTCAAATAATCGGGTCGTGCATATGAGTGGACGTTACCAGTCACCTTAGGGACGCAGCGAGTAGATCTGGTATGCGTTAGAAAAGCAGTGCTGAGAGCTCGACTATTGAACTCGATTTTGATTGGACGAGGACGGCTTTTAGCTCGTTCCTCACTATAGCTAGAGCCAGTGTGGCGATGAACAGAAACTACGCTAGTGTCTAACTCGCCGTTAGAATTAGCCAGAACATGCAATTCCGGATCATTAGCCAACCGTATGATGTTTGCGACTAGGAGTTGGTCGTTTTCTTTCGTTTCTTCTTCTGTTGCTCCTTCTGCCACTCCAATCAGCACTGCTCTCGTAGACTTCTCTCTGGCTTCTGTGTCGACAGCAAGGGAACGGGACACCGCAGAAGCGACAGCCGCATACGTCATCGGAGGAGCATCAGATTGGTTGGCGTTCGTGTATGAAACAGGGTTTTTGGAAAGTTGAGAGATAAGATTATTGACTGAAGCCATGAGTGTTCCGAGCGAGTTTATGAGCTCTCGTGAAAGAGCCATCTGCTCCTTCATTGCTTCAGTGAAGATTGTCATTGTTTCTTTGTTAGAACGAATCATCTGATCGGTCAAGTATTGCACAATAGTTTGACCTTCTTTGGACAGGTTCAGAGCAGCTTGAGAAGGCATTTTCTCTTTTATCTACCTATAGTATTCCACTAAGAATAACTCAAGTCTCCCTGAAGTCTCCGCAGATGTCTAAGGCTTCTTTTACACAAGTTACTTCCCACCTGGAGCACTGGATTGAAATTTCGAATGAGTGCTCAACAGCTATTGGAACAACAAGCGTCGTATCTGCACAGTCGGAAAATCTGGCACGACACGGGAAGCAGCTCAGATATCAGCAAGGAAGACAAAAAGACCAGAGAGGCGAGAATCGTCGCTCTTTTGAGACCCGAAAAAAGAACTCAAATAGGAACTCGAACAAGTAACAATTGTCTCTCGCCTATATGACGGGAACTATGTATATGGAGAATGTTGTGAAAAGCGTACGTTTTGAAAGGAGAGCTGTGAAGTCACCGCTCGCAGGTAAGCACACACAGTAGAAATGATTTCCCTTACAAATTGGCGCATCTGCTCGAAATGAATCTTCTGCGATGCTTCGGACGTGAGAAGCCTTTGCACTTTACCACGCTCTTTTCCTGCAAGAAATCAAGACGTTTTTCTCCAATTTGAAATCCTAATGAACCAATGAATGTAAAACTCTCACCATGTCGTCATGCGTGACGTATTTGTATGCGTAGGCTTTCGGCCCCTGCGACACGAACTCTGTTCCTTTTCCAGGAATTTCGTCCGTCAGGTCCCCGAGAAAGTTCCCCTTCAGCTCCTCCAGGGGATCCACTTCACTGTCTTTGTGAAGGTAGATGACCGAGTCCGTGTCCAAAAAAAAGGGTTGAAACAAAAAGAATCGGAATATAAAGCAAAGAATAACGAACAGATTTAAACGAACCACAATACAGCAGTCTGGAACTTTGCACTCGCGAGATGATATTGTATAGTGTCACTCGCGCGTAAGCCGTCGTGAGCACTGCCGACGCCACGCTAACGATCTTAAGTAGCAAATATATAAAAACGCATTTTGAAAACACGAGGAAAAATAAAATAAAATTTTTACGTTTTAAGTAATTTTTTCTCTCATTCTAACCCTGCGCTGATCTTCTGATGAGTTCATTTCTGACCTGCAAGCATTCGGAGTCATCAGAAAAAAAACACCTAATTTTTCGGCATTTTCGAAAGATCAAATCTAAACTTTTAAGAATGCAACAACAAAAAAAACCGGAATGGAGAACGCAACAAAAAAGAATGCAACAAAAAAACACGAAATCTTCTTTGTTGAAATTAAATTATATGTGAAGTAATATACTCAACCATAGCAGTCAAACTGAGAAAATAAAATACGACTTAGGTAAAACATACTGACAAATATATAATGTTCAGTTCCTGCGCTCTCAGCGCAACCAAAAATAAAAATTTTTTCACATAAGGGTCCCCCTTACGATTTGAAAAAACAGAGGCCCGCCGAAGGCGGAAAAAATTTTTTTCACATAAGGGTCCCCCCTTAGGGGTGAAAAATGTTTTCTTCTTTTTTTTTCTCACATAAGGGTCCCCCTTACCTTTTTTCACATAAGGGTCCCCCCTAAAGATTTGGAACACAGAGGCCCGCCGACAGAAGATCTGTCATGACTAAATAACCCCTGAGTGCGCATCAAGTTTATTCTAATACTTCTTTCAAAAACAGGCATGTTCAATCGAGTGAACAAAAGAAATAATACAAAAAAACTTTGAATTCAAGAGCGACTAACTTTTTTAAGGCAAAAATGTTTCGGAGTAGAAGTAAATGAAAAATAATATAAAATTAAGCACATGAAAGGGTCAGATAGACGAAGAGATGAGAGAAGAGAGGAGAGAGAAGTGAGAGAGAGAAAGATATAGGAGAGAGATAGATAAGAGAGATTTTATTTATATGTAGTATAGGGGTTGATAACTCACAATATTACTTGAATGTAGGTGGAAATACTTTATGAATTTCTTTTCATATAGGGGTGATTATAAATAATCATGACAATTTTTAAATTGAATAAATTTTTTCGTTGCTGTGAGAAAAATGAAGTGAATTTACTGTTTAAAAAGATTGGTTAAAGTAAAACAAACCAAATTAATCAAACGGTTCTATAGAATTTTGTTTTTAGTAATGAAACTTTTTTTGGTGCGAAAACACGAAATCTTCCTTGTTGAAATAAAATACGGCTTAGGTAAAACATACTGATAAATATATAATGTTCAGTTCCTGCGCTCTCAGCGCAACCAAAAATGTTCAAAATGTGATCAATATGCGTGGAACCTTATTATTGGTGATCAATTTTTTTCTGTGTGTATATCATGCAGTGTTTTTTTGCGAAAAAAAAAAAAAAAAAAAAATAATGAAACATAACGACAACCCGTTTTTTTCGCATTGCGTGAACGTCTTGTTCTAACCTAAAACTTGCATTATTTTTTTACTCTCTTGCAGAAAGAAAAAAAGACATCTTTTATATCTCTCTTACGTTATATATCTCTCTCACTAATTGTACAAATTTTAGGTTAAAACAAGACGTTCACGCAATTCGGAAAAAATGAGATGTCGTTATTTTTCATTATTTTATCAAATAAAAACACTACATCACTTCCTTCATGTAAAAACCAGGAATCTTCACATTCAAATGAAACTTTTTCGATTGAGACCGTCAACGAACTGAAAAAATAATACTTCTATGCATCAAGATGCCTGCTTACTAGATGATGCCTGCTCGTATATGTTCAGTTCTTACCGTCCCAATCTAACCGGTGGAATCGCCAGATCCTTGCAAACGTCTCATATGTAAACATATCTCTTATTTTCTCTGTCTCTTTTCTCATGCCCATTATTTTCTCTCGATTTGTCTTCCTTCATCTCAGCTTTCTCCTCTCTCTCTTTCTCTTTTTGTCTTTTTTTCTGCTTATCATCCTCATGTCGTTCTTCCTCTTCATCTCTTTCTCTCTCTCTCTCTCTTCCCATATATATACAATTACAATTTCCGTGTTGAATCGCTAGAAAGCAAATGATCTACGGGATCTCTCGCGTACTCACTTCTCAAAGCAAAATGATAAAGTATTCAGAGAAAAACTAAATGTAGATGTTGTAGACAAAAATGTAGAAAACAAAATCATTCTTTCCCTTCCCCTGTTCATTATTTCCCTTCCCCTGTTCTCGAGATAGTTGCGTTTGTCATTCTCCACTCTTCAACTGCCCCGTGAAACCATCAATCCCCTTCCCTCTACCTTCATGACTTCACTTTAAACCACATTTCACTACTTCCATCGCCTTCTTTCTTCGGATTCCTCGTTATTCTTCCCAACTCCACCCTAATTTATCATGAGGTCTCTTCGGCTCCCAAACACCCCATCAGATGAACTCCAGCTCGTCAGAAAAAACCCTTCCTTCTGTATATGGTACTTTTAAACTCGCATTAGCGACATTCCTCCTTTGTAAATATTCAATATGTATTTGCAAGGAATAAACTTAATCATTTATTTATTATTCATGTAGATTAATACCTTTATGTTGAATCGACGTTATTCAATAATTGTCTGAGTTATCCCCAAATTGTCACTCATTCCATGCGCGTCATCATATATTCTTATCTATGTTGTGCTTAGCTAATGATTAGGCAATGATCTACAAAGCCCCTCGCGCGGTTTCTTTTTCTTCGAGCCATGCTTTATGTTTAAATATAACTAAGTCTAGACAACCATTAAGAATTCAATTTCCCCTGTAGACCTCTTTACTGAATAGCACGGTACGTAACAACTAATACAATGTGTTGGGTGATCGTGTCATATTTTGTTGTGTGGGTTGCATTCTTTTGTTTTTTCGCCAGATTTTTCGCTCGTGTAAGCGGTCGTTTTTTTCATTTTGTTTGTGACCGGTTTGACTGAATCATGCGATTGACCGAATTTCAAGACAGCTGAATATGGTTTCAGGAAATGGGAGCACCTACATTGCTTCCACATCGATTCACTGGATGAGGAGCCTGATACAAGATTTACTTCTTCAACCACGCACCACGTTCAAACTGGTTAGCCACGTAGGCGATTTAAGAGCACTTGGCGCAATTGCGATTCGGCTCTTATTCCCTGATGGGCACATCCTACGTCTTGTCTTGTAGACATTGGCGCGATATTTTTTTAAATTTTTTGATACGGTCTCGTTAGCGTAAACTTTTACTAAGCCTTAGCGTTTTTTGGCACTCTTTTACTTCGCTGGTCTGGAGAAATGGACCAATGAACGGAGAGGGGCAAGGGAGTATCTCTCATTTTCCTTTTTCATTCCTCTCCCTCTCTCTCCTTCTCTCGCCATATCACTGGGTCTTGATTAGAATCTCTCGCCGCAGAGAGACATAGCTCCTGCGTGATTTATGATTGATTTTGTCTGTCTGTCTGTCTTTTTCTCTGCGAGGCACAGTGCACAATTAGACTCTCTTGTTTTTACATTTAAAAAAATTACATTGAAAAACGCTTAGGCTTCGGAAAAAGTTTACGCTAACGAGGCCGTACGGCTTAGGCAAACGAGACTGCATAAGAAAAATTCTCATATTAATTTTTTTGTCAATTCATTTAGTCTGGCCCCTAACTAAGAATATTTCTTGAACAAATCTCTAAGCTAGAAATAAAATTAAAAAATCGAGGAAAAAGAACGAGAAAAAAAACGAAATTTGTCACGGTGGAGTAAGAAAGTATTGTATATAAATTGTCCTTTTATCAAATGAACAATTAAGTGGGGAGAAAATAAAACATAGGGTCGTCTAGAGTCCGTATTGTTAATACTGTAAAAAAGATTGTTTTAGTTCAATGTTGAATAAAAGAAAATTGTTTTTCTCGAAAATTATAGGTATACAAGAACTATTCCATTTTCGAGTGAACTTTTTCTCCAGTAAACATTTTATTTAAAAGTTGGGTTGAAGAAAAATTTAAAATGCAACAAATTGTATATTCCTTAAAAACCGTTTCTTTGGAAAAAATGATTTTCAGCTTGGAATAGATTAAGCCATAAGCTTGAAGAACACATAGTACACGAGAGGTTCCGCAGATCATTTGCTTTCTAGCAGTTCAACACGAAAATTGTATTTCAAAAATTTTATTTTATAGATACAAGTTTAATTACAATGGAAAATGAGGAAAGAATAGACTAGCTTAACAATTGTCAAATGAATGAATAAATTCAATTACAAAGGCTAATACAGCGATTTGACTTTTATATAGCGAATTGAACGGGAAAAAAACTTATATATGCTTTCTACGAACATGGATCACGCCAAGGATCAATTCCAACTCTTTAAGAAGTTTATAAATTCGTAAACTTCACAATGTGTCCCCGTGGTGTAATGGTAACACGCGCTTCTGGTTTGAGACGAGATAGTTGGGTTCGATACTGCCCGGTGCACGAGCTTTATTTCTGTGCGATAGTTCAATCAAATAGCTTCTTAACCAGGCGTCACTGCCATTAAATTGTGTAACTTAGAATTCGAGAATGTTTATAAATGCTCTCCTAATCTTTTTTCTTATAATAATGTTTACCACTGTTTAAGAAAAGCTCACTTTTCATTATTTCATTCTTTCATAAATGTTAGCAAATGTTGTTTAGAGTCGCGGAATTGGAAATTCTGTCTTCGTAATCTTTTTTGTCTTGTGTGCTAATTTCGTTATTCTTAATTCTGAACAACAGTCTTAAAATTTTCAGAAGTTTGAGTAATTGTATGTTACTAAAGGCTTTTGCGATTGATTGATTGTTCAAGTTAAAATCCTTTATTCTCATCAGAAGATAACTTGTTAGATCATCACTGACATAGACTACAAACTACAACAACAAATTGGGTAAAACTTGGACAGAGGAATGAAGTGAGCGACTGTGGCGCTGCTGAAAGTGAAGATGCCTAGTTTGTTTAATATTATGTTAAAGCAGTTACGTAGCTCTTTTCGATTGCTTATGTTCATTTGGAAAACGCTAGATGATGATCTTGAAATAATAACAATCTCTCTTCCTATTCGTATCTTTGTTTAATTTAGCTCTCTCTCTCTGTTTTGCTATTCTCTCTCTTCTGTTCTCTACTCATCTTTATCCCTCCCTATCGCTATCGCCCTCACTCTCTCTTTTTCTCTCTCTCTCTTTCTCTCTCTTTCTCTCTCTCTCTCGCTCTCGCTCTCTCTCTCTCTCTCTCTCTCTCTCTCTCCCTATTTTGCTATTCTCTCTTTTGTTCTCTACTTATCTTCATCCCTCCCTATCGCTATCCCTCCCTATACCATTATTACATTATGTATAATGTGCAGTAAATCACATCACATGTAATTTACAACCCGATGCAACGCATGGAATTAAAAAAAAGAGGAGCCACGTAAGTTTATAAATTGTATTTTATATTGAGGCCGTACAGTCTAAATTGAAGATAAACCTACTATTAAAAGAGTTATTACGGTTAGTTCAAACACAAAAAAACCTCATTGGGGGTCCTAAAATACCTTTTTTCAAGGTTTGAACTAACCGTAATAACTCTTTTCAAAGTAGGTTTATCTTTGAGGTTCTTACATTATCGAATTTTTCTAGCTGAGCTGATGAGAATGAATGAAATTTTTTTGAAAAAAGTCGATTTTAAGGGTTTTAGAGTATTTTTTTAAAGTGGCCATAACTCGCTTCAAAATTGAAGGGCATTTGTGAAACTTTGTCCATGTCATGCATTATACAACGATATAAATTTTTGTTGTTAATCACTTTTTGCTTAAATCAAAATTTGAGCGGTTGAGAGCAGCTGTTGGCGTTGTATTTAACTTTTTTTGCATGCGATAGCCTAGCTCTTAACCGCTTTATCAATGCCCAATGCTGGTTGACCTTAGTCTTTAGATAAACACATGACTTACACCTAAAGCCCCCGGAGTGGTGGCAGCCAACCAAAGAATCTTCGACAGCCTCCGTCCCGTGATTATTCGGCTCTTCAGATAGGGAATCCACCGTTGATGAGGTTTCTGCAATCAAATTCTGGGCAGAAAAGGAACTAGCAGCTGCCAATGAAAGTTTAAAAAACCCTAAAAAGGGAGATGAAACAGAACAACTCTGAGTACTTGCAGATGAAGAGAGAGTCGGTGGAGTTGTACCGAATTCGGACTCTCTGCTCATTACAGTAGAAGAACGAAGCAGCGCATTCATATCTTTTCCCGCCTTTTTGACCGATAGATTAGAAGAAATATTTGAAAACGATTTGATGTCTAGAACTGTTGACAGAAAAACTTCGACCTGAGTGGGGTTAAATCGCATGTGACGATAATTTTTCCATTGCTTCTTCACCTCTCTTTCATAAGTCAGGCGTGGCAGAATTTGATTGCAATTCTCTGTGGTAGCCCCTAAAAGGATTTCGATCATCCAATCTCCGAAATAGTTCACAACAAACTGATATTAATACTTTGGGAGCGGATTTGGCGGTTTTATCCGTTTCCAAAACTGCCAAATTTGACCTTTTTTTCTGTGTGTAGAACCAGAGATTAGAAAAATCTTTTCGAACGATTGGTACACTTTTTGTCAAAAAAAGTCTTAACGTCGAAAAACTAAACTGCTCACAGAACGAAACAGCGGAGCTACTATCTTTTCTATACCTTATACCTCTGATTCTCCACCAGGTATGTTTTCCGTATTGTTAATGAAGTGAATTGAGAAGCTCTTGATGTAGGGAGAAAACTAAAGAACTGTTTTTTTAGAAATCGCAATCATGTCCAATTTTGTTATATACGGAAACATGTATCCATTCAACAAGGTTTGGTGTTTGTGGTAAAACATATGCTATTTAGGTTCCATTAAGGCTGCTTTTGTAGAATGTTCTATCTTGGTCAAATTTACAGTCTAGTTCATACCTACCATGTCTGCAAACTATCTTGGTCAAATTTACAGTCTAGTTCATACCTACCATGTCTGCAAATCCGTTGAGCTGAGAACTCAAAGCCCTCTCCTCTCATACTTTTCTAGCTTTCTATCCGAAGTCATCCTTGAGGTTATATTTTGCACTTCTAAACTTATGTGGTTAGAGGTGGAATAAAGAAAGTCTTGCTAATCAACACTAACAAACTTGATTTCATCAACAATAGTGTAACAGAAGACCAACTTACCTCTTTTTCTTGCTCCTATCACAAGGCCCTATCTTGTTTTTTTTAAAACTTATCGTTTTCTTCGTTGTTGTGATTATCCATCTCTCGGTTTATCGTGCAGCTGTCAACCATAATATCTCACAGTAACCTCTTCTTTATACATTTTGCTTTATTTTATTCACTCGTTAGCTGTTTCTGTTAGAACCATTGTGCGAAGAGTCCCGAGTTCGACTCCCAACAGAGGTGATTCACTTTGTCCTTGATATCTTGATATCTTAAAAAATGGTTTTTGAGAGTAGTAATTGTTTAAATAAAGCATTCTGAACCAAGCGATCAGTTTAGAACTACTATATAGACCCGTCAAAAATGTCTGAGAATTGCTGGTAGTGCTCATAGCGCACCAGGATGTGCTGAAAAAAGTTTTTTTCGGGCAGGCGACCGGGCGACCAGTGGGGGGGGAGGTCGCCAATTTTTTTCTTTCGTAAACGCACAACACGAATAATGTTCTATGTGAGAGTTGAGCATCATTGTAAGAAAATAGTTAGCCGGTTTTTAGTGCCGTGAGCAAATAAGAGAAACGGCAACAACGATAACTAATCACAGAAAATTCAAAGCAACTTGACAGAAATTTACTAGAGAAAAACAACTTGAGTGTTCGTGAAGTTTAGAAACTAGTTGTGAATTCGGCCTTGAGAAAGATAAATTAAATAACGAGATTGAGCAAAATTAAATTTGTGGCCTTGTTTACTTTAAATAAATAGTTTAATAGAGAGTTAAATTAAGTTTAACTCTGTGTTAAACACAAATTTCAAACTGCAAATTACTCTATCTACTCAACAAAACTGCCTGACATTCTGGAGATCCGGGGACTTCTGGGAGATAACGGCTCGCACGGCTAACGGCTACGCGCTCTAGGCTCTCACAGCAATGCCTCAAACTTGGGTAATTAAACCAAGTTTGTTTAATTATAAAAACAAACAAACAAAAACACAAAATGCTAGTAATCATTTCTAGCAAGAGCGTAAAGACGCAGAGATAACTTAGCTGCGTAGCTAGACTGTGTGAGCGCGCGTCCTAGGCAGTCAAAGAACAACGGAGCGAGTCGAGTACGAGGGGTACGAGCCGATCTAGTACGTTTAGTACGAGCCAATTTAGTACGAGCCGATCTAAAAGCAGCGGCGAGTGCAGCCATGACTGCAGATGCGGGCCTTCCCAAGCGAGAAAGCAGCAAGGTGCACTTGAGCGCGCGCCGAGGATTCATCTGCCGCATGCGAGTCGGCTCAATCGAACCTTTTCATATTCTCCGCAATCGACGGCCTCTCTTCTCCCAAGGAGGGCATCATTACGTAGTAATGCACTGCACCGGATACATCAAGGGAGCTCCTCCACCAGGCGTAGAGGGACCTGCTTCTCCCTGCCTCGTTGCTATCGCAAGGCTTCAGGTGGCCTCGATGCCTCGCTGCGCGAATGAATCCCTGCAGTTCTCGTTGCGGGTGAGTGAGGAGGGAGAAAAAATGATGATAGGAATCTCGTCGGAGTCCTTGCTGGGTCGTCCCTGGTACAGCCTATTCCATCCGTATGACGAGTCCATGATTAAGAAGACCTTTCTGAGTCTCACTTCTACGCCTGTCACATTGAATGCACGCATCAAAACGGGCCCAATGTAGTCGGTGACTACCCTTTCACTTAATGTTGACCCCTCGTACTCGGCTCGCTCCGTTGTTCTTCGACTGCCTAGCACGCGCGCTCACACAGTCTAGCTACGCAGCTAAGTTGTCTATGCGTCTGTACTCTCTTGCTAGAAATGATTACTAGCATTTTGTGTTTTTGTTTGTTTGTTTTTATAATTAAACAAACTTGGTTTAATTACCCAAGTTTGGGGCATTGCTGTGTGAGCCTAGAGCGCGTAGTCGTTAGCCGTGCAAGCCGTTATCTCCCAGAAGTCCCCGGATCTCCAGAATGTCAGGCAGTTTTGTTGAGTAGATATAGTAATTTGCAGTTTGAAATTTGTGTTTCGCACAGAGTTAAACTTAATTTAACTCTCTATTAATCTATTTCCTTGAAGTAAAAAAGGCCACAAATTTAAATTTGCTCAATCTCGTTATTTAATTTATCCTTTCTTAAGGCCGAATACACAACTAGTTTCTAAACTTCACGAGCACTCAAGTTGATTTTTTTGAGAGAATTTTTTTTTTGCGAGAATTTTTTTTTTGCGAGAATTTTTTTTTCGCGAGAAAAAAACCAAAAGCGAGAATTTTTTAAACTTGAGGGTTATGATAGAAATTTTTTTATTTTACCCTTTATGATTTGAAAAAAAAAACAGAGGTCCGCCGACAGAAGGTCTGAAATGACTATTTAACCCCTGTTCACAGCGGAAACGCATTGTTTCCAGACTTGGACTAACTTCCTTTTTTTTTAAATGGAATCCGATACTTAAAGATCAGTAATATGTTTTTTATCATTTTGAGTCTCAACAGGAATATTAAATATTGAAGCAGTTAACTCATTGTAACACTTTGCTTCTTCAGGACTTGAAAGGCGAAGATAATAGACTATACGAATCGTACCGTGAAATGCTACGAAAAGAAAATTACCTGGACTTTACCTGGAATGTTCGATCTGCCGGTATGTTTTTTTTCCAGATCAGAGATCCTTTCTAAATTGGAAAGTAGGAGTAACGAATTTGAGCAAAAACTCTAGGCCGTTAAATAGTAAAGTATCACCGTCTATTAGCAGATTTTGCATAAAACCTTCTCTTTTTTTGTTTCCAAGGCGAGTTTTCGTGTATGAGAAGGCGCTGCTTCCGTTAAAACTAATTTATTTTGTTGCTGGTAAATCTAAAATTTAAAATTCATATGCAGATGTGAAAGTTCTTCTCCTACGCATTACAAAATTTTCGATAATTCTCTTCAAATGAACCAGGCCGTTTTTGGGCAGCCAGGTTTTTTTAGTGTGCAAGAAAAAGGTATAGACGCCCGCCAAAAGCGAGAATTTTTTTAACTTGAGGGTTATGATAGAAAAATTTTTTTACCCCTTTTGATTTGAAAAAAAACAGAGGTCCGCCGACAGAAGGTCTGAAATGACTATTTAACCCCTGTTCACAGCGGAAACGCGTTGTTTCCAGACTTGGACTAACTTCCTTTTTTTAAATGGAATCCGATACTTAAAGATCAGTAATATGTTTTTTATCATTTTGAGTCTCAACAGGAATATTAAATATTGAAGCAGTTAACTCATTGTAACACTTTGCTTCTTCAGGATTTGGAAAGCGAAGATAAGAATTTATATAATGCGTACCGCCGTATGCTACGAAAACCTTTCGAAGAAAATAACCTCCTGGACTTTACCTGGAATGTTCGATCTGCCGCTACGTTTTTTTTCCAGATCATTTCTAAATTGGAAAGTAGGAGTAACGAATTTGAGCAAAAACTCTAGGCTTCCCTTCATAGGTCCCCAGGAACTATTTAAAAATTTAAGTTGTTTAATGGTAATTATGTACAAAAATACTTGAAAGTTGTTTTAAATTATATGTTTCACAGTTTCATTTGGTGAAGAAGTGAAGTAGTAGGTCACTGAGAAAATATGTTTTTGATTTATTTTTATTGTAAGGAGATTCGCTCTTTTGTAATCTATAGAGTTATCGAGTCATTGTCTGCATTTATTTGTAGCTCTTTATTTTTGATTTTGTTACTACTTCTTGTTTTGGTAATGTTACATCTCGCGCGATGGGCCTGATCAACCCGGAAATTATTAAGTTAAAGGTGTGTGTATTTTGCAGCGATTGAATTTAGCTTTGTTTGTGTTTTTGAAGAAGAAAAAGGGGAATAAAGGATTATTACAGTTGTTTTTAGAGACAACAACGCGTCCTTATTCAACTGTTTTAGATTTTTCTTTGACTTTTTACTTAAGAGAACAAAAAGTTTATGAACGGCTTACTCGTTCAATTTCAAAAAAAGGTAAAGAATAAAGAATAAAATAACTTTAAAATAATAAAATAACTAGAAAATTTATTTCTAAGCTAGAAGTGGACTCTTAGTTGAAATCGAATTGTTATCTATGAAGAATATACTTCAGAGTATCAATCTTTATTCCAAATTGCATACTAGTGTTACAAGAATATGTGCACAGTGTATCGCTGTCGTGTGCACAGTGTATCGCTCTCACATAAGTGATATCAAATTAGGTAATACCTACAAGTAAACAAGGAGAGTTTGAACTTCGATAAAGGTAGTAATAATAATAATTTCTACAAAAGGTGGCATGTTCACACTGAGAAGAGTAGTAGGTAAAAATGAACCGTGGCATAGTTATACAGGAGAATAAACAATGGAAAAACTAATTATAATTTCGGATTAAAGAACGAGGCACGATTTCATCTCTAGAAAGAAATGAGATAGAGGTTTTAAAAGCTTGAGATGATTTCAATGTAACGATTCAATGTAACGAGTAGTTTTGAAAAAAAATAATTTGTTTGAAGGGGTGCTACCGGTGATTGAATGTTATTATAAATAGGAAATCGAACATTGTAATTTTTGAAGTTTATAACTGAAAGAATCGTTAGTATTATATATATATATATATATATATATATATATATATATATATATATATATATATATATATATATATATATATATATAAAATCAGGAAAGTTGAAAATCAGGAAAGAATAGCTTAGCTTAACAATTGTCGAATAAGTGAATAAATTCGGTTACAAAAGCGAATACAGCGATTTTACTTTTATATATCGAATTAAACGACAAAAAAAGTTTATTTATGAGAAGAGAAAAGTAGCTAGAACACCACTTTTTTAATTACGACTTAAAATATTTCAGGTTCATACTATTAATCAAGTTTTGAGGTAGCTTGCTGAAAAGGCGGGATATTCGCATTACATAAGAGTTATTACTAGCTGTATTCTTATATGTAGTAAATACGTGATAGTAATTGGTCTCTTTTTTTCCTTTCTCTTTTTTCAAGCTGTTGGAAAGTTATCTTTTCTTCCTGTCTCTATTTCTATTTTTCTGAGCAACCTCTGGCTTCTCTTTAAAAGCCCACCACAATTCTGTCGTTAACCTTGGTCTCGCGGGCGTGCCCTCTCTCGACGACCAAGATCGTCGAAATTCACAAAAAAATTCAGTTTTCGAAGAGAAAAAAATCGCACTTGTTCAATTTTTCAGGCGTGTTCATCTGCTTGAACTTTCAAGTGATTTGTAATTTCTGATATTTTTTTTTTAAATTTTATTTTCTAACTGTGGGAAATTATGTCGCGTCTATTTCAATAAGAGTAATCGACATCCCCGGTCCATCAGAAGCCGCTAATTTATCTGTCTCATACTCCAGCATATCCACAGAACAACAAAAAAAGATCTTTCGTAAAACTTTCTTGAAACAGGTAATGTTTTTTTTATTATTGTGGAGTGGGATTACAATAAATCTGTTCTCCTTTTAAGAAATAAATGTGTTTTTTTTAATCTAATTCATAGTCTTAGGTTTTTTGTAGGTTGGAAAAAAACTAATTTCTACTTCAATCACTCATCTGTACAGACCGAGCGAAGAAGAATTCTTCTGAGAAGGCACGAGGGATATTGAGTAATCCAATTCTATATGGGAATCCTACTAAAAAAGAGATCGATCAACTGATATGTTTTATTTCGAATTTAGGTCTTCAAGACAAATGAAAGTCTTCGAGAAAGAGGCCGCATTTAATTTAAACCTTACTTCGAGCAAGTTTGTTAGTATAATGGAGCGTTAGAATTCAACTTTACACTTTACAAAGTAATCTCTGGAAAGTGAAAAAAATTCTACTTCTCCAACTTTATGCTATATTTTACCACTCTCTCGCACCCACCGCTCGTTGTTTACGTCGTGATTTTAGAGTGATGGAGCGTTCAACGGGATCACTTCGCAGAGATTACTTTGCAAAGTGAAAAGTTGAATTCTAACCGCTCCATAACACAACGCCTATCGTATTATATTAACAATCATGTTTTCAACACAAAAAAACAGAAACGAGAGACAATGCGCTCACGCAAAAAGACATGCGGGTTTCCGAGCTAAGAGTTTTTCTCAAATCCCGGTATGAAGTTTTTTTTGTCACGTATGTACGTGAGGACTGACATAGAATTTTTTCTCATTCTTCTCGTCAGGTTGATAAATGCACTATTTTGTGACGTTCTATTCGATATTTGAATCTTTCATAGTGAGAAGTTTAATCAATGGCACACGAAATTTTTCTTCAAAGCAATATTCTCGGAAATATTTTGTAATCTACGAATAGCACTCCACAACTATGAACGATCTCAGGTTTTTCAGATTCAAGTTTGCTAGCTTGATTGTTGACGGTTTTGACGACTCTTTGCAAAACTCGCCAAAAAGGAACCATATGTAATATTTGTATTAAGATCGTTCGAAAGAGTCAAGTTTTATCTCGTGTTTTCTATGAAATTTTTTTTTTCAAATCAAGTATGCATTTTTTGTACTCATTTATTGTAAACATTTTATTTATTACAATACATACATTGTACTCTCGTACGATGTTGTTGCTTTCTTCGTGCCTGCGCTCTATGTATCTC
Organism: Allodiplogaster pararmata; assembly: GCA_964056735.1. Classification (NCBI taxonomy): domain Eukaryota; kingdom Metazoa; phylum Nematoda; class Chromadorea; order Rhabditida; family Diplogasteridae; genus Allodiplogaster; species Allodiplogaster pararmata. Next base: position 35,496,251 of record OZ057404.1, on the reverse strand, counting down.
TCTCTCTCTCTCTCTCTCTCTCTCTCTCTCTCTCTCTCTCTCTCTCTATCTCTATCTCTCTCTCTATCTCTTTCTCTTCCTTTCTGTCTTTCTCTAGCTTTTTTTTCCTCCTCGCTCTCCCGCTTTCTTTCTCTGCTATTTTCCCATTCTGTGCCATTTCTTTCAAGTCTTCATAAAGCACAACGTTTTTCTCTCATATGTACCGGTTACTCTTATGTCTGATATTTCTCTCGATGTTTTTTTCTCGTTCCAATCTACAATTTAAAAACTTTTAAGCCTACTCCTGCTGGTCTCGATGCCTTATATGGGATCCTTGGTCTCGATGCCTTATATGGGATCCTTGGTCTCGATGCCTTATATGGGATCCTTGGTCTCGATGCCTTATATGGGATCCTTGGTCTTGATGCCTTATATGGGATCCTTGGTCTCGATGCCTTATATGGGACCCTTGGTCTCGATGCCTTATATGGGACCCTTGGTCTCGATGCCCTATATGGGATCCTTCTATACGTTTTTCTTCGTGTCTCTCATTTTCGCACTCTTTTACCTTAAAACGTATCTTTCTAGGTCAAGTCTAGCTCTACTAATTTATCGCAAATAAATGTTTTAGCTGGCATCCCCTCAGGAATCATTTTAAAATATTTCTTTTTCTGCTGTCTCTTTATATTTATCTTTTTTCTTGCACTAATTATCTTCTCTCTCTGGCTGACTCTTCTTTACTCTGTCTCTCTGTCTCTCTCTCACACTCTCTCTCTCGGTCTCTTTCTCTCTTGACTCTATCATTTAGTCTACATTGCCTTTTCATTAGTCTTTATTCATTAATCCGAAGGGCTAGTTATTGTAGTGGCAGATACGTTCTCTCGCATTTGCTCATAATCTTCCTATCAGGTCTAGCGTCTTTCTTTGGGTGACGCTTGTCACTTTTTTGTTCGCATCTTGTTGTATGGCTATGATTCTCTGTAGCTCATCATCTAGTCTTTTTAATGACTGCGCGATTGCTTGAGTCAGGCAGTTTCTCCGTCTTCGTTTCGCTGCTACTTTTCTCTTTGTATCACGCAACTTCTCTCCTTCAATTGAACTACTAATCATATTTCTCTAATTGTATTTTTTAAATATCACATATATTTGCTTTCTACTTCTCCTGTTCTGTCTGGCTTTTATTTTTGGTTTCCCTACTGCTCTTGTTTCTGCTCCAAACAGCTTCGCTGCCATGCTTTTCAAAGTTCAAAGTTTTATTATCAGGCAATGTAAAATAGAGCTTGATGGGGTATTAGGGAAGATTTAATTTAGGAGAATTTTGATGAGCTACGGGTTGAAGAGCTTGGAAGCGGTAGAGGAAGATCAGAAGAAAGGATGAGGGCTATTTATGTACAAACGTTCCAAAGCGGCCATTCAGGAAAAGGGGAGAAGTGAAGAGTGATGAATGGTTGATTTTTTAGATAGCAGCCGTTCCCGGGGTAAGGGAAGAAGAAGAATGAACTACGGATTTTTCATCACTTCTTTTTCATCAAAAAATTCCATCACTTCTCTTATGCTTCGTGCCTCAGGCAGTTTTTTCGCTACTACCGTTTATTTCTTTTCTCTGCCTCAGGCAGCTTCACTGCTCTACTCTTTTTTTGCTCCCTGATTTAAAAAGCTTCAATGCTTTTGTTGCCTCTCTCTGCCTCAAACAGCTTTCCTGCCTCCGATTCTCTATCACTTCCTTTTGTATTGGTTTGGGCAGCTTCGCTGCTTTTGTTCAACTAAATCTCTCTTCTTCGCCTCAACAAACTTCGCGGTTTCCGTTTCATTATTTCTTCTCTTCTCCCTGGCTCAGGCAAAATCACCACTTTCAGACAGCTTCGGTACCTTCGTCTTCCTACTTTTCCCTACTCCCTGCCTCGGGAAGCTTCGGTGCCTTCATAAATCAACTTCTACCGTCCTTTTTTGACTTGTACAGCTTCGCTGCTTTTGTTTCCTTATTGTACTTCTTGCATCAGGCTTGCTTGTCGACGGAGATCCTTGCTCCTTTTTTATATATTAGGGAATAGTACGAAAAATTCATGAAACTCTTACATATATCTATTACGTATCTTGACAAACACAATCATAAAAAGTCATCGAATTTCTTTCTTATCTACTGCATTGGTTGGATAGTATCGTCTACAAAAGTTCCCTTAAATAATTAGAATACACGCATAACTTTTTTCTAAGTTACTTTTTTTAAAAGTAACGTTTGTAGTACGATTTGCCAGCGAACAGTAATGTTATCATAGTTCTATAGAATCACCGACCCAATTATGAAAAGAGTAGTATTCGAAGTGTAACAATTTCCCTTTCAGTTAGTGAAGATAGCAAGTCAAGTTTTTTGCTTTTCATCTCTCATTGTTATTTTTTCAATTATCATAGCTTATTCAATCTTTTTCATTGCCTCTTCAATAATGTAATCAGCGAAAAATGTGTCTTTAAAAAAAAGAAGCACAAATGCGTGGTAATAAGCGAACGATTCAATCTCTCTATAAATTTACTTTATCGAATAACTTGCTCTATCTAGTTTTTCTAATACACTATGAAATTGTGGTAAATTTTTTAAACATCAAATCAATTCAGTCTAATCGCCAAAGAAATGTTTGTTGTTCATCCTGGAGAAAGTAAACCCAATGTTAAAAAGTAAACGGAAAACCAGTAGCGAACAAAAGAATCTTACTAACAGATAATATCTTGAAAATAATATCTTGACCTTTCGAAAAATATCTTTGAAAAATAGGCATGCGTGTAAAAGATTTTAAAGATCAACAAATTTTTTTATACGATTCTGCATCGTCGGATGAGTAGTGAACTCTGTTCTGTAGAGAACTCGAGTGCAAAAGTAGCTTACTTTTCCCATTTTTTTAGTTGTAGAAGAGAGCTTATTATACATATTTGCTACAGCAGCATTTCACTGGAGACCTGCAAACGTGGTATTTATCAACATTAATGAGCATCCAAAACTATATCAATAATTATCGCGGAATTTAACAAGACTTAACAATGCGGAAAAGTAAATGCGAAAAAAAAAAGACACGTATGGTGTGCTTATTTTCTATTATTATTGATTTAGAATATGAGTTCTTTCCAGCGTATGTTGAGATCAGCAAAGAGTTTTTTTACGATTAAAAGTGCCCTCTTATTTAGTCTTTCTTATTAAACTGACATGATAAGTAGGTATTCTCGTTCTGTGAAAGCTCTGTAGAATAGAATTTTGTTAAATATTCATGAAACTTCTGTTTTTATCTGTATTCTTATTTTGGTTAGTTCTTAGTCCTTAATATTTTTAACTAGACTCTTTTTTCTCTTTTTCTCTCTCTCTCTCCCCCTTTTTCTTGCTCTCTTTCTCTCTCTCTTTCTCTATCTGAAGCCCCTATTTCTCCTCTCTCTTTCTCCTTTTCTCTTTCTGCTTTTCTCTTTCTATTTTCCACTTTCTTTCGCTCTGTCTTTCTTTCATTCTTCTTCATCGTTTCTTCACATCGAGCGAACGTTCATGTATCTATTGAAGTTGCCATCCACCCTTAACCGTTTGCTATCAAAGCCACGCAACCTCTCCTTCTCGTTTCCCCCGTTCACGATAAGGAGCTGCGTCGATCTCCTATTACTTATTCACTACATTTTTGTTCTATTATATTTATGCCTTATTTTCTCCCATTTCTTCTTTTTTCGAATTTTTTGTCCATGTAAAATCCTAATGAAACACTTACAACACGTATCCTGAGTTCTTTGTTCGCGCTTCTCAGTGATTTCCGCTAAAACTCCTGGCACTTGTCTAGTTCGACAAAGGCTCCTCCCCCCCCTTCTTTGATGCGCGATGTTGCTCCTGTTCTCTCTCATTTTCCTCTATTTCTCATCCCTCTCCCTGTTATTTTTACATTAAAATACGTTTAGGCTTAGTGAAGTTTACATTAACGAGGCCGTACGGCTTAGGCTAACGAGACCGTATCAAAAAAATTAGTCAAAATCCGTGACTCCACCCCCCCCCCCGAGGAGAAAGACGGGCGGAGCGAGCCTACGTCGATTTGGACAAGTACCAAACTCCTTTTTTTAATGCTTATAATTCTTCTCATATCAATCTTATTTGAGCTTCAGAATCACAGTCGTTTTTTGTTCGCAAATTCAGTGTTTTTGTTTCGCACTCCTCAAAGGACTCAATTTCATTTTTTTTAAAGTTCTAATTCATTTTTATTATTCTGTGCTTAGATTTCCCTTGAGAAAGAGAGATCAGAACGAGACTTACTAAATCGCTTTTACTCAAAGAAAACATTGTGTTAGTTTGTGGAAAATTCTTGTGACTGTAGGAAGTTATAAGTGTTTTTGCTTGTCTTCGCAAATCAATCCTAGATGAACAACTTCAAAAATTAGCGACACTGGTGTTTTTTTGTTTCTTGTAAAAAATTTCTGTATTATTATTTCTATATTAAAATATATATTAAATATTTCTGTATCAAAATGACTTTCACTCTCTCTGTGACTCTTTCTTTCTTTTTATCTTCCTGCCTATCTTTCTCACTATCGCTCTCCATCTCTCTATCTCTCATTTTCTCTCTATCTCTGTCCTTCTATGTCTTTAGATCGCCCATTCTTTCTCTTTACTTACTTTTTTGTACTGCTAAATACCGTTTCAACCCTTTTCTCAAACGCCTGTCAACCACAGAACATTTTTAAAATGTAATTTTTCAAAGTGATCCAGGGAAGTCATGTCGAGCACAGCGGGAAAGGGCGCATCAGACGAACTCAACAAGGTAACTCCGTTTCGTTTCGGATCACAACTGAAATCTAACCGAAGTTTTGTTTCATGAGTTAAAATTATTCTTTTCGGTCTAATTATTCGTCGTTCAAAAGCAACTTGGTCAATTACAGTATCGCCCAAAGCGTAGGTCATCTTCGGGCTCATCAGGTCCAGATTCCGAGAATGAGCTGGGAGGAAGAGGGCAAGGAGATAGTGCGGTAACTAACTTCATTAATCCCAAGTGCATTATCATTATACATACATATACATACATATGATAAAGTACATCATGAACGCATATGAATTATAGCTCTTTCTAGTAACGTGAATTGTCTCAGAACAAATTCAAGCCGAACCCTACAAGCAAATTTTTTTAGTTTGAGCATTACACACATAATTGAATGCGATGCAACTTGAAAACGTTTGATATCTCATTTACAGACTTCTATTCGAGTATTAGAATCGTGCTAATTTTGTACAAAACATTAGTATACGTGCATATCGTAGTAGACTAATCCGTAATAGGTTGGCATACTACCGTCCGTTGTTGATGAGTAACTTTTTTCAGGAATCGCCGATGAGGCCATTTAACTTCTCAAAATCGCGCATTCTGAGCATCAGAGAGGAGTCCAACGGTGGAGCAAAGGAAGAGGTCAGACATTTTATAACGACATGGAGTTCATTCATTCCTTTATTCATTCATTCTTTTTCCCGTGCACGCTTGATATGATATTAAACGATAATGATTGCGGAAATGCATTGACTATCTTTCTAATGGCGGTGTATGTATGAGTGAGCGGTCGCAAGAGTATGAGAGAAAAGGGAAAGGGAGAGGGAAGAGGAATGATTGATAAATATAAATAAGTTATTCAACAATCAAAAACATTAGAAAGAGGCACAATAACATGAACAGCCAAATTCATTAAATTGTTTTTGAATATCTTACTATTAGGTTTTATTACTATTTTGTAATCCAAAAAATTCTATACTGATAATTGACGAGAAACTCATGTAGATAAGAAATACTGGTTGATATTATCAGGCGTAACAAGACACAGGGTTCGTCTAAGGAGGAGGTGAATAGGTCTCAAGGTCTGGTCTGAATCTTAGTCAAAAAGCCTAATATAATAGGTCTGTAAAAAGGTCTCTAAGAGTTCTATGTATATACATAGAAAGGCTAAGAAAACGTTTGGGCGAAGGTTGAATATTGAGGTCCCCCTGACTCAGTTTTTATTAAATGAGTTTTGCTATTGTTTATAGTGTTTCAGGCTGGAACAAAAAAAGCAAAAACATGTTTTTATTTTTTTAAATCAAGTTTTTGGTTCAAAGTTTTTTATTTAAATTTGAAATTTATTTAAGCTATTATGAATTCTGAAATTGATTCAATGCGATTTTTGCTCTAAAAATCGCAAAGCTTTAGTCCAAACCGATTTTAAGTTTTTAGCTGATTGTTGAAACTTCAGAGCCAGAACTTCTTTTTTTTTATCGTGGTCTGCTTACTAATTTTTTTAGTTGCTTTTTTATACATATCTTATCACTCTTTGGCAAAAGAGTCAATTTGCTTCACTAGCGAATTCTAGGTTCACTCCCACACCTTCAATCAAGTTGGAGCTCAATGTTTACTAAGTGACTGATGGTGCGTTAAACTTAAAATATTGCCTATTTCGTGAATGATAAGCAAGCCGCCAATTTCATCGTCTTTAGTCTCACCACGATTTGCCGTGAAATGGCAATGGATTACGGTGTTTTTTCATGTTGCTACTTTTTGAAAGGAGCGTTTTTAGGTTGACGTTTCATTATTTGGGAGAAGTTTCATCAAATTATGTTTCTTCGTTTGTTTCTTCATCGTAAAAGGGGTGAGGTGAGGACAAAAGAAGGTATTGGACTGCTTCATTTGGCGTCCATTGCACACGGTTTAAGAAGCGGTCACATAGGACAGCCAATGTCGGAGGTATGGAGAAAGGTGTCCCCCTCCGATGGAAGGTGGCCCAAGAATCTGAGTCAATAAATTATCGAGGTTTCTCAGCCAATACCTAAAATTATTATATGAGCAATTAAAAACATGACTCGGGTAGCTCTTTCCACATTGTTTCAACTCGATATAATAAATTAAAAAAATTGTTGAGCTTTTTTTACAGACTGGTAAAAGCAATTAAAGTTTATGACCTCTAGTGAAACGATATTCCTTATTGTTAAGGTTAATGGTTCATCTAAATGAGTTTGATTTAAAGAAGAAGAGAAAACTTGGTTCAAGACTGTTGCTTTCTCAAAGTTCATGCATGTTAGTAAATTTTCGCTCAATTCAAAATAAAAGGGATTTGGTAGAAATTTTAGTGTCGGAGCATATTTCAGATATTCTTTGCTGCACTGAAACATGGGCTAATCATAACAAAACCCCAAATAGTATTTTATCTGTCAACGGTCATTTTAATGTGTTTCATAACAATTTACCTTTTGGTCTCGTAGGGGATTTTAATTTTAATTAAATAGACTGGGATCTTATGAAGGCGAAAGTCTCTGATTCTCATTCGTTTTTTTCCTTTCCTTTTGTTTATCTGCTACACTTACTCAGCACGTTCGCTGCCCTACCAGGTCAGACAAATGTTTGGATGTTGTACTATCTAGCCATGCCTCCACTATGATCAACTGCCACACTATTCCTCCACTACGTTCTTTAAACCACTGCCTTTATTACGAAATATTAGCCTCTAAGCCCAAATCAACCACAAAACATTTTTGAACTTTCAGAATGCAAATTTCATTCTCGCTGAAAAGTTGATGAGTGGGTTTTTTTAAACAGTTGATGACTGGTAGATTGGGTTGGTGTATTGAGTTTTAGCAATAACCCTGACGCCCTATTTGAAGCTTTTTGTAGAATAGTGAAACAAATTGCAGAGAAAACTGTGCCTTTGGAAGTCTGAAAAGTTGTTCGAATCTAAATAACACTTCAAAAATTTGCGGACTTCTCAGAAAGAGTAGAAGACTATACAAGAAAGCCCATTTGACAGGTCTGAATCTTTACAAACGGGTCTCTAGACTACTTCGAAAAGAAATTCGGCTCTATAACTCTAAACGAGAAGCTTCTAATGCTGAAGCTGGTCCTCACCGCTTTTATTCTTTCGACAAGAAAAAACTGCAAAGATATTATTCCATGTGTTCTATTAAAGACTTTTTTTAAAGATCAGGAGAAACTGTTTAAAGATCAGGAGAAACTGTAACTGGTAGATGAAAGATGTAGATGGTAGAAGTGTCACTAAATAGGTAGATTTTTAAGTAAAATAGGTAGACGTGTCACTGATTTAGATAGAAGTTTTTTTTCGAAAATGAAGACTTTTTCACTAAATTAGGTGGATGTTTCATTGAATTAGGTACACGAGTAATTGGCGTCTATCAAAAACCATTTTCAATGTTTGAAGGGTGGCCACTGTTCATGTTTTTTTGTGAGGCTCTTCAAGTGCCTGTGAATCATTGGATTTTTTTTTCGTATTTAAAGTCATTCAGGATTAGTTCATTCATTCATTCATTTGCACATTGCGGTACAACGGATAACTGTCACAATGGTGAGTTAGTGCAATACAATAAAATCATACATATTTAATCAGGTTATTCAATTTTCTAAGCAACGGTAAGTTTTAACGGTGCGTTTTAGACGACTTAAAACCTTTTTATTTCTAATATAAGCATTCGCCACCCAATCAGATGGACCACGAGCGTATGGTGACAGCGGCGCAGGTTGTGTCGGCGGGCTTCTATAGATTCCGCGTGGAAGAAGCACCGAATGTCGTGACAACTGCGCGGATCAGCGCGGCGGAAGAGGTTCAAGATTAAAACTCAAAAGAAAGAAAATTCATTCAGCGAATAGAGCTTTGAATCTTTTGATAACTCTTACTTCCCAATAAAATTCGAAGGTATGGTTCACCCATAATGAGAAGGAAAGCGAGAATATAAAGTAAAGGTGAAACATTATCAATGAAAAGAAAGCAAAATTGGTAAAAAGCACTTAGGTAAAGATCGAGAGTGCCTTTTTTGTTGTTGAAGACTTGCTTTTTGTTTTGGAGACCCACGCTGATACCGGAATAATGACTACCATATCAGTCAATAGCATTGTGCAGGAAACAAGAAAAGAAGGATTAAACAATTTATTCGATCACTGTGTCGAATGTATTATATTTTGGAAGTGTGCAAGCGAGTAAGTTTGGCTTCCTCAATTCAGCCCACGTCAACCCTGTCGACGGCCGTGATTCCCTCCCCAATCAGGATGACCGGGAGTCAAAAAGTCCGTTAATCTTGTTAACAATCAGATTGAAACCATTTTTCTGAAAATTCAGAATATGAGTTGTTTTGACGTGCGTATGTTTGGCTGAAACATAATTTGTATCATTGGAAACGGAAAAAGGAGCAAAAAGTAAATGGTGGCTCGGACGGTTTCACTGCCTTGAATTTTTTGAGAATATGAATTTTGCCGCTTCATTTTGAGAATTTGAATAGGACGTTATATGTATCTTAACCGTTTTGGTCATTTTCACTACCCAAAGTAGCTAGAATTTGGCAAATTAGTTTCCGTGGAAGCATTTTTATGAGGGTCGTTCCATTCGAAATATGGTTTTTTAACTTTTTTTGATTTTTTTGCTTCAGAAGTGACATAGTTCATTATCTCTCATGTAATTGATAATTGTGCCATTTTGTTTATTAAGTGACGAACATCACATGGGTCTCGTCGAGTTTTTATAGAGAAGAAAGACGTAAGGAGCAGGGGACAGGGGAGTTGGTCGAAATCTCTTCATAGTAGTCATTTCTGAATATCAACGTACAATTTCATGAGATCGAGTTTTTTCTCTCAAGTATTGTAGTCAATAATGAGAGAAGGCTTGAAGTCTAGAGATATGAGGGAAGAAGCGACCATGTCGCAGCGAGTGAAAGGGGAAGCGACCATGTCGCAGCGAGTGAAAGGGGAAGCGACCATGTCGCAGCGAGGGAAAGGGGAAGCGACCATGTCGCATCGAGTGAAAGGGAAGAGTGATTGACAATGAAGACGATTTAGTGTTCTCTAAAAATGTAGCTGAGTTGAGAATGTCCTTGATGATTGCAGCAATGTTACTCCCCGTCCACAGGACAAGTCTTCCAGCCGAACACTTCCTTTTCTCTTTCGGCTTCTCCAACGCCTTCTCCGAACCGAAAGCGCTATTTGAGGTCTTGCATATCGAATGATTCACAATCTTTTTTTCTCTTTTACTTTTGCCTTACCCTCACTCTCTTTTCTGCCTATATTCATCATCATCGGTCTCAAAGTTTCACCCTTCTCTTTTTCTTCACATCAATCGTTCTTGTTTTTTTCTTTATCTTGACGCATTCGAAGTATTCCATGGAAGATTTTAATTTCCTCAATCACGGTTTTTCATGAAACGAAATTGTTGCAGGAATCTTTGGTTATTTATACCATATTCTTTTGAATCAGAAAAATCTATGTTCAATTCAGTTTTGATCTTTGAAATCGTTTAAGCAGTCTTCTCTCTACCATCATCTTTCTGTCTTTATCATGGATTGTGGAGTTACAATCCTTTCATGACGCAATTGCTTCATGAGCATGCGTGACTAGAAAGAACGGTCACTGTGCCTTAGACATAGCAAGAAATCGCATGGGACAATGTGTGCTCGGTTGGTGTATTGCTAACGCTCTACAAGCCCCGAATAGGCGGCGGAGGTTTGGTCCCGGCCGGGTGCCATTTTTGCCCGTGCGATGGATTCTTTCATTCTATGTTTAATTGATACACGTTATCATTTCAGTGCACTATGCCAGTCACCCATCGCTGTGCACCCACTCAAAAGACGCGGCGCCGACTGTCGCGACGAGGAAGCACCGATTGGCGCAACGCCATCTAAGCGACCATGCACGCCTTTCAATAACAGGTGGGATCTTCTCATCTTTTAAGGTTTTGATTGTTAGTGATCAAAGGACGCAGGTATCAAAAATTGAACAAGGGTCTTGGTTTTAGAGGTCATGTCGAAATGAAAGGGAGTGATAGGGATACTAAGCCGAGAAAAGAACTTGAAGTGTTCAATGAAACATTGGTGAAAATGGCAGGTGAAGTTGACAGTTCAGATTACTGTCATTGTCTTTTGATGAGCGTGACATTACTGTCATTGTCTTTTGATGAGCGTGACAGTCACATTATCTTTTTGCAGCATTTCTCCTCTAGTGAGAAACTCACGACCACTTTACGATTGAGTGCCTCCGCATCTGCAGACTCTTCAATAGGATCTCATCTTATTTTCCCGCTGTGATGTTTTTTTTCAAATTTACACAATCATGTCCAATTTAAGTTTTTCCAGTTAAGATTGCATTCGAGTTAGATACAACGCATCTTCCTTCTGTGTGAAAGCAATTTTTTCTACTCTGTAACTCGTGAATGATTACAACAATTTCAATAGAAAAAAACCTATGTTCTTTGTTAGCTTTCTCTGTTTGATGAGCGACTTGTCTTCTTTGAGTGTTCTAAGGACGCCAGTTTTTGTTGATTAATGTTCCAGCATTATTGAATCCTGTTCGAGAGCGGCAATGATAATTCAATATCTAAGTCTAAATGAAAAAAACAGTAGGTTGTGAATCTCTCATTCTAAAATATGCTTAGAAAGAAGATTATCGAAAATACATATCTCTTTAAGATATGGTCTTTCTCGATGCTGATGTATGAGACGAGTGTGAGTACTATTGGTGTTTTTTTGTTTGATATGTTGATTTCATGAAGATTATGCTTGTTTGCTCTACGGGATCTACAAAGGGTCTGGTAATTTAGCCTTTGCTATAGCCAAGACAATTTTTTTAAAATTTCATCAATGTTTCTTTTCCAAAAATAATGTTATTGGTTTTTTCGTCTTGTTCCTCGGCCTTGCAGCTTCGTTAGCATTAACTTAATCTAAGCCGAGTTTCAAAAATACATGGCCTTTTGCGTATTTGAATAAAAATGTTCTAATGACAGTAGAAACTATACTCTTCTATCTTTTTTGTGAAGCCGAGCAGTTAGAATTTCTGCAATTTTTTCAAGACTTCAAAATTTTCATTTTAAAAGAATCTTCGTTCAATTTTTGAATAAAAATTCGTATTCAGCTGGCTTAAAATTATTTAAGTGCCTGAATAATCGCATGATTTCTCATAAGAATCATTAACTGATAAAACTTGAAGCTTCGGGGTATTTACAAGCCGAGAATAAATTCGAAGGAAGAAAAGAGAATGAATGTAGTATATCGAGAGAGAAAACTCATCTCCAATTTAGTATTTTGAAAAAACTAACTGCAAAAAAACTAGCATTTTTAGAAGACCAAAAGAAATCAACAAAATGGACGACACCGTATGGGATATCCAACACTTTGTACACGACACTTTGTACCCACGATTAAATCGGCAAAAAATTATCAATGTGAGAAATTTTTATCAAACGGTCTCGTTCCTAAGTTGTACTGTACGGCCTCGAAAGCGCAATCTTTACCTGAACTTGAGCGAGAAAATTAGTGAATTTTTTTTCCAAAAAGGAGAAAATTTCGCGTGTACATTGTCGCGGGTACAAAGTGTCGGGTACAAAACGTCGCGGGTACAAAGTGTCCCGTTACATATTGTATGTACACATCTATAACTGATAATACGAACAGAAGTCTGTTCGTACTATGATTTGGTCCTTTATCAGAAGTCAAGAGATGATTCTTCAAGAATCTGGATTTCTCACGAACTTAACAAAATATGTATGTACAAGGGAATATTTTAAGTATAGTCTAAAAGTTAAATAAATTCGATGCACTATGTTAAATGCAATCTGTCGAATGAAGTTGATTAGAGACCATTCATGAAATTAACTTAATTCGAATGAAGTTGATTGGAGACCATTCATGAAATTAACTTAACTCGAATGAAGTTGATTGGAGACCATTCATGAAATTAACTTAATTCGAATGAAGTTGATTGGAGACCATTCATGAAATTAACTTAATTCGAATGAAGTTGATTGGAGACCATTCATGAAATTAACTTAATTCGAATGAAGTTGATTGGAGACCATTCATGAATTTAACTTAATTCGAATGAAGTTGATAGGAGACCATTCATGAAATTAACTTAATTCGTGCAATGATCATCTGTTGGGTTTCTAGTAAAGAAAAGTCCCAGAAGAAGTTGTGAGTTGCAACTTTTAAAATCTATCAGTGAGTGGGAAGTATCTCTTCAGAAACATCAAGAACTAGATGTTATCTATTTCGATTTCGCGAGGGCTTTCGACAAGGTCTCAAATTCAGAGTTGATCAAAAAGCTTCATTACATGGGAATTACTGTCGCTCTGATAGACTGAAATACTTTATTCCTGCAAAACCGTTCATTTACGGTTCGAATAGATAATGTCTACTCTGAATCTTTCCCAGTAACTCTACTTCATCAATGACATTGAGAGCTGTATTCCCTCGACAGTGAAGTTTTCCTTGTTTGCCGATGACCTTGAAGTTTTTAGCGAGGACTCTGATTCTCTTCAACTATGTTTAAACAATATCTCAGAATAGTCACGAGAATTCAAACTTGACTTAGCAATCGAGAAAATAGGCTGGCTCCGTCTTTGGAAATCTCAAAACGATTACTTCATTGATAGCTCACTGATAAAGGTCATTAATTTAGTCAGAGACTTAGGTATTGTAGTGGACTCTAAGCTTAGAGCTCAACTTCAAGCAACACGTAGAAATCATAAGGGCTAGGACTCTGTGTAGAATTTCACAAGTTTTCAAAGTGTTTAGATGTCTGGTCTTGTATATACATATATATGCTTTATACGTTATTGAAAACGCAGAACAATAAAAACAGAAGATCATACACACAAGAAAAACAATCGATTCAATTCATTTAAAGAAACCCAACATTTAATATTCATTGTATTGGTATGATTTGGGTGGCGAGTCTCTTGATCTTCTCAGTGTTTTTCACTCTCTCAAGGGGTTGCAAGTCCCTTCATGGCAAGTCATGTACGGTTACAAAACGGTGTACACCACTTACATCAGACCCCTCCTCGCATATAAGACGATGCTGGGAATAATTTTCGCCAAAATGCTCAAAATGTTGTTCCTCGGGCAGATTTCCCTCGAAAAACCAAGCTTTTCCATGGCAAGAAACGGAAAAAAGCTACATGATATATGGCAGCAAATAAAATGCGTTTTGACGGGCCTGCCAAGAAAAACCGTCAAAAAACAAGCTTTCTACTTTGTACTCGTTTTGTCACTGCCAGAATACGGTTTTTGTTTGTCCTTGTTTTGTCACTGCCAAAATCGGGTTTTTGTTTGTCCTTGTTTTGTCACTGCCAAAATCTGGTTTTTTTTGTCACTGCTATAATCGGGTTTTTTGTCCTGGTTTTGTCACTGCCACAATCGGGCTTTTTTTTTGTAACCCCTGCAACCCCTTAGCCTCATTTCTGGGATGATGGAGGATCGCTCTCAGCAACTCTTTGGGGAGTGCCAATACTAGACTTTGATCTCATCCAAAGGGCTGAGATGCAATACCAGCAGCTACAACGCCCACAGACCAACCATTTCTAGCGACGTACCTCAACCGAGTTTACTAAACTCGGTTGGGGTACGTCGCTAGAAGTGGTTAATATGTGGTCGTTGCAGAGCTGTGTTGAACGGACAAAAAGTGTTCAGAAAAAGAGCCGAGTTTGGCAGTGCCAAAACATGTCACAAAGGAAAAAACAAAATTATCCGTGATTTGGCAGGAACAAAACTTGGCCACAGAGTCATTCATCATTTGGCACTGCGAAATAGTGGCCGATTCTTGGTCCCTATTTTGGCAGCTAAAAAAAGACTAATATCGGAATTTCCTTCTCCCAAGTTCGCATACTCGAAATCTTGGCAAAATAAAGTTTTGGCTGAGGAAGAACATTTTGAGCATTTTGGCGAAAATTATTCCCAGCATCGTCTTATATGGTACGTCTTATATGGTAATTATCTTCTCCCCAAAAACACGTAGTAATTGCTCGAAAAGATTGGAATACCCAGAGACAAGAAGGGCTTATTCTCGTTGTGGAAGCTTAAGGCTGAGTTACCCTCCTCGTCTCGAAGAATTTAACTTGGACTCATTAATCATTCGACGAATCTGCTTTGATTTATTGTTAGTTTTTCGGCTACTCACTGACAGAGCGGACTGTCAGGCGTGCAAGAGAGTTAAGATTTCGAAATGAAACTAGTCTTCGGACTTCAGACCGAACTTCTAAATTAACTCTCATAAATTATAAACGATACAATCATCCACATTCTCTCTTTTGTAGGTGCTTTATGGAATAAAGTTACAGAAAAATTCAAGATATCAAAGCGTTCGGCAAGGCTCTAGAAGACATAAACTATTTGACCTCATAGCCTTACCGAACTTTCTGTTGTCAACAGAAAAAATCAACGTCGAAGATAATTAAATAATTATTTTTTTCTTCCCAAGTCTTCTTTTCTCTATTCCATTCACTGCATTCCCTTCTCCATTCTATTATTCCATTTAAGAGGTAGCCTTACAAGCTATCCTATGGTGATAAAGAAATTCGTTAAAAAATGGGTTTTTATTAATTTTAATGCTTTGTTCACACCCTTCATTTTAACGTGGATCACGATTCTTAGTTTCTTCAACAACAAAAAGAATACAGATGGAAGTTATAGCGCTTGTGAATTCAGAAAAAGTAATAGAAAGTTCTTACGAAATGTTACAAAACGAGAGATATTTCTGAATATTTATATTCTGCTTTGAGTTGGTAACTATCGACTTTTGAAGGCATTCCTAATATCCCACGCACGTGTGACTTGTACGTCTCCCACAAAACATCATATTGAGTCTAGTAATAGTTTCAGCCGCATTTATCAAACGCGCCTTCATTGTAAGCACTAGTTTTCCTTTACAAGTTAAATTCACTCTTCATGTTTTTTATAAACGTAACCGAAATGGCAAAATTAAAGGAGAATTTGTCTAAACTATTATGAATTCACTCAAGATATCTTCTCTTTGATCATTTTTTCATTCAAAATATCTCTTTTTCGAATTGTCTTCATAGCTTTCCAGTTCAATCACTCCGGAACTCAATACAAAGATTTATCAGCCAATGTTTTAAAAAACTAGTTAACAGAGAATTCAAACAATATTTCCGGAACTTTGCGAGCGAAAAAGGGAACGAATACCAATGAGAACACATCCTTATTTCAACTTCTCCCTTTGTTGCTCTATACCAGCCTTTCTGTGTCCGAATCGTTCGTACTCATAGAACAAATAAAAGAAAAACCTTGGAATACTTTTATCTTCCATGACTAAATTTTTGTCTATACATACTACAGTTTTTACTACAGTGGTCTTCATCAGCATCAACTAAACCTTAAAAAACCTTCACTCATACAACCGCTTGTTACATCAGTTCATCAATTACCTAAACTGATATCACTTATGTGACAGTGATCCACTTTGCACACCATCCTTGTAACACTAGTATGCAATTTGGAATAAAGATTGATCAAGAGTTCGACAACGGAATGAAAAAAGGAACAACTCGTAAAAGATATTCAAAGACATAAATTCCCTCGATTTTGTACGATAAGACCTTGTAAATCCTATAGAGAGACCTATCAAACTCCAGGCAATGTACCACAGAGAATCCTGGCCAGCAAAGTAAGTTCATCCTACTCATGTACCTTAAAAAGCTGTGCTCCATCAGCTTCGCTTTGCTCCAGTGGAGCTCTTTCTACGGTACAAGGCGACGGAGTACTGATGCTGCGCAATTTCTTCGGTGGTGCGTCCTGAATCAGGCTTGCACATTTTCGTTTTTTCGAATAAAAAGGTTTTCGACTTAGTCGAAAAACCAGTGTCGAAAAACTCGAAAAAGGTTTTCGTTTTTTTCGATTTTTTTGTTGTTTTTTCCTTCTAGTTCACGCTTTTTGCTAGTTTTTTAAACGTTTTTCGAGGAAGCCTAGTTCTGATCATGATGACGGAGTGAAAAACACGTTTAACAATCATGCATTCTAGAATGGAAGCTGTAAATTCATAGATGTTCTAGTCATTCGCTACAGAATAAATTTGAAAGACATGAAGACCTGAAACTTGTCATCAGGAGAAATTCCTGATAAATCATCTCATGTTTCCATGTAAAAATTTTCCATCCTTGATTCTCTCTCAAACAACAATTGTACCCAATGTTTACTGTAAGAAGAACTTGAGCTGACATCTTCTTTCTTCTGCTCCGAATTGAAGAACTCACTGGGCATTCTTTTCTGAAATCATCACTCGTAGGAAGGATCAGTATGTATGTTGAGGATAGCTATGTTATCAACACTTCACCATTCGAAGACTAACTTACAAGACAATTGCTTGAAAACCCCGAAATTAGATAAAATTATGAGCCCGTGCGATGTAAAAGATAAAAGTTAACAGGAGCAGAAAATTCATTTCACGAGTTTTGTACTGTGGCGAGAGTGCGTGAATTTCGCACATAGCTTTCAAGCGCAGTGTGGCTTAGATGAGTGGACGAAGACTTGGGAGAAGGAGTGAACGCTGGCAAACTCACTCTTGGTCTGGTGGATTCCTCATCGTTTGCCTGATCGTGTACGGCTGAACTCGCCATTGCTCTTCGCATCGCCGGTGCGTAGCGCGGAGGGATCGAGAACGCCTGCAAGAAACCATATCAGTCTAAATCAACTGCCAAACCTCGCTCGAGGCAAAGTTGTTTCGACATACATATGTATCCAACGTGGTTTTGAGGTTTTTTCAATTGAATTTCGCATACCTAGCCTTTGAAACAATGACACATTTACAGCCCGTGCTTCAGCTTACGACTTCAAACTAAGAGATCGGTTTATTGTATTCGATATGTTGTTGCCGTCCTCAACATCCGTCGATGACTTTTCGCAGACTTATTTTTCTCCAAAGAAGACGCAGGAAAAAAGGCTGCTTCTTTACTCCTGCCACAGATCCTCAATCGTTAGAGTAGTCAGACGGACCTTGCAGCAGAATAGATGCGGGAAGTATGGCCTATAGTCTGTCTAAGAGACGACGATCCGTATCCGATATTGAGCGCGTCCTTGAGTGACGAATAGAGGGGTTGTCTCCATGCACTTATGCGTTAGAGATAGCGGGCTTGCCCGTCGCGGACCAAAATTGCATAGTATAGTTCGTCAAAGGTGGGCGAAGCCGGACTGGCCTGGGCATGCCACCGGATGAAAAATCAGCCAATACTCGCCAAAACTTTGTGATGGCGAGTTGAGGCGCCTTTTGAATAGCCTCCTGCCCTCTCCGGTCAAAGAATGGACCTTGCGAAGAGAATCGCTAACTGCGATGCGAGCCTAGACCGACCTTTTCCGGACTTAGAAATATCCACAAAAAATGATTCTTCTCGACAAGCCTCTAAGCTAATAAAAGAAACAACAATATACAAATTTTTGTAGAAGGCTAACATGAGAGCGCTGTCGACAGCCTAATGTTTGCGGCGATTGATCGACTGCTTCAAAGGTGTTCATGCCGCCTTTTGCAGCTTCAATTTCCTGACCATTCTCGCATGGGGAACCGAGTTGTGCCCATGGAATTTTGGCGACAGAAGTCGACGGATGGGGTCGAGTGCTGTCTATTCCCGCCAATCCTGGCAGATCCTCTGGAACAAATAATTTTGATTCTCATACTACAGTGGTAATTTGCTTCCCAACACAATTTCCTTCCTAATAGTAATCCCAATTCTCTCAACTACCAAAATCGTGAACCATACTGGGCTGAGATTATGAATGTAAGAGATCCATTGCACGGGTAAGAATGACTCTCGGCCGGGACCGAACCTCCGTTGCCTATCCGGGGGGTTGTTGTTGTTATTGCCGACAAGCAGCCCGCATCGAAGACTTTTGGTTATAAACACTCTCTTTAATGAGAGAGGTTCTCGTGTTCTTCGGACGAGATGCGTCCGGAGAAGGGTTTTGATGTCCTTTGCAGTCCTGAGACTGTCATGCTGCACCTTGTGAAGGCGGACATCGTTGTAGCAACCTGTTCATGCTATAGGCGTTGTGAGTGGGTGGTCAACCCGGCCTAGCATCGTTTTGGGTGGGAGTAGAGACGTCTCGCCTGTCGTTGACCGGAGATAGGCAAGAGGCTATTTGACTGGCGCCTCGACTCGCCATTGATAAGTATAGCGGAGTATCGGCTGATGTTTTGTCCGGTGGCTTGAAGAGGCCGGTCCGGCATCGCCCTCCTTTGAAGAGCTATACTACCCAGTTTTGGTCCGCGGCGGGATTTCTCCCGCTACCTCCCAGAACGAATTCTTTGTAGGGAGGCGTTCCTCTATCCGCCACTTGAGGTCGCGCTCGATTCTGGACTGGATGATCCGGCTCCATCCGTGACAGGCTCTTAAGGCTGTAGAGTCACGAATGGCCACTGTTGCCAGTGTGTTTCGACGGGGGGTAAGAATGGCCCTCGGCCGGGACCGAACCTTCGTTGCCTATCCGGGGGGTAAGAATGGCCCTCGGCCGGGACCGAACCTCCGTTGCCTATCGGGGGGGGGGGGGTAAGAATGGCCCTCGGTTGGGACCGAACCTCCGTTGCCTATCCGGGGGGGGTAAGAATGGCCCTCGGCCGGGAACGAACCTCCCTTGCCTATCCGGGGGGTAAGAATGGCCCTCGGCCGGGACCGAACCTCCGTTGCCTATCCGGGGGGTAAGAATGGCCCTCGGCCGGGACCGAACCTCCGTTGCCTATCCGGGGGGTAAGCATGGCCCTCGGCCGGGACCGAACCTCCGTTGCCTATCCGGGGGGGGTAAGAATGGCCCTCGGCCGGGAACGAACCTCCCTTGCCTATCCGGGGGGTAAGAATGGCCCTCGGCCGGGACCGAACCTCCGTTGCCTATATGGGGGGGGGGGGTAAGAATGGCCCTCTGCCGGGAACGAACCTCCCTTGCCTATCCGGGGGGTAAGAATGGCCCTCGGCCGGGACCGAACCTCCGTTGCCTATCCGGGGGGGGGGGTAAGAATGGCCCTCGGCCGGGAACGAACCTTTCTTGCCTATCCGGGGGGTAAGAATGGCCCTCGGTCGGGACCGAACCTCCGTTGCCTATCCGGGGGTTAAGAATGGTCCTCGGTCGGGACCGAACCTCCGTTGCCTATCCGGGGGGTAAGAATGGTCCTCGGCCGGGACCGAACCTCCGTTGCCTATCCGAACCTCCGTTGCCTATCCGGGGATTGAAGATCGCTGCCAATACACCAACCGACCACACATTGTCCGATGCGATTTCTTGCTATGTTCAAGGCGCAATGACCGTTCATTTCTTAAATACTTTGCATCCTTTCGGAAAACGATTTGTTTCTATGGCAGCCCCGCCAAACAAGATATACGGTCAGTGATGAATATAATTGGAGCCTTACTTCCTCCGTCATTTGAGGAGACTAAATAGCAAAGAATTAGACTGTCGAACGGATCGTGATAAATCTCATTGTAGTAAGTTTTTACTGAACAAAATTGCATTGTTGGTGCTAACGTTTCATTTCTTTTCTTGAAGTAATTCTTCATGTTAACCTTGTTCGCTCAAAGACTCTGGCGAATCAACTCCTAAAAAGGTCATATTTGACGTGGATGGCTGATCGACAGCGTTGGAGAAGAGCTCTTCAGTTCGAAGGCTCATGTTTGAATCCTTCGCGGGTCGGCTCTTTTTTATTGAACCCGCCTGCTCAAAGTATTCATTTGATTTCACTTCCTCGGAATATAACAATTCTTGGAAACCAATGCTAATTTTGCCGTGGTTTAACGTTTTACATTAGTGATTTTCGAAAGAACTAATTATTTTTTGTTGCTACCAGTCATGAAAAATCCAACTTGGCGAGAGCGTCGAACATGATCATCGGAGGAGTTACCAACTGTGTACGCCGTGAAATCACCTGGGGAAAAATGTAACTGTTCTTCAGCTCGAGAACCTTTTGATACAAAAAGCATCTATGTTGACGCGAGCACCATTTCTCCTTCTTTTCTTCACACATGCTCCGTTTTTATTCTTACATGGTTGAACTTCAACAAAATCGATGCAGCATCTGGTGCGTTATAACTAGAGAAATTAATTTTTTTTTTATAAATGTGATAACTGCTGATAAAGTACTGTAATGAAATATGCTCATCAACCCTTTTACATTACTTTCACTTGTTTTTCGTCTGATCAGCGCTATTTCACCCTTCATTATTCGCTAACTCGCCTTTTTCAATTATTTAGCCTTTTTGTACTCGAACTTCTCGCAACTCTCTTTTTTCAACGTTTTTCAACTTATCGAATTAGTTATATTCCACTTTTATGACAAGAAAACAAAATATCAGCCATGTATCCAAAAACTTGATCATATTGAAGCTGTAATCATTATTCTGGTAATCTTGATCCTCTCGCAGCTGGACTGCAGTCCCGATTTAAGCTTGCCCTTTTACTACACTCATGTTATGAACTATTATGTTGTTGTTGTCTTGCCCATATGTCCTGTCGAAGGGAGTCCTTTTGGGATAGGTTGGTGGTGAGGATCCTTTTGAGTCCGGAGAGATTTTCTCCGTCTACACTCGCACCGCAGTCGGCGATCCTCTTGGCGAGACCCATTCGTTAACCGGAGAAGGGCAAGAGGTTATTTTACTGGCACCTCGACTCGCCATTGAAAAGTATAGCGGAGTATCGGCTGATGTTTTGTCCGGTGGCATGCCCAGGCCGGTCCGGCATCGCCCTCCTTTGACGAGCTATACTACCCAGTTTTGGTCCGCGGCGGGATTTCTCCCGCTATGAACTATTATAGAAGTTGAGCTGAGATCTTCTGAATTGATCAATCGATAATCATCCGCGACTTCCCAATTGCCTACTTTCTCTGTTCAAGAATGAAGACACTCACGGAAAGCATCTTTACACCAAGACAGCTTCAGTTTTTCGTTCTTATCATCATCGAATTGCGAATCAAACTCCATGATCACATCACGAAGCGACATATCTGAATCCGGCGGCGCAAAGCCAAGGTCCTGAAAAGAAAACAGTACATCGTTAAGGAAGAGGTAGCTAATCCTCATCTCTCTCCTCTATACGTACTTGTCATCCACTTCTTGCTCACCGTCTTCACCGCTTCTCAAATCGAAGCGGAGACGTTTTCCACCCCATCAGCCAGCCTCTCTTTTCCATCCAAGTTCCGTAAAACGGATGAAAATCTCGAATATCTCCGGTGAATAAATGCACTTTCTGATAATACTCGGAGACGAAGTCTATAAGATTCAGATCATCATCATATTTTCCAGATCCCTGAGAAATTCTCCTTCCTCTAATAATTCTACTTCCGAGTTCGAGTTGATGATGATGAATGCTGAGAGACTCATCTCTGTTGTCCCCTCCATTCCCCGATGTTTATCCCACTGACTTCTTCTAATTCTTCGTTCAGCTCGACATCAAAAATCACCTCTGATGCACCTGAAAAAACTACGATTTAAAACGAAAAATTGATAGCTTTTTAGGCCTACACTGAAATAAGACCCTGCCCGGCGGCGGGATAAACGCCCCCCCCCCAAAAGCGGACCCTGCCCGGCGGCGGGATAAACGCTAGGAAGAAGAAGAAGAATAAGAAGACTGAAATAAGAAAGAAAATATATGAAAAGTGAATGGGAACGAAAAAGGGCTCTGACTCTTCTTCAGTTAACTCTAAAGAATGAAAGGTAGTTTTTTTAACAGACTCTCTTAGTTTCCACTTTTGACATCATAAGAAGTGCTGTTTAAATGAAACGAACACGTACTTACTCTTTTATTCTCTAACTTAGGTAACAAAAGCTCGCCTGGCGAATCGGAAGTAGTGGAGAGGCTGCTTCCATCTGCAGCGGGCAAAGATGGATTCAGGCTATCCGAAGAACGACCGGGGGAGACCGCTGGCATTGCCTTCGTGTCCTTAAAAAAATCTCCATTTCTGGCATCAAGTCATCATCTTTGTATGACATTTGCACATTTTCCATTGAAAAACAAACCATCAGGCCCTCTTCTCAGCAGGTCTCTCTTCACATTCCGTTCAGAATATGGTCTTTGTTCTAAACACAAACTTAATCAAACTTTGATCGTTTTTTCCCAGCAGTGTGAAATGTGGCATGTCTGCAAACTATTTGGGCCAGCATAACTTACTTCAAAATCAAACGATTTCGCTAACTGCTATCTTTTTCGACCCAAAGGGACCCTATGGAGAAGAAGGGGGGGGGGGGGTTTAATGATAAGTCTAAAGTTTCATCAGCGTATGCGGAAGCTTGTAAATGATGGACTGTAATACTCAGGATTAAAAGATGTCAAAAAAAGTTTAGACACAATAATAGGAACACTGCCAATCTTCTGCTGATAATTGTTTTGTTTTTATATATATTCAACTTGATTTAAGTACTTTTCGTGATAGAATTTAGTTTTTTTTTTCATGTGAATATACGTGTAGAGACTTTCAGACATCAACAACAAAAAGTTTTCGAAAACATTGAAAAACTGAAAAAAGTTTGTTTTTTTCAGATTTTATTTTTTTAAAAACTCTTGATGAGAGCCGTCTGAGATAAAAAACTTGAAATCGGTTCATTTTGAAGAGTTATGCTTGCCCGAATAAACTGCACAATAGCCGGTAAATGAATCACCGTCATTTTGAACCCGACAATTTGTACCCGCGACACTTTGTACCCATGATCAAATCAGCAAAATTTAATATATTGGGAATTTTTCCCAAACGGTCTCGTTCCTCAGCTGCACGCCCTCGTTAGCGTAATCTGGACCTACACCTGAGCGAAAAAAGAGAAATATTTTTTTTTCTTAAATCTGCGTTACTGTCTCGGGTACGAAGTGTCGCGGGTAGAAAATGTCATGATACGCCGGGAATTCGATAGAGAATATACCACTTGTATCAAAATATGGAGAGAAAAATGGTTGTCGAATTATGAATGAAGATGAGATTGATCTCTGCTGAAGAGCGTCTAACGTTAACCACCAACCTTGGCTATTACAGAAGCACACCCTGCACACTGTACACCGTACAAATGCACGCTGTATAATTACAAATGCACGCTGAGGCGCGGGAAAATTCTTAACTCAAACACTCTTTCTATCTTTCCCGCGGCTCAGCGTGCATTTGTAATTATACAGTGTGCAGCGTGCATTTGTACGGTGTAGTGCGCACAGTGCGTGCATTTGTACGGTGTACAGTGCGCACAGTGTGCTTCTGTAATGGCCCCAACCTTGGCTTCTCCGCACTCTGCCTCCTCCATCTCTGCCGCCAACTCGGAGTTCGTTTTTCTAGTTCCTATACTGTAATTTTGGCAACTGACGTCTCAAGAAAACATAGCTAAGTAAAACAACACCTTCTATGGGAGAATTTGTGAACTACTATTGATAGAGCCCTTTCCTTGAATTTATCAATCCACACTCCATTTTCTAGTGTGAACTATAAAAATGGTGTAAATAAAATCATAAAATTAACTGTTTAATTACACTCAGAGCTGTCTGGTAGATCTTATCAATCGAATCTTATCTTTTCCAAACAAATTCGGGACTTTTTCTTTCTTATAACAACAAATACTCTTAATGAATAAACATATCAAAAATTGAGATGGATCAGAACAGATTTTATTGACATGTTCATTTTGAATTTGTTTACATAACCTATTTTTTCTCAATGCACACCATTTAATCATTTCCAACTGTTTCCGAAAGAATCCTCAAACATCGAATTTTTTAATGAAAAATTCTGCATATAATTCTGCATACAGAACTTTATCTTTCAAATAATATGCACTTTTACAACCTTTCTCTTCTCTAATATAAGACGATGCTGGGAATAATCTTCTCGCCAAAATGTTGGCAGATTTTACTAGAAATTCCAAGCTTTTCCATGGCAAGAAACGGAAAAATGCGCCATGATAAATGGCAGCAAATAACATGCGTTTTGAAGGGCCTGTCAAGAAAGACCTTGCAAAAACATTCCCAGTCTCTTATATTCATCTTATATTCTCTAAGATCTCATAGAACTAAGCGTAGTAATACCGAAAAATTCATGTTCTAAACGGAATTTTCAAGACGGAAAATTTTTTAACACGGAAACATTCGTTCAAAAACTGAACCTGAATCTAGAACAAGAGTATCCTTATGAAAAATAGATAATTGAAAAAATAACATGCCCATCTAGAATTTTCAGAAAAGGCTATCGCAGCAGACAGAAGGGAAAAACCGTGTTCACTCATCATATGAGTTTTATTTTTACAAAATGTGTCTTTACATATAAGACTATGAATATCTGAACCATCTACGCTTTAAAATGCCCATTGCTCCAACAACACAACAATTCATTCATTACCCGACACAAGTAACGCCTCTTTTGACGATTACTGGGTCGAATCAGTCAGAATATACAATGGGACAGAACGTATCCAGCAATGGGACAGAAAGTATACGTACGACATTAAGTTTATCTCAATCGACTCTAACAATGCACTTCTAAGAAGCCGGAATGTACATTGGATGACTTCACCGTTATATCTTTCAATCATTTTTTGATTTTTGTTTTCCCGATAGACCGTTCTTTTTATAAGACTAGGATGAAAATACTATTGTATTATTCTCCATTGGGATGGTTCTCTCTTTCTGCTTATAACTCAAACATTTGTTTTAATTTCCTTCTTGTTCCATTGTCTTAATGGTCTGAGAGAAAGATTGACTATTTATGAAATGGCCGAATACACTCAAACAGATGATCCATCCGGACACGATTCCTTCTTAGCAGAGGTATTTGTCGCTTCTCGCCGCGCCTAGAAAAATACACAAATTATGTTATATTTTCATTATGACCTTTTAATCTTCTAAGATGTGCTTCCTCCAACCAATCGGTAAATGGGACCGGTTTAATGCATCTTTTAAGATGCGCTTCCCCCAACCAATCGGTAAATGGGACCGGTCTAATGCATCTTTCAAGATGTGCTTCCTCCAACCAATCGGTAAATGGGACCGGTTTAATGCATCTTTCAAGATGTGCTTCCTCCAACCAATCGGTAAATGGGACCGGTCTAATGCATCTTTCAAGATGTGCTTCCTCCAACCAATCGGTAAATGGGACCGGTCTAATGCATCTTTCAAGATGTGCTTCCCCCAACCAATCGGTAAATGGGACCGGTCTAATGCATCTTTCAAGATGTGCTTCCTCCAACCAATCGGTAAATGGGACCGGTCTAATGCATCTTTGTACGCGCCGAGTGAGTTGGAAAAGTTATAAGCAAAGGCTAAAAATAATGGAAAGGAAAGTAAAACAGAACCGTGGCAGAAGATGATGTAGATCATTTTCGGCGCCAACATAGCTGATCCGGTTACTTTTCAAGCCCTACCCCAAACTATGAATTTATATTGATGCTCGTAACTTCTCAATCAAATTTGACTAAACTTTTCTCGAGAAAAGTTCTATGAGGAAAAAAGTATGTAAAGCAAGGTCTCCAAGCGCTAAACTCTATAATTCTACACAATGAGTAAGTCTAATGAGGGAGGGCACTGAAGCTAAGCTAACAAGCCTGGGTAGCATTTGGACGCCTTGAAATCACACCGCTAGTTTTCGTCTTCGAAATCACTTGCTACTGTTCCGCTTTTTTCTCGATCTTTCTTTATTAAATCATGGACTCTCACTGTCCTGTAATTATGAATTACTTACAGGAATGCGCAAAGAATTCGTGGCAGTGTGCGGAATCGTACTACTAAAGAAAAAAGTTGAGGCGAGCCCATCACTAGTTGAGGCGAGCCCATCACTAGCCCCCATTGAGGCGAGCACATCACGAGCCCCCATTGAGGCGAGCCCATCACGCTCGCCCCAACTCTACTTTTCAAAAAAAAAATTGTTCATACAATGCAGAGCAAGTGAAGTTTTTTTGGATGTCTTGACAGTGAACACTATTTCAGAAAACATCTAAAATTTATAACGAGTTTTTTAATACAGTATTACCGTACCACGGACCATATATCGCAGTAGTAAACTACTTAATTTGCTTTACCGTAATCGGAAAAAAGATCCCAAATATCTCACAATGTCTTTTGACCACTTGACTCACCTGTTGTCTCGCAGTGTTTTTCCGCTCTGCATCATAGAGCGATTGAATGTAAGGTTGTCTTTCTTGCTCGTGACCACGACATTCATTGAACGCTGCAAGCAACTTGCTGTGAAATCTCCTCTAGAGATCGAAAGAAAACGAGAAAGAGAGAGGGTGACAGAGAAAGATTGGGAAAGAATGAGAGAGTAAAAGAGGTGGACTAGAGATTTTGAGAAAAAGAATGAGAACGTGAAAAAGAGAAGTGGAGAGAAATTAAGATAGAGAACGAGAGAGAGAGAGAAAAGGGACCAACTTCTAATAGCTCTGGCGGCTGGCCAGCCCATTCTGTCGATGAGATACCTGCAGATAAGGTAGCCAGTCCGGTTCAGGCCATGAGTGCAGTGCACTCCAATCAAGTGCCCTGTAAACAAATACACATTCTACAACCTATTCAACTATAAAAAGTACACGAATAGACTTTCAGTTGAAATACTTATTCAATAATTTCACCGAAACGCATCTTTAAACGATTTTTTGTGTTATAAAAAAAAACTAATTCAATTTAGACTTTCTTGAAATTATTCTACTCAGACAAATTGATCAAACCACCGCACGGAAAAAAGCTAGTCACCGGGGGGACTCGAACCCATGCAACCATCTCTCCTCTATCCGGGAGCGAGCGTGTTAACCATTACACCACGGTGACACATTGCTATTCCGTGCGATAGTGCTTATTAAAGGCTCAATTGCCTCGTTCTCTTAGTCACGCATGCTCATGAAGCGAAAGCGTCGTGAATGGAGCATAACTCCAGATTTCACAATTAAGACAGAAGTGCTCGTTCACTTCTCATTGTTCTGGGTCCTCTCAAGACTCGTTCACTTCTCATTGTTCTCGTCCTCTCAAGAATCGTTCACTTCTCATTGTTCTGGGTCCTCTCAAGACTCGTTCACTTCTAATTGTTCTGGGTCCTCTCAAGACTCGTTCACTTCTCATTGTTTTGGGTCCTCTCAAGACTCGTTCACTTCTCATTGTTCTGGGTCCTCTCAAGACTCGTTCACTTCTCATTGTTCTGGGTCCTCTGGCATGCAGAGCGGTTTTATATCCAAATTTTAAATAGTTCAGGGCACCTGTATCACTCGCTAAACCTACCATTGTTCTTGTTTCTCTCCAAGAAGTCATCGACTTCTTTGATGAACTCCCTGGCCCTTACTTCAAGGACCTCCACATCTTGGCCCGGGCACAGGATTTTACGGTACTCAACCTCAACCAAATGAATATTCTCACATGACACTGTTACTGAGCTGTTGAGTCCCCCCCTCTCAAACAACAGCAATGAAACTTACATCGTAATTCCTCCAATCCTCTGGATTGTAGTATCTGCTGGTGTAAGTGAGATCAATCACCATTCCCAGTCTACAACGAGCATCCCGTGCCTTAAAATAGTACCATAGACAAACAGTTCGACCGCCCTAATATGTAGGTTATAAGTCTCCAATTTCCATTTGAAGGAACAGTTCCGGCCTGAGTTATGACAAATGAAACTTTCGAAATATGAGTTTTATTAGAAATATGAATGAGTTTTTTTAATATTATTTCTTGAAAACCATGAGAAATTTTCATGTGATTTGAGGTCAGTGGAGGAGGTAGAGGGTTGTTGTTGTTGGGTGATTCCTCGGACTCGGATCGTATTTCTTGATTTCTTCGCAGGAAATCTGTTGTAGTAAAAGGTGGAGTCTCGCGACCCTGACTGGGTTGCTCCATAGCTCCTCTGGGGTGCAGTGCTCCGATAAGGCCGGGAAGTTGAGCAAGTGCTGCGTGTTGTGTGGCGTGGCTTGAATGCTAGGGCAAGCATCGGTGATGGCTGGTGAGATTCAGTGGCTATTGCTATCGAGAAGACTGCTGTAGCCTGAGCGAAGCTGTGCAAGGCGTGTACGTGCAGACCGGGGGAGAGAAGTTTCTGTTTCATCGATAGGTAGAGAGGCTTTTCCAAGTACTTAAGTCGGACTTTAGCTGGATTTCGCATCAACTACAGCTTTTGTATCGAGTAACTTATGAACGTCTTTGAGCGTAGACTCTTCTGAAAGTATAGCTCGGGCCTGTTGTATACTGACGTGCGGCTGTATGTGTTTAGCATTGCCTTCATGTTGCGGGGCGGTGGAGGAAGATTACTAAGCTCGAAGCATGGGAGCTGTAGGCAGGCGCAAGCTGCGAGATATTGGTCACATAAAAGTCTGCCATGGTATGTCGCGATTACCGGAGATGTCTTCCCCGTCGAAAGCGATTGAGCAGTTTGGTGGCGATCGTATCCGTCCTTCTAGGGCTTTCCCCAGACTCCACAACTTCTAAACTCCGGACTTGCTGCGATCTGCTGACTCTACAGTCTACTTTCATTGTTCGCGTTTTGATGCATTCACTCGGTTGCCAATAAGGGTGTTGGGCTCTAAGATACGAGAAGATGTCGGGTTGGTCTGTCGGAGTTTATCGCGTTCAGTGATTTACGGTTTAACGTTATTCGGAAGGTTCGGTGTAAAATTGCGTATTCTTCCAGATGGAATAAAATTTGCGAAAGCCTTAACGACGATCTCTCAAAAATCTTCTCCGTTTTCGCAGCAGGTAGTTGTGAGTTGACTTGTCCCATTCGTTGAAACGAAACGATCGTTCAGTCTCTTCCAGAAAGTTGGGCCAGGGTGCTTTCGCAAGATTGCAGTTTGTGCGACCACTATCGTCCGTTGTGGTAACTGCTCGGCCCGCCAGAGTGATAAGAATGGGGGAGGTGATCAGAAGATAATGTCGTGAGAACCTACCAATCAGCCGCTGGGAGGAGAGGATCATGCGAGTGAAATGTCTGGTGAAGATGGTAGACTGCTGGATATTAGGCGATTATGAACGTCTCCGTTGAGTTCTCCGAACATGGAACTCCCAATTTCATCTGCCAGATGTTCTCCTCGGTTGTAAGTGTCGGTCAGAGGTGAATACCAAAGATGCCGCCATCTGAGATCGTGACTGAAATCGCCATTGCTTCTGTGGTTTGGTCGTCTGGTGGTCTCGCTAAGGTGACTTCTCTGAACGAGACCGAGTGGTGAACGAGAAAGGCAAGTCCGCCACCGTGTCGTGTTCTGACGCGTCTAACAACTGTGTAACCCTTAAAAGATGGTGACTTTGTGGAAGGATACATTTTCATCTCTTATATTTTTCGTCTCTTGAATTACTCCACTTTGATATTCGGAGTGTTGAGGAAGTGGGTGAACTCTACGACTTTATTGGAGAGACCGTTGGAGTTCCATTGAAAGATTGCGAAGTCACTTGCTAGAGCGGTGTTTGTAGAGCTTACGGGGACCCGTTGTGGTGCATCTATGAGTGGGGCGACTCTCTGTGTGACGTGGACGATGGGTGACGGCAAGACCTGCGTTGGCGCGAGAAGGCGGGCATTTGTAACCAGTTGCATTGAAGCGGTAATACGGGAGCTCGCCACAAGCGGGCGTGGCGTGAACATAGTTGGTTGAGACATGCATTGCAGTGTATCAAGTTGTAGTAGGCTGAAGCTCCGCATACCGTACAGGGCCAGGTAATCGATCGTGCTGGACCCGGAAATGTCAGCCATAAGTAGAAGTAACAGGAGCAGTGTGACCGGCGTAGGCTGCTCCACTTACGCGAATTATATTAATCTGAGTCCGATTTGGGTTTGTTGTTGTCATTTGCCCGTCGACGAGTCGACGGATGTTTCCACGGCGTAAACGCGACAACGTTGGAAGCAAGAAAGCAAGAGGTAGAGTGTAGGTTGGTCGGTCACCCTAGAAAATTTTGGCCAGTTGGCAGTTTACATAAGGAAAGCATTCATCAATGCAACGTAGTAGAGTGTTCTCCGGAGAAAACTTCATCTGTTCAGTTATATTATTGACAAAGGTACAGTAAGACGCAGCGGGTTTCCGATTTTTTGGCAAAAAACATGTCAACGCCTATACGGTCGGGAAAAAATTAATACAAACACTTTTAATAATCTGATTACCGGGTTTTGTTCCGTAACTTCTGAAAAAAAAATTTGATTGCTTCAAGTATGCGGTGAGTTACCAATCTGGCGACAGTGTGCACATCAAAGAATTCGTCCCTGTGTACGGTAGCAGCAAAGAAGCTTTTGTCTAGTGGACATTTGAAAGCGACGAATCTGGTTCCACTCACAGGTTTCCCAACCGGGTGATAGTCCAGCCATCTGCCAGCATTGCCAGGTTTGTATTCAAAGTGTAATGGCAGAGTTCTATGATCTTTTTACTTTGGAGTGTTTCGAACATTGGCTGTTTTTCACCAGGGTGTTTCTTACTACCCGCATAATTTTTCTGGACTGCATAGATTTCCAGGATTTAAAAGAATTTGGATTTTTTTCTTCAAAGATTCGGAATTTTCCTAGGTGAAAATCGAAACTTTCTTCTTTCGAGTGCATAGATTTGAATCTTTTTCGGACTTTATGAAAAGCGCATAGATTTTTTCATCCGCAGTGCGGGTGAAAGAAATACCCTGTTTTTCACAGAGCAGAACTTTACATGAGAACATAAAACAACTCATTTTTTCTAACGGCGAGACCCTGCTTAAACCTATTCTAGATATACACGGGTGTCTTTTTCAAAGCACAAGTAATGTCTTGATTTTTCAATAGGTCGCTTGAGTAGGTTAATTTTTTTTTAATTCGACAAAACCTGTTCGGGATAAATTATAACTAATGAAACTTCTTATTCACAAAAAAAAAGATATTTTCCCGTTTAATTATACCCTGGAAAAACACTGGAAAAATCTTTTTGGTGTCGATGAGGGAGAGGATTGGTAGGTCGTTCGTCCTAGAACTTCTTTTGCCATTCGACACTCAACCTATGTATGTCTTCCACACGCATCCAGGGGTTTTTTAGTGTGCAAGAAAAAAGAAACAGACGCCCGCCGAAAGCGGAAATTTTGTTTTTGACATAGGGTCCCCCTTACGATATAAAAAAAAACAGAGGCACGCGAAAGTTTTTTTGTTTTGCATAAGGGTCCCCCCTTTCGATTAAAAAAACAAAGGCCCGCCGAGAGAAGGTCTGACACGACTATTTAACCCCTGCACGCATCATCAAACCCTTGGTTTATTTTTTTCTGATTCATAAAGAATTCACTTATCCCTATCAAAATATCACCTAGTTCAATTCTTTATAAAGAAACCGCTCATTATAGCAAGTTATTGCATAAATCAAAAACGCGCAAAATTTCACAGCCTTCACTTTCAACAATGCGCATCCTCCATAGCTCACCAGGATGTGTTGAATATAACTTTCTTGGGCGGTTGACCGGGCGACCCTGGACGGCCGGAGGGAGGGGAAGTCAACAAAATCTTTGGTATGTTTAGTGAAGTCTATTAATTTTTTATTTCGCGTAGTCGGGGCCGTAGTTTAACCAATGGACAATAAGTTTATTCACAAGCATTTACTTTTTTGGATCAACTTCTGTTATATTTTCTTCACCATTAAACAAATTTCTGGAGGACCGGGCGGGCGACCGAGAGAAATTTCACAAGTTTGGTAAGCTATGGCATCCTCTATCCTTCTTCGCCTCATATGTTTGTTTGCTTCTCGTCATTTAAAACTCCTCGCCCAGATGAGCAATCGAACTTCTGCTTTTACATAAGGTTTCGGTTTCCAACACTTACCCTTTGGGGTAGGCCTTTCCAGTCCTGTTTTGCTCCCTCGACTGTCTTTCTCTTTCTTTCGACTGCTGACGATGGGAAGCTCCACTCGACTGGGAGCCTGAAAACAGGGGTTAAATAGTGACCGGATCGCTCCCGTCGGCGGTTACATGTACACACACTATTGACAAAAAACTCCCTCTCTTTTCTAACCCTTTTCCTTCATCCCCCCTTCTTTTTTCCTCCAAACTTTGAGCGGCGGATACATGTAAACCCAAATTGGGGGCTCCATTTAACCCCTGCCTGAAAACAATAGTCTGCTAATTAATATTCCGCAGAGCTGACAATAGGTAGCTCGCATCTGTTCAAAAACTTAAGAGAGAAAAAAACGAGGGGAATAGTTCACGAAAATTAGAAGTTAGCTACAGGTGAAGAACCTAGTAAGGAGTTATGGGAAGATGAAGAAGCCTTGCCAGCTCTGCTCACTCACCTTATGAACATTTTAGGCCAGAGATTCAACAGTTGAATTCAACTTTGTCGACAAGTTCAGGTGACCCAAACTCATAACATACCTCTTCGTGGTTGATCAGTGATTCTATTCTGCTTCTCAGGAACTTCTCCATGAGCCATCTCTGCGGGTTCACCTGGTTAAAGTCTCAACTGAATCAAGGTATCTTTCCAAAAATTGTTTTTGCTTCTAAGAAATTATATTATGTATAATACCATTATGGAAAACTGTTGGAAATAATTATATCTTTAAAACGAACAGAACTTTTTTTAAAAACTGTTATAGCAATAAAAACAACGCTGTTTCGTTCCTAAGCCTTTAAAGTATCATTAGGTTGGAGCAGGTATAATATAGTGATTTGCCATTCCTATGCGGCGGATACGTACATGCAATAGAAAAATTTGGAAAAAAGACTCGAAAAAGAAAGTACTCGTACTGAAAAAAACAATAATCAGTTCAGTGCGTAACTTTTTTTCTTCAAAAAGTCATTTCCTGCGTTGCTAGAATAGACCTATTTCTTCACGAAAAATATTACGACTCAAACGTGATATCTCTTCGTAAACATCTTAACTATGAACTCTCTGCTAAAACCAGACCCTGCTACAGTGATTTTGAAGTGCTACAACGATGTCCGCCTTCACGCGGTGCAGCACGACAGTCTACAGACTGCAAAGGACATCAACAACCTTCTCCGGAAGCATCACGCTCCGAAGAAACTACAAGAGAGCCTCTCTGTCTCTCTCTCTCTCTCATCTCTTCACTACACCTCCGTCTTCGTTCTTTTTTTCGCCTGAGGGACAGTCCGATCCGGCTGGCCTGTCCCAACTACTTCTCCTATTGGCCGGAGACATCGAGAGTAACCCAGGACCAAGGATCTGGCTGTGCACGAAATGCAAGAGAAAGGCGAATACTAACTGCATCCAGTGCTCCTACTGCTCAGAGTGGGTCCACACTAAATCGACATGCAGTGTGCTCTCCTCACTCAAAGAATACATCCAAGTCGAATACCGCTGCCCGTCATACCGGAATCAGCGAATCGCTGTCCTACACTGTAATGTCCTCTCCGACCGACACACATTTGGAATCTCTCACCGTCCGCATATTCGATGCCGATGGGAAGTCGCTCGATGTTACCAACATATACATACCACCGACGAGCTCCTGCACCACTGGTTACACGCCCAACCTCACTCCGTTCTTACACAATCGCGAGAAATCCATCATACTCGGTGATCTTAACGCTCATGATGCCGCATGGTTCTCCAAATCTTCAGACAGCAGAGGCTCTCACATCGCAGAAACGATCGATGCTTCAGAACACGCCGCAGTAAACCGTGACACGCCTACCAGAGTACCAGTCAACGGAAGACCATCTTCTCCAGACATCTCCATTTGTTCGATGGACTTACTTTCTCAAGTCTCATGGAAAACAATACCATCTGGAAGCTCCGACCATCTACCCATCGTAATCGTCCTGGAGGGTTCCAACTACATCCGTACGCACAGGAAAGTCTCCTTCACCAACTTCGGAAAAGCGAACTGGAAAATCTTCGAACAGCTCGTCGAAGAAAAGTTATCCACGACACCTCTTCCCGACCTCCCCGCCGCCCAAGCTGAGCCCTTCTTCCGGAAGATCCTGTTATCTGCAGCCGCCAGCTCAATCCCACGCGGTCGCATCAAGAAGAGAAACGTTGCCTTAACACCAGTAATCCGAGATTGGATGACCAAACGAGACGCTTTACGAGAATCAGACCCATCAAGCCAAGACATCAGCACCCTCAACATGAACATCAGACGAGCCACGGACAGAAACAAAAGGGACATTTGGAGAAACTTCATGGAGACCTTTGATCCCAAACTAGACAGCAAGAAACTGTGGAAAACGATCAAGATGTTGAATGATAAAGGACGTCCCCCACCAAACTGCGCCATAGACTTCGGGAAAGGACCCCTCACATCCTCCTTCGAAATCGCGAACCAGTTCAACAAACGCTTCACACGCCCAGTCGACTACAAAACAAAAAAGGAAAATCGGAAAACCATGAAGAAAGTTCACAACATCCACGCTAAAGATTTTGTCGAGTACTCAGAGGCCGCAGTGAAATCAGCTATTAAGAAGACAAAGAAATCAACAGCCCTCGGACCGGACGGACTCGCTCCAATACTCTTCCATTATCTCGGGAACAGAGGTATAGCCGCCCTCACAAAGCTCATCAACGACTCCCTCAGCTCTGGCAGAATTTCCATGATTTGGAAATCTTCAGTCATTCTCCCACTCCTGAAAGCAGGAAAAGAGGCAACGGATGGACCAGGATACCGACCGATCTCCTTACTCTCACCGATGGCGAAAATCATAGAACGACTTCTATTGGAAGAACTCAAGCCGTACGTAAGAGTAGCTGAGCACCAGCATGGATTCACCACAGGAAGATCCACCACCTCTGCCCTCCTCACTCTTTCAAAAGACGTAGCTGCAGGTTTTAACGCGAAGAGACCAGCTAACGTACAGTGATGTTGGCAATCGACATGTCAAAGGCCTTCGACAGCATAGACATAGCGGTACTCATAGATCTCGTCCTACAAACCGACGCCCCAAACTTCGCAAAGAAATGGCTAGCATCGTACCTCAGAGGACGAACGAGCCGTACATCCTTTCGCGACGTCCTCTCAAGCTCATCCCTGATCAGAAGCGGAGTCCCTCAAGGCAGCGCACTCTCACCGCTTCTCTTCAATTTATATCTAAGCGATCTTCCGAACAACGATCCAAACATCAAAATCGTCTCTTATGCTGATGATATAACGCTATGTGCGTCAGATCCGAGCATTTCCACTGCCTCGCTACACATACGATCCGGTCTCCCACACATCGAAAAGTTCATCCACGATCGTGGACTATCTATTTCTCCTGCCAAAAGTCAGCTTCTACTCTTCACACCTTACAGCAAAGAGTACAAGACTATCCTAGATGTCTCGATCGGAGGTCAGAGCGTACCCACCGTGAACACGGCCGAAATCCTTGGAGTTACATATGATTCTATGTTCACATTCAGTCATCATGCGAAAGACATAGCAGGCCGAATGTCACAACGTAACAATGTACTGAAGGCGCTAGCCGGCAGTACATGGGGCAACCAAAAGGAGACACTCCGTCTCACGTACAAAGCCATTTGCCAATCCATATACAGCTATCTATGCTACGCAGCATCCAAGGTCCAGTCATACTGGGCGGCCGACCACCACCGGACATAAATGAAAAAGAAGTGGACCTCTCCAGAAACGCCCGCTGCACGCTGAGCCAACTCCGCTCAGGCTACAGCAGGTACACCAACCACTACTTACACCGGATCGATGACTCGATACCTGACTACTGCCCAGACTGTCTCAATGGACCTCACGACGTGGCCCATCTCTTCAAATGCGCTAGACGTCCAACAAAACTCACGTTGGAAGATCTCTGGATGAAACCAAAAGAAGTAGCCTCATTTCTGAGACTATTGTGAAGGAAAGAAGAAGAGATGTATTTAAAAATAAAAAAAAGAGAGGAGAGAGAGAGGGAGAGAGCGGCTCTCCATAGCCAACTCTCTTCGACGCGAGACGTTTGCCGGCAACAACAACAACAACAGTGATTTTGAAGCTCGTGTGCACGTCCGCGCAATCGACAAAAAAAAATCTCAAAAAAGCTTTATGATTTTTTTCTGATCAATTCATTTTAACCATTTTAAGCGCACAAACGGTTCGTTAGACGTTTGTTATCTTCGTTAAACGGTTCGTTATCTCGTTAAAAAAATTCGGGGTTGAGTGGAGGATACGTACATACCCATTTGGAAGGATACGTACATACCCATTTGGAAGGATACGTACATACCCATTTGGAAGGATACGTACATACCCATTTGGAAGGATACGTACATACCCATTTGGAAGGATACGTACATACCCATTTGGAAGGATACGTACATACCCATTTGGAAGGATACGTACATACCCATTTGGAAGGATACGTACATACCCATTTGGAAGGATACGTACAAACCCATTTGGAAGGATACGTACATACCCATTTGGAAGGATACGTACATACCCATTTGGAAGGATACGTACATACCCATTTGGAAGGATACGTACATACCCATTTGGAAGGATACGTACATACCCATTTGGAAGAATACGTACATACCCATTTGGAAGGATACGTACATACCCATTTGGAAGGATACGTACATACCCATTTGGAAGGATACGTACATACCCATTTGGAAGGATACGTACAAACCCATTTGGAAGGATACGTACATACCCATTTGGAAGGATACGTACATACCCATTTGGAAGGATACGTACATACCCATTTGGAAGGATACGTACATACCCATTTGGAAGAATACGTACATACCCATTTGGAAGGATACGTACATACCCATTTGGAAGGATATGTACATACCCATTTGGAACGACACATAATATCGCTGGTGTGGAGGCAAACCTATGTATCTCAATGTACACAAATTATTCATTCAAGATGGAATAAAAACTATTCACTCCTTAAACTATTCAGAGTTTTCGAAAAAAAAATTATTTACAGCTCTATTTATTCAAAAATGGGTCAGAATAAAATTTCAATCAAACCTGCACAAAAAACAACAGAGCCACTCAAAAAACAACAGACCTACTCAAAAAATCGATAAGTTGATTCGGCACTTTTTCACTTTAGTGCGCTTTCCCCCCTCCCAGAGGTTCAATTGGGTCGTACTTCTGACTTATTTACATTTTTTTTTTAAAAATTTTTACAGTAAAAAAAACTTTACATTAAGGAAATTCTTTTACATTAAAAACTCTTAGGCTTAGGAAAAAGTTCACGCTAACGAGGCCGTACGGCTTAGCTAACGAGGCCGTATCAAGAAAATGACGCAATTGAACTGACCCAAATGAACCTCTGGTAGAGGGGGCCACTGAAGCGAAAAAGTTCCTGACCTGTTCTCGAAGTCGAATTTGTATGTTCCCGTTTTCGAGTTTTTTCCTGATATGCCATCGATGCTGTAAAGGTTAAAGCATCAAACACAATTCTTAGATAACAAGATAAGCCAATTTCTATTCAAAAAAATCCACCTAACTCCTGTAGAAATACCAAGCAAGAAAAGCTTTGGGTATTTCTTTAAGAATCGTTTGTTATAAGATTTTTAAAAAGCTGAATGTTATTGAGCGAAACGCTGTTTTTCTTCAAAACAGGGGACATGAAATTTATGTTATAGAAAAAACCGTAAAAAATGTTCAACTCGCTAATGAGTCGTGGACAATTTGACTTGGTATGAAAATAGAACCGGTAACTTGGTCCTATCCCCATCTAGCAGTACTTAGAAAACAAAAGCTAAAAACTCAGAAACTTCTTCAATTTTAATATCTGAAGGTTGAAATATTACATTTATTGATGTAAGTTCATCAGAATAAGTATTCATCTAAGCATTTCATATCCTCACACATGAAGTGACCTCACTCTAAATATTGAAACTGTCGGGGGCGGGCCCCCTAGCATCTTTTATACACATTATATAATCGCCCTAGCCAGTGCGGCGTGTGCTAGCCACGCCCCACTGGCAGTGGGTGCTGGGCCCTTGACGGGGACCAGCCGGCCGACACTCCTCTCCCGCAATGCTCTCCGTCCCATTCCCATCTGTCTAAAGTCCACACCACACGACAAGGGAATGAAGAGCATCCCACGGAATGGGGATGCTACGAAACTCAACAAAAAAAATTTTCACGATTCCGGTATTGAACCAGTTACCTCAGTGAAAAAACATAGCAGATGACGTATGGTTGTAATCTCGATTCATTAAAAAACACTCCATCCGGGAACGCGTTATACATTAAAGAGAATCTTCCATTTAAGCTTGTTTATTAGATTATTCGCCATTAACAACGTAAACCTCAACGAACCGGCTTCTTCTTCTAATCTTTTTCTGGCTTCCGAGTTCCGGTTGGCTCTGCAATCTGTCTAAAAATATTTTGATGAAGAATATTTTTAGAAGTTACTGTAAAGTAATGAGTTGTAAAGATTTTGGTGTGGAAACTTTACTTTTTCATATTTGTGAAATTTTGCAGTCCGGTTGAATCTCTGAAATCAACGAATTCGGTTACGGTACTTTTCCAAGTGTCATACAATTGTATTTCTTTTTAAATTGGCTTCGCTTTGCGATATCCTTCATTTTGTTCATCTTTCTAACAGGCAGTTCGGTTTAGGGAGTGAAGGAGCTAGAGTGTGAAAATTTCGGCGAGGGTTCGAATCCGCCAATTTTTTTTTCTTCAACATTTCGTATGTGGTTCAAGTCATGTTTTTAGAGTTTTTTCCTTTAAAACGTTCATTCCGCTCACGCACTCCCCTTTATATTTTTACATTAAAAAAAGTTTGCATTAAAAAAAAGTTTGCATTAAAAAAACGCTTGCGGTTAGTAAAAGTTTACGCTAACGAGACCGTACGGCTTAGGCTAATGAGACCGTATCATAAAATAGTCAGAAAGTAGAAAAAAGTTTAAAATAAAGACGAAAAAGATTAACAACAAAGATAATTAAAAGAAAAAGACACAAAGTACGACACACTTGGAAAAGTACCGTAACCGAAATCGTTGATTTCAGCCGCACTACAAAATTTTACAAGTTTTTTATCATTACGGTGCGCATTGTCATCGCTTACTGAATTACCGACACTTTGTACCGCGTCACTTTGTATACGACACTTTGTACCCGACACTTTGTACCCCGTCACTTTGTACCGCGACACTTTGTACCGCGACACTTTGTACCGCGTACGGCCTCGTTAGCTAAGCCGTACGGCCTCGTTAGCTAAGCCGTACGGCCTCGTTATCGTAAACTTTTACTAAGCCTAAGCGTTTTTTAATGTAAAAATATGTTTTAATGTAAAAATAAAACGCGCGGCCTCACTCAAGTCGCGGTACAAAGTGTCGCGGTACAAAGTGTCGCGGTACAAAGTGTCGTATACAAAAAGACGCGGTACAAAGTGTCGTGATACGTCGCTTACTACCTGTATGATAATTCACGTTGTCAATTTGAGTCCGAGTGACTATATTTTGACAACCTGATTTTTTAAACTACAACTAGGTATAATTTGGCTACTTGATACATTTTCAGGCATAAATTCGTCAAATTAATGTGTAGACGGTTGAACTCACATCCGTGGCAGTATCCTTGTCATGCATACTTCTTTGTAAATGTTTGACTGGAATAAAGAATTGAATTGACTGTAAAAAAGATAATTGGTACTTTTTCGGTTCATCGGGATTTTGCGTCGCGGTCGTTAGCTAAGCCGTACGGCCTCGTTAGCTAAGCCGTTCGGCCTCGTTAGCTAAGCCGTTCGGCCTCGTTAACGTAAACTTTTCCTAAGCCTAAGCGTTTTTTTAATGTAAAAATAATTTTAATTCCACGGTTCAATCCGGTTTAAGCGACGCGAAGGGGGCCGTAAAAAAGTAAAACTAATTTGCTCACGTGCAATTGCTTTCAAGTGGGTCCTTAAAGTTAATTTATCCCGATTCCTTTCTTTTTAAATTATCTGTATAAAGTTTAGGGAAAGGAGAAGGGGGAAGGGGAGGGGGGTTTACCTAAGCAGGGAAGGGAGAGGGGGCCCTAAAGGGGGAAGGGAGAGGAAGAGGGCCCTACCTTAGCAAAGGGGGGTAGGAGCCCTAGGGGGAGGGGGATGGGGGTAGGGGGACGCTAAAGGAGGGAAGGGGGGTCCTAAGGAGAAGGGGGGGGGGGGGGAGGGAGTTTTCATGAATAAAATCTTTTTCTGAAAAAAAATCTTTGGACGGCTAAAGTAGATGAAAGCCAACTTTTTACTAAGCCTAAGCGTTTTTTAATGTAAAAATATTTTTCTGATGTAAAAATAAAATTTGGAAAAAAATTGCTCATGAGTAGAGACCGCAATGGAAATTTAGTGTGCCCTAGAAAACCTGTCAATTTCAACCCTCCAGAATTATCAGGTTAAAAAAATTAGAAAAAGTTGGCGTTGCGCTTTCAAGTAAAATGCGTTAGTCTGTAGCACATACTATAGCGAATTTTAAACTTTTAATGAAAACCGTCACAACTTTTTTACTTTTTGAATAGACAGATTGGGTTTTCGGTATTAGTTCAAGAAACCCTCCAGAATTATCAGGTTAAAAAATTAGAAAAAGTTGGCGTTGCGCTTTCAAGTAAAATGCGTTAGTCTGTAGCACATACTATAGCGAATTTTAAACTTTTTAATGAAAACCGTCACAACTTTTTTACTTTTTGAATAGACAGATTGGGTTTTCGGTATTAGTTCAAGAAACCCTCCATAATTATCAGGTTAAAAAATTAGAAAAAGTTGGCGTTGCGCTTTCAAGTAAAATGCGTTAGTCTGTAGCACATACTATAGCGAATTTTAAACTTTTAATGAAAACCGTCACAACTTTTTTACTTTTTGAATAGACAGATTGGGTTTTCGGTATTAGTTCAAGAAACCCTCCAGAATTATCAGGTTAAAAAATTAGAAAAAGTTGGCGTTGCGCTTTCAAGTAAAATGCGTTAGTCTGTAGCACATACTATAGCGAATTTTAAACTTTTAATGAAAACCGTCACAACTTTTTTACTTTTTGAATAGACAGATTGAGTTTTCGGTATTAGTTAAAGAAACCCTCCAGAATTATCAGGTTGAAAAATTAGAAAAAGTTGGCGTTGCGCTTTCAAGTAAAATGCGTTAGTCTGTAGCACATACTATAGCGAATTTTAAACTTTTAATGAAAACCGTCACAACTTTTTTACTTTTTGAATAGACAGATTGGGTTTTCGGTATTAGTTCAAGAAACCCTCCAGAATTATCAGGTTAAAAAATTAGAAAGAGTTGGCGTTGCGCTTTCAAGTAAAATGCGTTAGTCTGTAGCACATACTATAGCGAATTTTAAACTTTTAATGAAAACCGTCACAACTTTTTTACTTTTTGAATAGACAGATTGGGTTTTCGGTATTAGTTCAAGAAACCCTCCAGAATTATCAGGTTAAAAAATTAGAAAAAGTTGGCGTTGCGCTCTCAAGTAAAATGCGTTAGTCTGTAGCACATACTATAGCGAATTTTAAACTTTTAATGAAAACCGTCACAACTTTTTTACTTTTTGAATAGACAGATTGGGTTTTCGGTATTAGTTCAAGAAACCCTCCAGAATTATCAGGTTAAAAAATTAGAAAAAGTTGGCGTTGCGCTTTCAAGTAAAATGCGTTAGTCTGTAGCACATACTATAGCGAATTTTAAACTTTTAATGAAAACCGTCACAACTTTTTTACTTTTTGAATAGACAGATTGGGTTTTCGGTATTAGTTCAAGAAACCCTCCAGAATTATCAGGTTGAAAAATTAGAAAAAGTTGGCGTTGCGCTTTCAAGTAAAATGCGTTAGTCTGTAGCACATACTATAGCGAATTTTAAACTTTTAATGAAAACCGTCACAACTTTTTTACTTTTTGAATAGACAGATTGGGTTTTCGGTATTAGTTCAAGAAACCCTCCAGAATTATCAGGTTAAAAAATTAGAAAAAGTTGGCGTTGCGCTTTCAAGTAAAATGCGTTAGTCTGTAGCACATACTATAGCGAATTTTAAACTTTTATTGAAAACCGTCACAACTTTTTTACTTTTTGAATAGACAGATTGGGTTTTCGGTATTAGTTCAAGAAACCCTCCAGAATTATCAGGTTAAAAAATTAGAAAAAGTTGGCGTTGCGCTTTCAAGTAAAATGCGTTAGTCTGTAGCACATACTATAGCGAATTTTAAACTTTTAATGAAAACCGTCACAACTTTTTTACTTTTTGAATAGACAGATTGGGTTTTCGGTATTAGTTCAAGAAACCCTCCAGAATTATCAGGTTAAAAAATTAGAAAAAGTTGGCGTTGCGCTTTCAAGTAAAATGCGTTAGTCTGTAGCACATACTATAGCGAATTTTAAACTTTTAATGAAAACCGTCACAACTTTTTTACTTTTTGAATAGACAGATTGGGTTTTCGGTATTAGTTCAAGAAACCCTCCAGAATTATCAGGTTAAAAAATTAGAAAAAGTTGGCGTTGCGCTTTCAAGTAAAATGCGTTAGTCTGTAGCACATACTATAGCGAATTTTAAACTTTTAATGAAAACCGTCACAACTTTTTTACTTTTTGAATAGACAGATTGGGTTTTCGGTATTAGTTCAAGAAACCCTCCAGAATTATCAGGTTAAAAAATTAGAAAAAGTTGGCGTTGCGCTTTCAAGTAAAATGCGTTAGTCTGTAGCACATACTATAGCGAATTTTAAACTTTTAATGAAAACCGTCACAACTTTTTTACTTTTTGAATAGACAGATTGGGTTTTCGGTATTAGTTCAAGAAACCCTCCAGAATTATCAGGTTAAAAAATTAGAAAAAGTTGGCGTTGCGCTTTCAAGTAAAATGCGTTAGTCTGTAGCACATACTATAGCGAATTTTAAACTTTTAATGAAAACCGTCACAACTTTTTTACTTTTTGAATAGACAGATTGGGTTTTCGGTATTAGTTCAAGAAACCCTCCAGAATTATCAGGTTAAAAAATTAGAAAAAGTTGGCGTTGCGCTTTCAAGTAAAATGCGTTAGTCTGTAGCACATACTATAGCGAATTTTAAACTTTTAATGAAAACCGTCACAACTTTTTTACTTTTTGAATAGACAGATTGAGTTTTAGGTATTAGTTCAAGAAACCCTCCAGAATTATCAGGTTAAGAGTTAGAAAAAGTTGGCGTTGCGCTTTCAAGTAAAATGCGTTAGTCTGTAGCACATACTATAGCGAATTTTAAACTTTTAATGAAAACCGTCACAACTTTTTTACTTTTTGAATAGACAGATTGAGTTTTCGGTATTAGTTCAAGAAACCCTCCAGAATTATCAGGTTAAAAAATTAGAAAAAGTTGGCGTTGCGCTTTCAAGTAAAATGCGTTAGTCTGTAGCACATACTATAGCGAATTTTAAACTTTTAATGAAAACCGTCACAACTTTTTTACTTTTTGAATAGACAGATTGGGTTTTCGGTATTAGTTCAAGAAACCCTCCAGAATTATCAGGTTAAAAAATTAGAAAAAGTTGGCGTTGCGCTTTCAAGTAAAATGCGTTAGTCTGTAGCACATACTATAGCGAATTTTAAACTTTTAATGAAAACCGTCACAACTTTTTTACTTTTTGAATAGACAGATTGGGTTTTCGGTATTAGTTCAAGAAACCCTCCAGAATTATCAGGTTAAAAAATTAGAAAAAGTTGGCGTTGCGCTTTCAAGTAAAATGCGTTAGTCTGTAGCACATACTATAGCGAATT
Organism: Allodiplogaster pararmata; assembly: GCA_964056735.1. Classification (NCBI taxonomy): domain Eukaryota; kingdom Metazoa; phylum Nematoda; class Chromadorea; order Rhabditida; family Diplogasteridae; genus Allodiplogaster; species Allodiplogaster pararmata. The sequence continues at coordinate 35,451,999 of OZ057404.1, read as the reverse complement.
TTAAACTTTTAATGAAAACCGTCACAACTTTTTTACTTTTTGAATAGACAGATTGAGTTTTCGGTATTAGTTCAAGAAACCCTCCAGAATTATCAGGTTAAAAAATTAGAAAAAGTTGGCGTTGCGCTTTCAAGTAAAATGCGTTAGTCTGTAGCACATACTATAGCGAATTTTAAACTTTTAATGAAAACCGTCACAACTTTTTTACTTTTTGAATAGACAGATTGGGTTTTCGGTATTAGTTCAAGAAACCCTCCAGAATTATCAGGTTAAAAAATTAGAAAAAGTTGGCGTTGCGCTTTCAAGTAAAATGCGTTAGTCTGTAGCACATACTATAGCGAATTTTAAACTTTTAATGAAAACCGTCACAACTTTTTTACTTTTTGAATAGACAGATTGGGTTTTCGGTATTAGTTCAAGAAACCCTCCAGAATTATCAGGTTAAAAAATTAGAAAAAGTTGGCGTTGCGCTTTCAAGTAAAATGCGTTAGTCTGTAGCGCATACTATAGCGAATTTTAAACTTTTAATGAAAACCGTCACAACTTTTTTACTTTTTGAATAGACAGATTGGGTTTTCGGTATTAGTTCAAGAAACCCTCCAGAATTATCAGGTTAAAAAATTAGAAAAAGTTGGCGTTGCGCTTTCAAGTAAAATGCGTTAGTCTGTAGCACATACTATAGCGAATTTTAAACTTTTAATGAAAACCGTCACAACTTTTTTACTTTTTGAACAGACAGATTGGGTTTTCGGTATTAGTTCAAGAAACCCTCCAGAATTATCAGGTTAAAAAATTAGAAAAAGTTGGCGTTGCGCTTTCAAGTAAAATGCGTTAGTCTGTAGCACATACTATAGCGAATTTTAAACTTTTAATGAAAACCGTCACAACTTTTTTACTTTTTGAATAGACAGATTGGTTTTTCGGTATTAGTTCAAGAAACCCTCCAGAATTATCAGGTTAAAAAATTAGAAAAAGTTGGCGTTGCGCTTTCAAGTAAAATGCGTTAGTCTGTAGCACATACTATAGCGAATTTTAAACTTTTAATGAAAACCGTCACAACTTTTTTACTTTTTGAATAGACAGATTGGGTTTTCGGTATTAGTTCAAGAAACCCTCCAGAATTATCAGGTTAAAAAATTAGAAAAAGTTGGCGTTGCGCTTTCAAGTAAAATGCGTTAGTCTGTAGCACATACTATAGCGAATTTTAAACTTTTAATGAAAACCGTCACAACTTTTTTACTTTTTGAATAGACAGATTGGGTTTTCGGTATTAGTTCAAGAAACCCTCCAGAATTATCAGGTTAATAAATTAGAAAAAGTTGGCGTTGCGCTTTCAAGTAAAATGCGTTAGTCTGTAGCACATACTATAGCGAATTTTAAACTTTTAATGAAAACCGTCACAGCTTTTTTACTTTTTGAATAGACAGATTGGGTTTTCGGTATTAGTTCAAGAAACCCTCCAGAATTATCAGGTTAAAAAATTAGAAAAAGTTGGCGTTGCGCTTTCAAGTAAAATGCGTTAGTCTGTAGCACATACTATAGCGAATTTTAAACTTTTAATGAAAACCGTCACAACTTTTTTACTTTTTGAATAGACAGAATGGGTTTTCGGTATTAGTTCAAGAAACCCTCCAGAATTATCAGGTTAAAAAATTAGAAAAAGTTGGCGTTGCGCTTTCAAGTAAAATGCGTTAGTCTGTAGCACATACTATAGCGAATTTTAAACTTTTAATGAAAACCGTCACAACTTTTTTACTTTTTGAATAGACAGATTGGGTTTTCGGTATTAGTTCAAGAAACCCTCCAGAATTATCAGGTTAAAAAATTAGAAAAAGTTGGCGTTGCGCTTTCAAGTAAAATGCGTTAGTCTGTAGCACATACTATAGCGAATTTTAAACTTTTAATGAAAACCGTCACAACTTTTTTACTTTTTGAATAGACAGATTGGGTTTTCGGTATTAGTTCAAGAAACCCTCCAGAATTATCAGGTTAAAAAATTAGAAAAAGTTGGCGTTGCGCTTTCAAGTAAAATGCGTTAGTCTGTAGCACATACTATAGCGAATTTTAAACTTTTAATGAAAACCGTCACAACTTTTTTACTTTTTGAATAGACAGATTGGGTTTTCGGTATTAGTTCAAGAAACCCTCCAGAATTATCAGGTTAAAAAATTAGAAAAAGTTGGCGTTGCGCTTTCAAGTAAAATGCGTTAGTCTGTAGCACATACTATAGCGAATTTTAAACTTTTAATGAAAACCGTCACAACTTTTTTACTTTTTGAATAGACAGATTGGGTTTTCGGTATTAGTTCAAGAAACCCTCCAGAATTATCAGGTTAAAAAATTAGAAAAAGTTGGCGTTGCGCTTTCAAGTAAAATGCGTTAGTCTGTAGCACATACTATAGCGAATTTTAAACTTTTAATGAAAACCGTCACAACTTTTTTACTTTTTGAATAGACAGATTGGGTTTTCGGTATTAGTTCAAGAAACCCTCCAGAATTATCAGGTTAAAAAATTAGAAAAAGTTGGCGTTGCGCTTTCAAGTAAAATGCGTTAGTCTGTAGCACATACTATAGCGAATTTTAAACTTTTAATGAAAACCGTCACAACTTTTTTACTTTTTGAATAGACAGATTGGGTTTTCGGTATTAGTTCAAGAAACCCTCCAGAATTATCAGGTTAAAAAATTAGAAAAAGTTGGCGTTGCGCTTTCAAGTAAAATGCGTTAGTCTGTAGCACATACTATAGCGAATTTTAAACTTTTAATGAAAACCGTCACAACTTTTTTACTTTTTGAATAGACAGATTGGGTTTTCGGTATTAGTTCAAGAAACCCTCCAGAATTATCAGGTTAAAAAATTAGAAAAAGTTGGCGTTGCGCTTTCAAGTAAAATGCGTTAGTCTGTAGCACATACTATAGCGAATTTTAAACTTTTAATGAAAACCGTCACAACTTTTTTACTTTTTGAATAGACAGATTGGGTTTTCGGTATTAGTTCAAGAAACCCTCCAGAATTATCAGGTTAAAAAATTAGAAAAAGTTGGCGTTGCGCTTTCAAGTAAAATGCGTTAGTCTGTAGCACATACTATAGCGAATTTTAAACTTTTAATGAAAACCGTCACAACTTTTTTACTTTTTGAATAGACAGATTGGGTTTTCGGTATTAGTTCAAGAAACCCTCCAGAATTATCAGGTTAAAAAATTAGAAAAAGTTGGCGTTGCGCTTTCAAGTAAAATGCGTTAGTCTGTAGCACATACTATAGCGAATTTTAAACTTTTAATGAAAACCGTCACAACTTTTTTACTTTTTGAATAGACAGATTGGGTTTTCGGTATTAGTTCAAGAAACCCTCCAGAATTATCAGGTTAAAAAATTAGAATAAGTTGGCGTTGCGCTTTCAAGTAAAATGCGTTAGTCTGTAGCACATACTATAGCGAATTTTAAACTTTTAATGAAAACCGTCACAACTTTTTTACTTTTTGAATAGACAGATTGAGTTTTCGGTATTAGTTCAAGAAACCCTCCAGAATTATCAGGTTAAAAGTTAGAAAAAGTTGGCGTTGCGCTTTCAAGTAAAATGCGTTAGTCTGTAGCACATACTATAGCGAATTTTAAACTTTTAATGAAAACCGTCACAACTTTT
>OZ057404.1:35387596-35448156 GCA_964056735.1 Allodiplogaster pararmata | reverse complement strand
TTCGAGAAACCCTCCAGAATTATTAGGTTAGAAAATTAGAAAAAGTTGGCGTTGCGCTTTTAAGTAAAATGCGTTAGACTGTAGCGCATACTATATATGACCGATTGTCATATTACACTCTTAAGGTTGCGTCCACCCTAAACTCGCTCGCAATAACTCTTAGAAGCGATACTGGACAACTCCTCTCGGTTGACGTCACAGACTTCGACTCATGCATCGCCGATAAAGTATTTGTATTACAGTGAGAATAAAATGTATGTATTTAATAGTGGTTTAACTTTAGCTTGTAAAATTAAGATTATCAAAAAATAGCTTAATGAAACTGAGATTACCAATGTTGTCGCTAGCTATTATCCTGTAAATTCTGTTTTTCGGTTTACTTATAAACGGGTTTTTAAATTCTCATTTTCGCTCTGGTGATTGTATAATTTTTGATCTTTCCTATTTTTTGCTTTGTTTTAACATTTCAATTAACAAAATATGTATCTATTATTGATAATTGAAAAACAATAAAATAGAAAAAATCGAATAAAAATTACTATTGAGCCATTGTCATCGCAATCTGACCCAATAACACACCGATGCTCTACTGTACCGATATCTTCCCTCAGACAGGGCACTTCAATTTTTTTCCTGAATTATTTTGTTCATTCACGTTTTCACTTTATTATAATGTTTTTTCTTCTTGATGAGTAAAAATTACATAGGAAAAGTTTCCTTTCGAAAATTTTCTTTTAAAATTTCCCCTCCGCGCTGCGGTCTCTACAGCCAATCCGAACTCTCACCGACAATCACACTAACCCCTACACTAAAGTGCCTCATAGCTGTGATAGCAAGCATTGCAAGACATAATAGGAGTGATGAACGTTATTAATTGAGAAAGTCTGGGCTTTGTTTGAATTTTGCTGTTAGGAAAGTTCCTGATTAGCAATAAAATGACCTTTCAAAATGCAACAGTTGCTCTATTTGGACACTCAATACGTAATTTTATTGCTAATCAGGAAGTTTCCTAATGGACAAATTCAAACAAAACCTGTTTGTATCTGACTATATGTCACATATAATATGTGAGCAATTTAGTTTTACTTTTTTCAGAGGTTGATTTCGTGAAAAGAGTATTTGGACTTACATAATAGGTTGAGCATGGGTTTTTATTACCTAAATATAGAACATTGCATTTCTTTTCAGCTATTGCCAACTGCCATGTATCGCAATACCTATCGAATTGATTTATTGCTAAACAGAGTTGGGAATTAGCGATTTGAGCACCTAGTTCATCATAAGAAATATACAACTTAATTTCATCAGCGAACAGTTTAATACTAACTGAGGGTAAGTTGGAAAAAATTCGAGGCAAATCGTTGATATAGATCAAGAAGAATAGCGGCCCTAAAACCGATCCCTGTGGGACTCCAGATGATATTTCTCTAGTGTCACTAAATGTTCGGTTGACCTTAACACTGAAACAACGTCCTGTTAGAAAACTTCTAGTCCATCTCAAAAGATTTCCACGAATGCCTAAACTTTCTAGTTTGTGGAGAAGTTTACAATGCGAGACAACATCAAAAGCCTTAGTCAAGTCATAATAGAGACAATCGACAGATTTACTTTGGTCGAGGGCTCTCGTCCAACTATTAGTTACCGAGAGAAGCTGAGATTGAACTGATCTTCTAGGAACGAAACCATGTTGCTCTTCAGAAAATATAGAATGCATGTCCATCCACTTTGTTATCCTATCACGAACTATGCGTTCGAAAACTTTAGAAGGTGTGGGCGTGATTGCGATATGTCGAAAGTTGTCTACATTCAAGGGTGGAGATTTTTTTGGAATAGGAGTGATGTAAGATATTTTCCAAAGAGAAGGAAAATGGCCAAATTTAAGAGTGAAATTGAAAATATAGCTTAGTGGTTCTGCAAGCGACGAAATTCTTTGTAAAATTTCTGAGGAAAAGAGTCAGATGTCTGCGTAAGAGAAGGAGACAGCTTTTTTAAATAGTACTTGACGTCTCCGGGAAGAATAAGCATATCAGTTAGGGAATGATCAATAACTCTATCAACATTCGGAATCAAACCATCATCGATTGAGAAAGCGGAACAGAAAAAATCGGATAGAGCACTAGCTTTAGCTTCATCCGTGTGAACAAAAGAACCAACTAAATCTGTGAAAGATGGAATCGAAGAATGGGATTTTAGACGATTTCCTACGTATTGATAGAACTTTCTAGGATCGGATAAGAAAGCCTTCTGTCGATTTATTTCAAACTTCTTGATTTCCTTGGCAAGTTTTTGAGAAGTGCGTTTGAATAATTCTAGAACAGTGGGGACATGAATTTTAGAGAAAAGGGCTAATTTATGCTCGAAGAGGTTACGGATGTGCTCAGGATAAGTTTCAAAAGCAGATTTCCTACGTTTTCTAGGGATAAATTTCTCAATTAAAGACTTCGCAATAACATTCAATCGATCAACTAGGTCATCTACAGAAATGAAATCATCGAAAACAAGTGTCCAGTCCATATTTGATAATAGCTTATTGATATCTGCATAACTGGCCCGGTTGAAATCAAAAACTTCTACAACAGGTTGTGGGTTCGAAAGTAAAAATACAGAAAAAGTAATCGAATTGTGATCAGAGTTAGAGAACGGAGGACAAACTTTACAATTAGAGATACAGTCAGCTTTAGCAAGAACATGATCTATTATTTTCTTACCATGTGTAGGCTCAGTTACAAATTGATGAAGAGAAAAGTCTGTACACAAGTCGATAGGCTCAGTTGTCGAGAGGCTCAGTTGAAGAACATTTTTTGTCAACATCAATTTCTAAGTTGAAATCACCACAAAGTACAGATTGTTGAGGTACCGCTAACAGTTGAGTAAGAACATCGAAAAAGGCATTATTCTGATGCACAGTAGTGTTTGGCGGTCGATAGCATATAATGAAACGTGTTCTGGAGAGTGATAAGTTGCATAAGAGATCGAAAGCTAAGAAATCAGCTGATATTTTAGTCTTGAGAGTTACAACAGAGTGTATTAAATGATTACGGAGAAAAGCGCAGACACCACCACCTCTTTTTGAAGTTATATCACAGCGGAGCACACAATAAGGCAAATTAGCTGTCAATGAGGCATCTACTATGTTTTTATTTAACCAAGTCTCACTACATAATAGAATATCTGGTTGTGTTGATGACAATTAATTGTAAAGTAGATCAATTTTGTTTTTGAGGGAACGTGCATTGAAATAAAAAACAGAGAATACTGAACTAGATTTATTGGAAGTTGAAAATAAAGATCTATAACATAGTCCTTTTTGGATCAGTTTCCCTGATTAGAAGATGTTGGTAACCGCAAGGGGGGCGGTAGAGTTCTTCGTGCTCATCCAATTTCTTCTTTCAGCCACAGATCATCCTTGTAGAGAACCCAAGTCGACGATGGATTAAACAGACGGAGTTCCTTCAGTTGAGCTCGCTTTGCATTCCAGGTCATCAACTCATCAGGCATCATTGACTTCTTGATGAAAACCCCCTTCCAACGGGGGTTTGAACGGATGGAAGAAGCTGAACGAAGTCCTGCCAACATGAAAGAACGAGCAGGAAGCATTACTTCGAGTAACCTACGATTACCTTGACCCATTCTGAAAACGGCTTCTGGTCTAACTTGAATACTGAGATCATCCAGAAGAGACTGGACGATAGCCTCGTCATGGACGACCCTCTCGCTTGCTGCTGAAGAGAGACTTTCTGGAAGACCCGCGATGACCAGAGAACGTGCCCTTCTGTGAGACTCTTTATCAGAAGTAGTTGACAAGAAGGCGGAAGGCGACCCAGATGATTTCAGTGTCGCGCTAGGGGGAAGGGATGTTGAATTGTAATGACATGTCTTGGAAGATATGGCTTCGAGTGTAGACGAAAGCATGGTTATGATCCGAGAAATGGATTTCCAAAGTGGAATCGACTGTTAGAAAGAATAGAACCAAGGCTGCGCACTGTTTTGCTCACCGACCGTTTTTTTACCCGATGAACCGAAAAAGTGCCAGATAATTCACCCATATTTTCTGGTATAGAATTTATAAGATTTGCTAAAACGATAACGGATCGATGTCTAAAATATTATATTTTGTACGGAGGACTCAGCGCTGATTCATGAGTTGAGGACAAAGCCTGTCTAGCCAATAACGAATTCGAAGTTTTCAAAGCTCGAAGTTACTTTTATCCCAAAAAAATCAGGTTTACCAAGTTCATAAATGCTCACCTTGATTTTCGTTGATATTTCAAATAACGGAACGCGCTCGAACTGTTTGGTGCGAGCTGCGTTTTAATCTATAGGAGCAGCCAATATTTCATGGCATCGATTCGACTGTCGCACGAAATAAAGGCGTTGTTCTAGGTTTTTTTCGTGCCTTAGTTTAATAAATTTTATTCCGAACCAAGCGTCACTTACCGAATAAAGTGTAACTAAGACTTTGAAATTTGGTGGCGTCATTAAGATAAACGGTATGAGGCAGAAAGAAAAGCGACGCACGAAAAGTATTTTTGATGCGGAGGCAAATGCGAAGATGGCAGAAATGCTATGAGAAACCAGAAGCGAAGAATGCTATGAGAAATCGGAAGCAAACAATGAAGACGCAGAGATAATATCAATCAGTCGCAGTGGAGGAGTTGTAAGCGAAGGCGCTGCAATTGGAAGAGTGAAACTGACGAGGTAGAGGCGAAGACGCATGCGATAAAAGGTAAGAGAGCAGATTTCAGACAGCAGAAATACTTATAAACGCCAGAGGTCGAGGAAGGAGAGGCAAAGGCAGCTGAGGCAGGAAAGGCAAATTTTTCAATCAGCAGAAGTTGATGGCCCGGAAGCGGAGAATGCACAAGCACAAACGAAAAGTGAAGGTGATAGAAATGGAGAATCGAGTGAAGAGACTGCAGATTCGGAACGGCGCAAGAGAAAGAAAAGCGGTATAGGTAAATTAGTAAGAACCGAATATCGAAGAGATGAAATACGTGAACAACGTAAAGGCTAAAGTTATTTATGACAAAACGGCAGAGGCGAAAATGATAGGGGCAGTCGAAGCAAACTTTTTTTAAGTGGAAGTTGTTGAAACGCAGAAGAGAAGTTGAGGCGGAGTTACAAGTTAAGAGAAAGCGATAGAAGAGCTCCGAAACGCCAGAGGAAGATGATGGTATGCGTGGCTAAAGCGGAAAAGAAAAGCGAACATGATTTTCGTTGGCAAAGTTTGACACTGTAGATGTGGAAGAGGCTGAAGCTTAGGTGGGAGATCCGAAGTAGGCAGACGCTAAAAAGGCGAAGGCGGAGGCGAAACAGGTATAAAAGCAGGGTTGTCGGCAACGGAGGCATAAGGAAAGAGGCTGCTATGTTGCTCGAAATGCGAGAGACAGAATATAGAAAGTGGAGGGAAAGCAGACGTGTAAGGCAGAGGCTGGAGACATATGGGAGCGTTAGCGGGAAAGCATTAAAGAAGAGTTGATTGCAAGCGGCACAAGCGTGCGTAGTAGAGGCGACAGAAATTGAGGCATTTGTGACATAAGGGAAGAGGTGAAGTTTAAGAAGATGGCAGAAGTGGTAGAGTCGAACTAGGCAGAAGCGGAAATGACAGATATTTATTAGGCTGAGGTGGCAGATGAGGAAGGCGTAAAAGAAGGATGAGCGAGAGAAAAAAAGACGAGACGGCTGATGCGGTGCAGTAATTTAAGCAAAGGTGACATTGGTGCTCGGTAATGCCACAATCGGAGGAGGCAGGAGCGGTCGAGAATACGAAAAGGTTTTTAGAATTAAGAAACGAGAGCGACGCAGGCGGAAGTGTCAAAGCACAGGACAGTGACGGCAGAAGCACAGGCAGTAGAAGCGGAGAAGGTTGACCGAAGGCAGTAGAGTCAGATGCAAAAGCGGAGAAAGTAGAGCGGTGGCGATAGAGGTGCTCTGAAACTCTAGATCTGATTTAGGCAGCCGCAGATTCGATAGAAGCGGACGAGACAGCAACATATGCATCAGTACGAGACAGAAACACATGAAATCCAAGCTGGGTCAACTTAATCAGAATTTTGTTGTTGTTGTTGTTGTTGTTGTTGTTGTTGTTGCCGGTTGTAGCCTACTTCTAAAAACATGATCCATGGGATGGGTTCTCATTCGTTTTGTTTCTTCTCTTTTTTTCAAATTGAATTTTTCTTCATATCTTCAAGAACGCGGCGACTTTCAGTGGCCTAGTCCATAGATCGACAGCGCAGTGGGATTACCCGAGCACTCGAGGAGATGCGCGACGTCGTGTGGTCCAGACAAGCATTCGAGACATACGTCGGGGATGGACTCGTCGATGCGATGCAGGTAGTTGTTGCTGAATCTGCTGAATCCGGAGCGGAGCTGGCTTAGCGTGCATCGGGTACTGCGGAGTAGATCCTTCTCGTCAACCTGAAATTCGAGCGAGGGTCTGCCGCCGAGGATGACTACGCCCTTCATCGATAAGAGTTCGCTTGAGACCATCACCGTGTGTACGGCGTTGGCTACTTGTTTACTGTTGTGCGGATCTTTTGACGTCAGTTTCACGGCTTCGACTATGTTCTTGCAACTCATTACGAGGTCGTTCTTCATTGTTCAACGTGGCGGTGAGCTGTCGAGAAGACCGTGTTTTGAGAAAGGGATGGATCCAATGAACCTTTCCAGGTATTGCGCAGCTATAACATTTGTAGATGGGGTTTGTTGCGCATAACCTTCGATTCACGGTGGATGTGATCAATGTATGCCATCTGATGGTTGCATGTGACGACGCGGAATCCGGAAATCTGGGCGCGTTGAATCCTAGCGTGAGTTGAGGAATGTGGGCCAGGAGAGCGCGGCGTAGTTTCAGATCGCTTGCGAGATGACTATGAGCGTAAGGCGCAGAATTTCTTTTTGATTTCCCCACGTGCTTCTGGCGAGAGAGAGCAATACATTGCACTGTGTCATTCCTCATACAATGTCTCTTGCATGGTAGCTAAACGTGAACATCGATTCAAAAGTGATGCCGAGTAGTTTGGCCTGGTTGACGGTAGAGACGCTCGGGCCGCAGATTAAGACGTCCAGGGAAATTCTCGGCTGAACGGAGTGAACAGCATAAGTTGGCCCTTGTTCGGAGAGATGGTGAGTGACCGATCTTTGAGGAAGCTTTCGATGTTCGGGATAGCCATGCGCAGATGTTCGGAGGCGATGCTGATGTTTGAATCTGAGGTCCATATAGTGATGTCGTTTGCGTACGATATGACCTTCGTATGCTCGTTTTCTGTGGGAAGCTTGCGAAAGTACAGGTGGAACAGCGTGGACGAGAGGGCACTCCCTTGCGGGACTTCGCTTCTGATCAGTCTGGAGCTGGATAATGAGTCGCGAAAGCTTGTGAGTCCTGTCCTCAATATTAGGTAGGAAGCGAGCCACCTTTTTTCATGTTATTCGGCACGTTTTTTTGTCGCGAGAAGGTCTATCAGCTTGAAGATTTCCACTCTCTCGAATGCTTTTGACATTTCCACGACCATGACGACTGTGCGCTTTGCAGGTCTCTTCTCATTGAATCCATCCGAGATGTCTTTGGACAGAGTTAGAAGGGCCGAAGTAGTAGAGCGATCTGCGCTGAAACCATGCTGGTGAGCTGCCGATGAAATGTGCGTCTCCAAGGAGCCTAGTAGAAGCCGTTCAATCACTTTGACGACGGGCGAGAGAAGTGATATGGGGCGGTAGCTAGAACCTTCTACTGCTGGTTTGCCTGCCTTTAGGAGAAGTAGGGTGATCGATGATTTCCAGATCATGGGGATAAGGCTTGCTCAAAAAAAAGTCGAAAAACGAGAAGAAAAACTATCAAAAAGAAAAAAACTAAAAAGTCGAAAAACGAGAAGAAAAAACTATAATAAAAAAACTTGAAGAAAAAAGGTTTTAAAAAAAACAACAAAAAACAAAAAAAATTCGAAAAAACGAGAAAAAAACTTTGACTAAGTCGAAAAACTTTTTTTTCGAAAAAAAACCGGAAAACCGGAAAATGTGCAAGCCTGATGGGGATCCGGGCTATGCGTAGAGAGCAGTTTATAAGAGAGGAGAGGGCACTCATTTTTCTCGATCCTAGGTGGTGGAGGAGTATGGGAGCAAGACCATTTGGTCCGAGAGCTGTGTGCTTCTTTGTAGATTTGATGGCAGCTGCAACTTCCGAGCTAGTAAAGTCCTCGAAGTCATCGGCGGTCAGGTGGTGCACTTTTCTAAACGTTTTTTTCTTCTGTTTTCCTTGGTGATCGTGTATTGGACTGGGCGAGTGAAAACCTTGTTAAGCGGTTCGTGATTTCGGAGGCTGACGTGGCCGTTTTATTGCTAAAGCTAGTGTTTGGTGGTGGTCTCCCTTTGTTGTTCAGCATTTTGATGGTCTTCCACAACTTGTTGCATCCTTTTTTTGGTCAAAACTTTCCATTAGCTGTCTTCATATTTCTCGTTTGTTCGTTTCCGTCGCTCTTCTGATGTCCACATTGAGTCTGCTGATCTCTGAGCTGGTTGGATCCGGATCACGGAGCGCGTCGCGTAGAGTCATCCAGTTGCGTATTTCGGAGGTCAGTGCTGTTTCTCTCTTCTTTATTCGTCCGAGTGGAATTGTGCTGACAGCTGCAGTAAGCAGGATCTTCCGTAAAAAAAGGGCTCAGCTTGAAGGCGGGGAGGTTCGGAAGAGGATTGGCAACTAGCTTTTCTTCGACGAGGGAATGGAATCTTGACCAGTCAGCTTTCGCATAGTTTGAGAAGGTGACGTTTCTGTGAGTGCGGATAAAATTGTGCTTCTCGAGTTCGATGACTATGGGCAGGTGGTCCTGTGGTATCGACCTTCCATGAGGCTTGAGGTAGGAGATCTTACGAGCAGATGGCTAGGTCAGGTGGAGGAGGGAGGCCGTTGGCGGGAACGCGGGTCGTTGAGTCACGATTAAGAGTCACGTAGTCTGTTGGACGTCAATTGCGTTAGTTGTTGTTGTTTTCGGCTGCGACCGGCTTCGAACAGCATTGTCCATGGGACGCGCGCTCTCTCTCTCTCTCTCTCTCTCTCTCTCTCTCTCTCTCTCTCTCTCTCTCTCTCTCTCTCTCTCTCTCTCTCTCTTTTTATAGTTTTCTTCTTTGTAGTTTTTTTCTTGATCTTCAAGAAAGCTGCCAGTTCTAGCGGCTTCTTCCAGAGGTCGATAGGAGCCCGTGTTGTCGGGTTGCCAATGCAGTTGCAAAAGTGGGCGACGTCGTGTGGCCCGGATGAGCAATCGGTACAGACGTGGCGGATCGAGTCGTCGATGCGATGCAGATAATGGTTGGTCAATCTGCTGAGTCCAGAGCGAAGCTGGCTCAGAGTGCATCGTGTACTGCGAGGGAGATACTTTTTTTTCTTCCTGTAAATCGGGCGGAGGCCTGCCTCCCAGGATGATAGCGCCTTTCATTTAGCATATTTCGTTGGATACCATCATCGTGTGGATGGAGTTTGCGACGAGTCTGCCGTTGAATGAGTGTTTCGACGTTAGCATTGCAGTTTCGACCGAAGTCTTACAGCTCAGTAAGAGGACGGTTTTTATTGCTCGCGGCGGAGAGGGATTGGGAAGAAGATCGTGATGGTAGTGGACTGGATCCAATGACCTAGCCAGGTATTGAGCGGAAAGCATGGGTAGGTGGGGCTTGGTCCGCATGACTTTCGATTCTCTGTGGATGTGATCAATGTCTGCCATCTGATGGTTTCCCGTGACCATGCGGAGACCGGCGTTCTGGGCCTTTGCGTGAACGGGGTCGGTTACGTAGGTATACCAGGCTAGCGCGGCGTAGCTGCAGATCGCTTGTGAGATGGCTCTGAACGTCATACGAAGTGTTTAATTCTGGTTTCCCCAAGTGCTCCTGGTTAGGGCCTTTAGGACGTTGTTGCGCTCTGTCATACGGCTCGCGATGTCTCTGGCATGATGGCTGAACGTGAACATGGAGTCGTATGTGACGCCGAGGAGCTTGACCTGGTTGACGGTGTGGACAGCTGTGCCTCCGGTGGAAACTTCCAGGATTGTGTTGTACTCTCTGCTGTATGGAGTGAATAGCATCAGTTGGCTGTTGAGTGGAGAGATGACGAGTGACCTGCCTTTCAGAAAGCTTTCGATTCTCGGGATGTCTGTGGGAAGATGTTCGGAGGCGGTGCTGATGTTAAGGTCTGAAGCCCATATCGTTATGTCATCTGCGTAGGATACGACCTTGATGTGTGCACTGTCTGTTGGAAGATCTCGCAGATAAAGGTTGAACAGTGTGGGCTATAGAGCGCTGCCTTGTGGAACTTCGTTTCTGATGAGCCTCGAGCTTGATAGCGTGTTGCGGGAAGATGTGCGTCCTGTGCGGCCTCTTAGGTATGAGGAGAGCCATTTCTTGATGTAGTTTGGCACGCTTGTAATCAGGAGGAGGTCTATCAGCTTGAAGATGTTGATGCTGTCGAAAGCTTTAGACATGTAGATAGCCATGAGTACTGTCCGCTTTGCAGGTCTTTTCGCGTGAAATCCTTCCGTTTTGGGAGAGCGTGAGGAGTGCCGAGGTAGTCGATCGCGTACCGAAGCGAATCCATGCTGATGCCGGTGGTATGTTTGATTGGATGGAGCAGAGTAGTAGACGTTCTCGTAGTAGACGTTTAGTAGACGTTCTCGTAGTAGACGTTTTGTTGACGTTCTCGTGGTAGTAGACTGAGTAGTAGACGTTCTTTGCTACTGGAGAAAGAAGTGAGATGGGTCGGTAGCTGGAGCCGTACGCTGCTTGTTACCGCTCTTTCAGTAGAGGGAGTATGATAGAAGACTTCCATATCATAGGGATCCTGCTTCTGCGTAACGAGTCGTTGATGAGGAGATTGAAAGCGCTGATTGCTCCGAGGTGATGAAAGAGGATCGGATCGAGCGGGACCGTAAGGTCCTAGGGCTTTGGACTTCTTCGTTGCTTTGATGGCAGAAGTGACTTCTGTACTTGTGAATTCCTCGAAGTCCTCAGCACTCAGTTGACGTATTTTTCTCATCGTCTTCCTGTTTTCTCCGAAGGCTTTATACGTTACTGTTCGGGTGAAAACTTTTTGAAGCGGTCGGCGATGTCAGAGGCAGATGTGAGTTGATGACACAGTTTGCCGGTGGTCTCCCTTTGTTGTTCAACATCTTGATAGTCTTCCAGAGCTTGTTGCTGTCTCTTTTGGGGTCGAAGCTTTCCATCAGTTGTAAGTCTCGTTTGTTTTTTGTCCGTGGCTCTTCTGATGTTCTGATTAAGGCTCATGATCTTAGGGCAAGTGGGGTCGGATTCTCTTAGAGCGTCGCGTGAGACATCCAATCACGAACTTATGAGGTTAACGCAGTTTCTCTCTTCTGAATTCGACAACGTGGAACTGTGCTGGCTGCTGCTGATAGCAGGATCTTTCGAAAGAAAGGCTCAGCTTTGGCGGCGGGGAGGTTTGGAAGAGGTGATTTGACTGGCTTCTCTTCCACTAATGATTGGAATAGTTTCCACTCAGCCTTTCCATAGTTAGTGAAGGTGGCATCCCTGTTCGTGCGAATATAGTTTATTTCTTCAGGTTCGATAACTATGAGCAGATGATCGGAGCTTCCGGAGGTGAAGTTTTTTCCATGAGGCTTGTGGTAGAAGATCTTGTGAGCAAATAGAAATTTCCGGCGAAGACGGTCTCCCGTTCACGGGGACGTGAGTCGGCGAATCTCGGTTGAGTGTAGCAGTTTCTCAAACGTCGATTGCATTTGCGATGAGAGTGCCTCTGCTGTCTGATGAGTGGGAGTACCATGCTGAATCGTGGGCGTTGAGGTCACCGAGGATGATGGACTTCTCGAGAATGTGTAGGAGAGACGTAAGGTCTGGATTGTATGAGCTGCTACAGGAGCTAGTTGGCGGTATCTAGACTTTGGTGAACTTGAGGTAGTGGCCGTTGGCATCAGTGACATGAATGATGAGCGATTCCAGATGAGGATCTGTAGGAGACGGAATGACGCTGTAGTTGAGTGAGTTGCTGATGCCAGTCAGTAGGCCGCCTCCAGTGTTTAAGCCACGGTCTCTTCTGATCAGTGTGTATCCAGGGAACGTGGGTGCCTTGGAGTGGTCGGATAGTCTGGTTTCTTTTATCAGAAACAAGTCGATCTTCAAACGCGTTATAAGATTTGTTGTTGTTGTTGCCGGCAAGCATCCCGCATCGAAGACTTGGTTATGAATACTCTCTTTAATGAGAGAAGTTCTCGTGTTCTTCGGACAAGATGCGTCCGGAGAAGGATTTTGATGTCCTTTGCAGTCCTGAGACTGTCATGCTGCACCTTGTGAAGGCGGACATCGTTGTAGCAACCTGTTCATGCTATAGGCCTTGTGAGTGGGTGGTCAAGCCGGCCTAGCATCGTTTTTGGTTGGAGTAGAGACGTCTCGCCTGTCGTTGACCGTAGATAGGTAAGAGGCTATTTGACTGGCACCTCGACTCGCCATTGAAAAGTATAGCGGAGTATCGGCTGATGTTTTGTCCGGTGGCATGCCCAGGCCGGTCCGGCACCGCCCTCCTTTGACGAGCTATACTACCCAGTTTTGGTCCGCGGCGGGATTTCTCCCGCTACCTCCCAGCACGAATTATTCGTAGGGAGGCGTCCCTCTATCCGCCACCTGAGGTTGCGCTCGATTCTGGACTGGATGATCCGGCTCCATCCGTGACAGGCTCTTAAGGCTGTAGAGTCACGAATGGCCAGTGTGTTTCGAGCGTGATAAGATCGAGTATTTCTGATGTATTTCCGCTTAGCCCGTTGCAGTTATACTGAAGGAGTCTTAGGCCTATGTTGCCTTTGGGCGGTGTCCCGCGTTGTGGTGTCGAGACGGAGACGATAGGACGAGATAATGTCGGAGCGGAGGATGGTGTCGTGCAGGAAGGGCATTTTTAGCTGAATGGGACGTAGTTCTTGATTGAGGAGAGACCGCTACATGTCCACTTCGTGTGGACCCATTCCGAACAGAATGAGCAATGGACGCAGTTTGTGTTTGCTGTCTTCCCGCATGTAGTGCAGTTCCAGATCGGACGTGGTCAAGGGTTATTTTCGATGTCTCCGGCTGTGAGAAGGATTAGTTAAGAAAGAACAGCCAGGTCGGTCTGTCTCTCATGCGAAAAAATTTGAAGAATTAGGAGATAGCTCCAGTGGAGCATTTCTTCAGAGCGGGTTGCGTCCAGAGAAGTTGTGTAATGTCCTTTGTATTCCTGAGACTGTCGTGCTGCGCCACGTGAAGGCGGAAATCGTTGTAGCACCGGACATCGTTGTAGTCGATTTGCTCTTTAGTTCCCCTTTTCGGGGGCCTCTCGTTGTACTGTGCAACAGACACGACTTTTACGTTTTATTTTTTAAAAAAACAACAACTTCATTACACGAAAACACTCAAATATCGTTCAACTAGGATCCACTCACGCGGTTGCAAAAAATAATCCCTCTGACTTTTGTTCGGCTGGCCTGGCCGAATAGTTTCCTAGCGTGCGAGAGGTTCGAAACCTCATAAATACATAACATGAGAGAATTAGAGAAAAACATACTACTATAACCAAATATCATCAAAACGAACATAATCACAACACTAATCATTGAAATCAGACAATCGCAATAATCTAGGAAAACATCTATTAGAAGAAGGGAATAATGAGGGCGATATCCTTACAGATTTCTATTAGCGATAAGTCCCTCTGCTGTTGGAGGAGTGAGAGTACCATGCAGCGTCGTGAGCGTTGAGGTCGCCGAGGATTATGGAGTTGGCTCGAGTCTGGAGAAGAGAAGACACATCTGGAGTGTAGCCACTGCTGCAAGAACTGGATGGCAGTATGTAGATGTTTGTGACATCGAGGCATTGAGAGAGAGTTCGTTGGCGCTGGTTTCGTGGATGCTGAGCGACTCCAGGTGAGGATCTGCGATGGACAGGAGGAGGAGAGAGAGACTTTCTGATGCCAGTCAGAAGTCCGTCTCCAATGTTCGTTCCGCAATCTCTTCTGAACATTGTAAAGCCCAGAAATGTGTGTGACTTGGAGTGGCCGGAAAGCTTGCTATCCTGTAGATGAAACAAGTCTATCTTTAGACGTGTGACCAGGTTCTGTATCACTGATGTTTTTCCCGAGAGTCCATTCCAGTCGTATTGTAGAAGTCTCAATCCTCTGTTGCCTTTGGGTTGCGAGCTGCGTTGTCGAATCAAACTGGGAGTGGTAGGTTAATTGCCGGGAAAGCGATGGGTGTTGAGCCGGACGGGCTCTGGTAGCTTGACTGGAAGTAGGGTTTGACCGCGAGGAGTCCGCTGCATGTTTTCTTCGTGTGTACTCATTCCAAGCAGAGTGAGCATTGAACATAATTTGTGTTTGCTTTTTTTCTACAGGTAGTGTTGTTCCATATGGAGGGACGTCCGGGGTTGTTCTCGATGTCTCCGGCTTTGAGAAGTAGTTGTTTAGACAGAACAGCCGGGTTAGTCTGTCTCTCAATCGAAAAAAACGATACGGTGGTAGCTCCAGTGGAGAGGTTCTTCGGAGCAGGTTGCATTCGGAGAAGATGGGGTGTGATGTCCTTTGCATTCCGTAGACTGTCGTGCTGCACCGCGTGCAGGTGGACATCGTTGTAGCACAATCAATCAGAATCGAAGGCAACTGTTGTGTAAAATACAAATGGCTGCGGTGCTCAACAACACAAAAGTGAAAAAAGAAATTGAAGAAGAAGAAAAAACTGAGGCGGAAACTGCGGCGGTGGAAGCGAATATTGTAGAAGTGAGAAGACTAGATGCAGTCAAAGACTAGGTTGAAGAAGTATCGGAAGCAGTAGCAAAAAAGGCAACGCTAGAGTTTGCAGAGGCGGACGCGGTGAGAGTGAGCACAGCAAAGTGAAGGCAAAAGGCGTGCTCGGAGACGCCAAAAGTTAGAAAGCAGAGGTTGATGCAGCTAAGCAAAGTTGTGGAGGCAAGAGAGACGGCGAAGGCAACAGTTGAGAAAATAGAGGTGGCAAAGGCAACGCCGGCAAAAGAAGGACGCAGGCGCAGTGGAATGCTAGAGGCAAATAAGGCAGTAACTGAGGCGTCACAGGCAGTAGGACAGAAGCGAAATTTAAAAAAATTGCAGAATGTTCAAATCGAGGAGAATGAAGATTCAGAGGAAAAATTAGCTGGGGCTCAAGAGGCTTAAACGGAGGCAACAAATGCGGCAGAGTTTTCTCAAGCGGCAGAGCGGACAGTCGTGGGAAAATTGTGGGGTCAGCAGAGGTAAAGTAGGCGGAGGCGACTTAGACAAGGAGGCATCATGGACCTTGCCTCCTTGTCTAAGTCGTCTCCTCATGGACCCTTCTCACCCTCCAGCACGCGTGTCAGATGCTCACCTTGTCCCACCACAATTCAGTGTAAGACAACATTCGGCTATACCCCTGGACCACAAAATATCTTCTCCGTCTCTCTCCAAAGAAAGTTCTCACCTTCCTAATCCCTACCCCGTCAGAGTAAAAACGGGAATCTCGTCTACCTCCAAATCCCCGAAAGCAGTTACCTCGCCAAGTCGGACTTCTCAAGTTGCGGTAACCTCTCACAAACCAACTCGGGCCCCTTCTCTTCGAAATGTAAAGGTTCCCAAAAGGTTTTCACCATAGGATAAGATTGATGAGCGCAATATGAAAAAACTCGGCTGCATTTCTTTTAATGCCAGATCTATTAGAAATAAACTATACGATCTTTTTCACTTGCTCCGCTCATCCGATGTTCCTGTTCTATTTCTCTCTGAGACTTGGCTTTCCGATGCAGAACCCTATTGCATTCTCACCGATGGTCTTCCATTCAATGTTTTCCGCTGCGACCGTAACGATAACCAAGGTGGTGGAACTGCTAAAAATACTTTATCTTCCTCTCTTGTAGGGCATTTCTCACAAGGCAGTATAGAATGTGTGATTGTTGACATTTATCCTGGCACTTATCTTTCCTTCCCTTTCCCATCAATCCGATTGATCTTTTGCTGCTGATCGCCTCACGCTTCCTCTGACCAACTAAAAGCGTTCACCTCTTTTCTTGCCCCTCATTTCTCTCTTGCTTTTCCGACTATTTTGTGCGCTGACCTGAATTTTCCTAATATTGATTGGGCAGACTTATCAGCCCCACTAACATGTCAAGTATCTCTCTGCTTCCTGCAGTTCATGAGTGACCATCATTTAAATCAGTTCGTTCTTCTTCCCACCAGAAATGATAACATTCTTGACTATGTCATTTCCAACTTCAATTTAATCTCGGATTGTCACCATAGACACCCATTCTCCACCAGCGACCATGCTTCAGTCTCCTTTTCAATTTCCAAATGTCTAATGTCATCTTCCAAGTCTACAATGCATAGGTTGTCATGGAGCAAGACTGATTCGGCCATTATCAACTATGAAATTGCTTCCATATACTGGACCGTTCTCTTTGCATGTCTCACGATTGATCAGTGCGTTGAGTTACTTACATGTAAGCTGAATGATTTCATCGATAAGCATGTTCCTCGGCAGAAGCCTACAAGACCTCACTTTTCTTATCCTAGAAAAATCCGTCTTTTATTTATTTATTTTATCTACATCATACGATGCAAAATATCAACACATACATATTACAACTAAAATTCGAGCACGTCTTTTGTTCAGTTTTCTTCAGAGAAGTAAGAGACGTTCGCATACTTCAATCATTTTTGCTCTTCTCTTTCCCCCGGAACGGCTGCAATGTAACGTCGATAAATAAACCCTGCCGTAAAGTTTTTCTTCTTCATCCTACTCGAATGGCCGCTTTATAACGACGCCCAACAGACCTCAGTTGTTTTTAAAATATTATCTTATATTGTCGCCTGAAGCCTCTGCAACCCTCCCTCCTCAAAGGATTTCATCTTCAACCCCTATTATACTCTATCATACATTGTGTGATAAAACAATTCAATTCAATTCAATTCAATCCAGACTTTTCGAACTTGCAAACGATTACATAGAGACATTCTGAAGTCTGAAACCCAGCGTGAGGAATCTCTCTCGATGACTACGAATTTCAAGGTATTTTATCGCACTCTATCCAATAGGGTGAAAACCAAGATCTCTCCGAGTGCTTTGATTGTTAATGATCGTCCTGTTACGCTCGCCATCGATCGTGCAAATGCTTTCTCGACTTTTTTCCACTCCATTAACCCTATCGTCGCACAAGGTCCCTTACCACTGACCTCTCCCACCCACCCGCTCTCATATAACGAGATTGTAACCCCTCTCACTGTTTCCAATTTAATCGATAAGATGCCTTCAAAGGTGAACAGTTCATTCGATCGTATCCCTCAAATTTATCTCAAGAATTGCAGAGATTCTATTGCTGTTCCCCTTTCCATTATTTTTTCGAACCTCAGGATATTTCCCCGTTCATTGGAGAAAAGGTATCATTAAACCAATTCACAAGAAAGGTTCTAGTTCCGAACTCAACAATTATCGACCCATTACACTCAATTGCTCCTTGTCGAAATTGTTTGAGAAACATATTCATAACATGTTGTATACTCACATAGAAACTCACAATCTCCTGCACAGATGTCAAGCAGGATTTCGACGTAGAAGATCTACTGTGACCTCACTCGCGGAGTCTTACTCCATCTATCTTGCTATGCTGAGTACTAAACAATGTTTCGATATTTGCTATATAGACCTTTCGAAAGCATTTGACACCGTTAACCATCGATTCCTCATTCACAAGTTGATATGTCATGGTGTTCACTCATCTCTTCTTAGCCTTATAACCTCATTCCTCACTAACAGGAATGCACAAGTTCAAGTTGATGATGTATTGTCTGGAAGTTTACCCTACCATTCTGGAGTGCCTCAAGGCAGCTGCCTTTGGCCTCTATTCTTTACCATTTTCCTTAATGACATTATCAATATCATTCCTGAAAACGTTCATTGTTTTTTATATGCAGACGATATTAAATTATTTTCGGTCGACCCACTATCTCTTCAAGCAGCCTTAGATTGTGTGTCTGAATACGCTCAGATGTGGTCCCTGTCAATTTCTACCCCAAAATGTTTCGTTATGTATTGTGGTATCAGCAATCGTAAATTCTCATACTCGATTGACGGAAACTTTCTACCACCACAAACAATGGTTAAAGATCTTGGAATCACATTCGACTCCTCATTGTCGTTCTTAGATTAGGTTTTTTTTCATTGTTTATTCTCCTGTATAACTATGCCACGGTTCATTTTTACCTACTACTCTTCTCAGTGTGAACTTTTCTTTTTATTCTTATTATTATTATTATTACTACCTTTCTCGAAGCTCAAACTCCCGGTGCTTGCTTGTATATATTACCTAAACTGATATCACTTATGTGACAGTGATCCACTTTGCACACCATCCTTGTAACACTAGTATGCAATTTGGAATAAAGATTGACAACATTTTGTTGGATTATCTGAATAAACAAACAGGTTGAGCATAGGATGACACTTCAAATCGTTAGTGAGAAACAAAAATGGAACATTATGGAACAGCAAAAGAGTAAAACAGCAGACAAAAATGTTTTTCTGTAGCCTTATTCAATACCTACTAAATTTAGAGTAAAGTAACTAGTTTTTCTCTCCAAATAATTCGCAATTATTATATATGACAACTCAGTTATATCAAATAAGAGTCTTCGCGAATAATTTATCTGATTTCTTCTATATATTCCATTCCGAGTGTGAATACACTTAGGTTCTAACCGGCTTCAAAAACTCAAACCGGCCAAAAATGTGATATCAAACAATTTTGAGGCGCAGTATATTTCATGGCAACTTTTGAAATTTCGTGTTATAAATTTTTGCTCGTAGATTGAATAATGTGCTTGCGTCGATGAATTTTCTCTCTTTTAATATCTTGAAGTTACTTAGCTTCTCCAATTCTGAGACAGCCTTTTTACTTAGCTTCTCCTATTAAGCCATTTGTAGCTGCTGAAATCAGTCTTATTTCAAATTTAAACCAGCTATTGTAAAAACTTGAAAGTTGTGGTTCATTTGAAGGTAGATGTCGAACTTCTCTACGAATTAAATTGTTGCAGTTGCCTCGAAATTTGTCGAAATTCTACGGTTTTCTCGCTAACTTTTTGTTTCGAAGTCTTTTGAAGATTGGTAGAATGAGCCTCTTTTATTTTTCAAGTGATTAACAGTCAATAGCAGAGACTTCTTAGCAGGTTTTTTTTAAATAATTTTTAAAAAAATATCTCAATTTTTTGTGTTCACAATGTTTAGTGCGGTTGATTTCGTTCTCTCTTCGTCTCATTTCGTTTGATCCACAAGATAGAAACCGGTTTCTAGCACGAATCGGAAACCTTGGAGCCGTATCGTTCAAAGCAAATCAATTCATTCCACTATCTCACTTCCAACACCTGAAATATGTTCGGTTTTTTGCGCCTAATTTCTTAGGAATTGAGATGAAGCGTTTGAATTCAGTTGAAGCTGTTGCTTAGGCAAAAGCCGCTGGGGTGTCTCCATACACGTGCGCATTGGAGTAACCGGACCACGACCGTCGTGGACCACGAATTGGTAGGACAGCTCATCAATGGATGGCGATGCCGGATTGGCCTGGGTGAGCAAACAGCCAGTTCTCCGCTATACTTTCCATTGGCGAGTCGAAGCGCCAGTAAACTAACCTCTTGCCTTTCTTTGGTCGGTAAGACTAGAGACCTCGACTTTTAACATAACTATACTAGACTGAATCGACCATCCATCCAAAAAGCCTATTGCATGAACACGTTGCTGCAATGATGTCCGATTTCACAAGGTGTAGCATTATGGTCCCCGAATTGACAAGGACATAAACAACCTTCTTCGGAAGCATTTTGCTTAGAAGAATCAGTATTCGATGCAAGCTGCATGCCGGCAACAACAAAACAACAAAAAACTAGACATGAATCAGAATGCAGTGAATCAGAAAACTTTATCATACTTGTTTAGTGTGATAAAGTAATTTTTTGTGGACTTTACGTTGTTGCCTTCTGCAACAGTCAAAACTGCTAAATATGTTCTGATGTTTCTTCTTCATGTTCTTTACTGGATGTCGTGTGAAAGAAAAAAAAATGTTGAAAACAATTTTTACTCTGTGACTTTTCTCGAAATAGGTATGTGCATTCGACTTCTGCTTCGAATGAAATATGCCAAGGAAGAAGTTGGTGTAATAATCTGCGGTTCTTCCTTACTTCATGTATTAGATAATCAGCTAGTATA
The DNA here is from genome assembly GCA_964056735.1 of Allodiplogaster pararmata. Classification (NCBI taxonomy): domain Eukaryota; kingdom Metazoa; phylum Nematoda; class Chromadorea; order Rhabditida; family Diplogasteridae; genus Allodiplogaster; species Allodiplogaster pararmata. Next base: position 35,427,949 of record OZ057404.1, on the reverse strand, counting down.
GTTTTTGTCTCTGTTCTCTTAGGATACAAATGTGAGTATTCTCGATCGATTAATCGGGGAAGTGGGGGCGGGGTCTGTCGAGTTCGGAGAAAAAATTCTTCATTTTATTGTGAGCCAAACTTTTAAAGAGAAAACAACTGAATAATAGCATCAAAGATAAGCGAACTGTGATTTTTTGGATATTCTTATTTTGCGATTTTGAATCAAAAGGTGAGCAACCTTTCCCTTACTTGCTCCCTCCTTTCAACTCTTCTACTTCCCTCATCCCATATCCAGCGGGTTGCTTTCCTTAAGATGTATCTCCACACATTGGAATAAACCGGAAAACTGCTTAGCTTTCTTTTTCTTCGCAAAAAGAGAACTATTGAAAGTGAAAAAAGCACAGAGCAATAGTTAGAGAAAATCCGTAGAAAGAAATGAAAGTGGGGAGTAGAAAGTGGGGAGTAAAGATAAGATAAAAGTGGGGAGTAGATATGCTTAGGTGAAAGTGGGCACGATAGAAAAAAGGTTGGCGAGGGAGTATAAGTCATAATAAGAGGTGAAGATACAGAATACAGAAAGAGAGAGAGAGGGAGAGAGGTCGGAAGAGAAGGAGGGAGAGAAAGAAAATGAGAAAGAGAGAGAGATAGGAGAAGAGTGAGTTAATCAGCCAGATCTGTCCATAAAAGGACAGAGCATAAAGGAGTGAGCTCTCTTAGCTGTTTTCGATGTCCTCCTCAATTTGTCGGTCCAACCTTTCCTCAATCGGCCACTCTGTCCTATTTCACTCAAAATTTTTTGAAACTGGCCCATATAATAAAAATTTCGCTTTTTCCGATTGTAACTTCATCCTCAAAAAGATCTTCCCTTAACAGTACATTTCAGATTTTAAATCAAACAAGTTACTTTTTTATAATAAAAATGATGAGCTATGAGGAACTTTATAGATCGATTTCGAACATGTTACTAACGAAAATTTTTGAAGAAAATTTTGCTCAACATACGAAGTCATCAAACATTCCTTAAGAAAAGTTTTCTTCGTCACGAGATTTGATACTTCTACAAGACGCCTTTTTACTATAGGGTTTCCTACAAAACACAGGATTATACGGAATTTTCTTATTGTACTGTGGTAGTTGGTTGTACTGTTGTAATTTTTCATCAAAAAAGAGCCGATTTCTGTTGTGTTTCTGTTTTCTGTCGAGCGCCAATCCGAGAGTAGGAGAGAGTTGTATGGGCCTGAAAATGTGCATTATATTGTGTGCTTGTGTAGCTCAGTGGGTAAGAGTATCGCCTGGGAAGCGAAGGTCGCGGGTTCGGTTCCCGTCACACCACACAATTTTTGTACAGGTTTCTGCGAACAATCCGCTCCTCTGCTCGGTATAAGAATCCGTTGCTTTAGATCAACGAGGAGTAGGGTATACTCTTCTTTACAGAGAGAGCAAGACTCAGAGAGAGAGAGAGATATATATAGAGAGAGGGGTAAAAGAGAATTAGAAAGAGAGGGAGAGAGAGAGAGACAGAGGCTGAAAGCGAAATCCATACATTGTTTTTTTCTCTAGTCCTGTCTTAAGCTCTCCTTATCTGCTTTCTCGTGCTATTTCATCAACTTTTCCCCTATTTTGAAAGGCTGCTTGCTCGTGAATAAGTTTCACCCCAGGTTCTGGTTGTAGATGATGAACTGCTCTGGAGAGTCGCAAGAGCAGCGACAGCTGCGGCGCGTTGCATTCATTGCCGTCGTCGTATCAACGGCAGCAGTCATTGCAGCAGTCGTCACTCTCCCCATGCTGTACTCTTATGTCGCCTCCTTCCAGTCCCATCTAATTATTGAGACTGACTTCTGCAAGGTGAACATATCTTTCGAGAGGACCTTACAAACATGAGCTAGTTATAGAATGATGGTTTTCTCGGTAGGGCTAAAAGAAACAAGAATTTCCGGTAATTTAGCATGAATATATATGAGATTGAGAGGTTAAGAGTTCAAACAGAAAGCATGAAATCCAGGACTTGAAGCGAGCATTTTTAGAAAAGTCAGAAGCATTACATTGAAATAGGAAAAAAGTCATTTTTGAGTTCAAAATCATAATGGTACTTTTAGACTCGAACTCGCGATATTTGGGCGGAAATCCACAGCATCGACGCACCGAGTCTTGTAGGTGTTCGTTCCAAACGACAGTATGGCAGCTCACCACCAGGTTAATGACTTTATCAACGATGACAAATCCAAAAAAACTCAGTTGTTCTTACTCTGTGAAAAAAGTGTAACCCAAGAGCGAAAAAATTCATGCCTCACTTACAGTGTTTATACATATAAAGCTTTATATGTATAAAGCTTCATTCAGAAAAAAATTGAGGACTGGACACTTTTTCTCCGAAGAGTTTCGACCTATACTAGTCAACCAATAAAACTTCGAAGATATATACGAATTTTCTGATCGTTCTTCACAACAGGACAACTTTGAAAGGTACCAGATGATTCTAATCTTTACAATTATTACTGCAGGATATGCTGCCCCGGTTGTGAACGCAGACGCCGCTCCACAGTGCTGCTCCTGCCAGCAGGGACCTCCTGGTAAGCCGTAAACTTTTAGCAATCCGCTAATTTAATTCGAAAATAAAGACATTCATGAGTAAACTTCTCAGTGCAAGAAAGGGGTTCAGTGGCTCAAATATGTATTCAACGTAAGCAGTAAATAAATTCCAAAATCACAACAGCTGAGGGAACGAATCGAATGGAAAGCTTACGCTTTGTTCTTTTCATAAGATCACAAATAACCCTTCTTCCACTTCCCCAAACAACATAACTCTCATCAATAGATGTGGAACTGAACCGTACATTCTCATTCCAGGAAGTTTTTAAGACCATTGAATGAGAAAATAAGAAAAAAGAATTTGAGTGAGCGGCGGGAAGACGTGAAGAATTTTTCTTTGAATGCTTTTCTGCTTTTTTTTTCCAAAGCGGGTAATTTAAGGGCCATCCGGACCTCCCGGAGACCAGGGACCAGACGGGCACGACGGAGAGAACGGAAACGACGGTGATGCGGGACGCGATGGGTCCATTCTAACATCGGCGATTCAGGTTCAGCTAACCTCTCCAATTTTGACAATAAACAATTTTCATCCGAAAAAACCATCCGATAGCTCTGATGTAGCTATTTGAGCATTTGAACCTTTAAGAAAGAAGTTCTCGAAAAGAGCTGTTTAAGTCACTGAAAACTGAAGATTTTCTATTTTTAAAAAATTCCAAAAAAACTAATTTTTTCAGCAAGAACCATGCATCATTTGCCCGCCTGGACCCCCTGGACCACAAGGACAGTCTGGCAACAAAGGTCCTACTGGTCCTAAAGGCAAGCCCGGCTTAGCTGGCCCAGACGGTAAAGCTGGTGCGCCTGGTATGATCGGACCAATTGGCATGATGGGCTCGCAAGGCAGACCGGGCGTCGCTGGACCGAGAGGAGCTCCTGGCCGCGTTACTCAGGTGAGTTCTTCTTCTTTTTCATTTTAGATACCTTTTCCCTAATTGTGCCCAAAAACAATTTCAAATATTGTTAAATTAAAAAAAAGAGTTTTTTGTACAGGTGAATGGTCCACCCGGACCACCAGGTCCCCAGGGCCCCCTTGGAGCCCCCGGACCACGAGGAGAAGCCGGCTTCGATGGAGGCAGTGCTGACGGTGCACCAGGTCCTCAGGGAGACCCTGGCCGCCATGGCCCCCCTGGCCCATCTGGCCTCAGAGGACCCATTGGACTTCCTGGACCAGTTGGACTTCAGGGCTCCTGCGAGCACTGCCCTATTCCCAGGACTCCTCCTGGCTACTAGAGAGAGCATGTATAATGCGAAGTCTGCTCAGAGCGTACTGTGTCTTGGAATGTTCGCGCACGAAAATCTGAGTAATAATAACATACTACCAATGCCGGCGTTTGATTGAAAACGACATTGCACAAAACTTTCTCGCTCTCCCAAATCTTCCCGGTCGTAATATACATATAACCGGGTTCTGGAATCGACCCTCTGCTTATTTAACCCTACATGACCTATGCAAATGGGCCAGTCCCATAATTAATCAAAAATGGAAATCAGAGGTCGTGTCATGTAAAGGGTTTGCACTTTTAAAACTGGTTGGTTTTGTTCTAAAATACTGTATTCCATCCTTGGGATTCGAAGACTTTCTTGCAAAGAGGCAAAGAGAATAATTTTAGTTCAATCCGCAAAAAAACTTGCTTGAACTCAGCCAATGGATATAATTTGTTTTGATTTCCTTATTTTCTCTCTCATTCGTCTCTTCTACATGTCTCTCAAATTCCCTCTATATCTCTATTTATCTTTTTACTATTTCCAACTATCTCTATTTTTCCCTTCATCTATTTCCCGTCCTATCTCAGTTTTTCCCACAAAAACCAATCGGATGAGCATCTACACCGTAAGCGGTCAGTCGACGGTCGGAAGAAAACTGGGAGAAACTGAAAGAAACTGAAAAAACTGAAAAAAGACTGCTGGGATAGATATTATAGAAAAAGGAAAGAATGAGGCAAGCTTGTTTCGCCTTTCGGTGTTTTATTTAATGACGCGTCTCTGGTATGCATTGCTGCGAAAACTGCCTTGGAGCAAGTACACCGCTTTCTCTCTCTCTTAATGTCTCCCTCTATTGTCACGTTTATCTCTCTCTCAATTCCTCTCTCTCTCACTCTCTCTCTGAAATTTATTTTGTTTCAGTATTTCACCCTCGCATCCTATTTTCCTCTTTCTTCTTTATTCATCCTTCTGTTTCTCTAAGTCTCTCCATACAGGCTGTAACATAAGCACGTCAACGCGTTTTCGAATGTGTATTGTGAATCAGAAAAAAAAAACTCGCTCAAAACATTCGAGTGATCATTTTTCAATATTTCATTATATTGTTATGACAAAAACCAAAAAAAATTAGGCTGATTCTTCAAGTTCTCGCGAATAGACGACTGCTCGTCACACGCGATATTGAATTGAGGCGATTCATTCACGAAAAAAATTGATTTGCCGCCACTTCCTCCGATCAAACGCCCGAAGAGCTTGGCATAGTTGCTGACCATGACGAAATTGGTCTTTCCGTTCGATACGCACTTCTCAGATCACCGATAGCATCCAGAAAAGGGTCTTCCGAAATTTTAGGAGCATGAGAAAAATAGAGCGAGAGCTTGAGATTTCTGTCGATTCTGTTGTGAGATTGTCAAAAGGGACTGCAGATTTGCATCTTATCGTAGGAAAAAAGTTTCCTTGTTATCTTCTTTACACAAGGGGGTCTTCTCAAAAGGATGATTGCGCGGGCGCATCATATAATGCACACGTGATGAGAAGAAACTTGTGACCCTTGAAACTTTCATGTGCTTACTCGAGACGCAAGGGCAGCCTTTAAGACAGGTTCAGTCAGTTCACTCAACTTCTCAACCACCAAAGGACCTAGTTGAACGGGTGTATGAGCCGACGGCCCAAGTCCTCTCGTATTCATCGAGCTAGCGGTCGAAATCAACGTATCTTATTATCGCCAAAAGATAATCGAAAATTTAACGTTTCTGTAATCCCGATCTGACTTCAATCCAACTAAAAAGATTAAAGCGTTTGCCAAGCGGCTTCTTGACGAATGACGCAGAACCGAATAAAATTTTAACTAATTGTTTCCATTATATAAATTTCGAGTTTATCGCTTCACTCTTGACCAAGATATAAAGAAATAAATTCAGTGGTGTATTTATGGTACACCCTGTTCATATGTATGTTGTTCTGAATATTTTGAATTCGTTTGTATTTCTCTATCTACCCGTTCTGTCTTTGCATATATCTTTTGATTACAAATACAAATAATTTTTGTCTTTTTTCTTGTGTCTGTCGCACCTTTTTTTGATAATCCTCTCTTTAAAAGTTCAAAACAAGAGTACGAATGTTTTTAAGAGTTTGTGCTGAGTTAAACGCATTGGATGAAGAATCCAGTAGACGATACACTTTCAATCTGTGTCTTGCCTTGTGAGATGCGTTTTTATGTTGAAGAAAAAAGACGGATCGAGATTTTGGCGCGTTCCAACAGTGCTTAAGGTGAGATCACGGATAGATCGGCAGGATCTAGTTCGATTTGAAAATCAATGAAGAGTTTGTGCTGAGTTAAACGCATTGGATGAAGAATCCAGTAGACGATACACTTTCAATCTGTGTCTTGCCTTGTGAGATGCGTTTTTATGTTGAAGAAAAAAGACGGATCGAGATTTTGGCGCGTTCCAACAGTGCTTAAGGTGAGATCACGGATAGATCGGCAGGATCTAGTTCGATTTAAAAATCAATGAAGAGTTTGTGCTGAGTTAAACGCATTGGATGAAGAATCCAGTAGACGATACACTTTCAATCTGTGTCTTGTTCAACATACACGATCCGTCTTTTTTCTTCAACATAACAACGCATCTCAAAAGGAAAGACACAGATTGAAAGAATATTTTAAGGTATTTTGATTTGTTTTTGTGTAACGTGTTCGTGTTGAAAATGAGTCAGGCGACCAATTGTAAAACTCTTGGACGATTTTAATTTATGACCTCAAATTTTAAGCTGAAAATGTTGGTGAAGTCATTAGTAACAGCGATTTCTCTTCATCTCTCAACCCAGAAACCAGCTGATTGATTGTAAAAGTTCGAAACAATTCAATTCAACTTTCTGTCGAGATAAGGTCGGACAAGACGGCCGTCATTTGAAGTGATTAAGTGTACGGGCATTTCGTTTCATTAAATACATAAAAACTTGCAAAATTCAGAACTATAGAATGTAGATTCCGAAACCAAAATCTTGCCTTGAGTTAACTTCAAATTCACAGTTTTTCTAAAGTCTAAGAGATTCCTTCTACTCTTCGTGGCTGAGAGCGGTCGACTCACTTATCTATCTTCATTTCTATCGCTTAAAATGAAGGACTCCGGTCTATAGCAGGAATTGGACACCTTGAGGCCGTACCGTCATAACCTTTATCGAAACTCCTACGTTATCGAAACATTCTACGTTCTCGTTCTCAACATAAATAAACTGATAATAATCTGGAGTCGTTTGAATCAATGGCGCTTCTTTTCCAATGACATCGATAATAAAGCGTTGGGGTTGAATTGAATTGAAATGAACTTACTATAGTTCATTAAAAGTTTTACAGTACCTGGCAGTAATCAAAACTTCTCTTAAAAATTCAATCTTTTCTTCAAAATTAATTCTCTGCCTGGCTGAGCATTGTGTGCATTTTGTTGATAGTACATGTCAAAACACCAAACATTTAAGTAAAATAAACCATAGAAAGTTCTAAATTCGTTAGATATTGCTTGACTTCGTTAACTTCAATTCGAGCCATAGCTCGATCAAGAAAAAGAACAGGCTTCGAGCCATTGCTCGGCCAAGGAAAATAACAATTCAAGCAGTCATCCGTGTGACTGGAGGAACAGGCAGGCAATCCGAATCCAGTTCCAGGCACAGAAACGCAGGGAGGGAAGATAGCGTGGAGAAATTAAGAGGAGAACGGACAAGGCAAAAAGTCAACCGGAGAGACAGATATGGAATGGAGAAGAGACCGATACAGAACTAGCAGATATGAAGAAAAATGAAGGCAGACAAGCATAAGTCATACGAATGAAGAGATGGAAAGCGCCGGGTAACTTTAGTTATTTGATGTGTAAATGTATTTCTGTGGATATCCCGAGCGATTCGAATTTCGTGAAACCTTATTTCTTTTTTTGCGCTGGTGTGATTGAACCTGTTATTTCATCTCATATCTAGAGTTATTTCATTATCTACCGATAGTTCAATATCTAGCAGTTGTTACCCGTCTTCAAAAAGAGTTGAAATGTGCCATCTATTAGCTTGATTTTAATTTTATTACCGGTAGCATTCTCTGCTCAAGTCAGCCGCTCAATGATGCAGTTGAAATTTTAGACTTGTAACTTCTTCATAGTTCTTCGCTTTATTGTTCTCTCGTAAGCCCAGAGGGCAATTCAAACAAGCACCTCGAGAAAAAAGTCAGTGACCTTACCTAGTCTTTTTCTTCATTCGCTATTCTTTTCTTTCCGTTTACAAGAAATACATCAATTAAAATATGTTGTGAGATTTTTAAACATAAATTATTCGAATCGTCCTTTCTAATCATCTATCTTTTTATCGAGTATGTGCATGTATTAAATGGATGAATTCGACTTTTTTCGGCTGCTAGAACTTATGCTTACTCTGCTCTACAAATATATATCATACATGAGGACGAAGCCAAAACTTTTTGAACTTACAGAGCTAAATTTTTTTAAACATTTTCCAAAACTTCTTTTGGGTAGAATGAAGAGTTATTTATCAGTTGCTTAAAATGAAAATCACGATAAGTTTACATAGGCTGCTCTTGTTCCAAAATAAAGTGATCGATCAGCTTGATTGATTTGAATTGATTGAAGATTTCTCAAAAAATTTGAAATATCGTTTTTCTCAAAATATACTTCTTAATCTTCATTTAATTTTTTTTTCTTCATTTCCTTAATCTTCATTTAATTCACGATATTCTTATTAAAAGATAATTTGGAAACTTTTTGACAATAATTTTATGTATTTGTCAAAAACTTTTTGATTATTCTAAGACTGAGAGTAATCGTTCACAAAAAGTGGCAAACAGATGAAATGCCATCAATTTTACAAATAAAAATTTTCACAGTTATAAATGTGTAGCGAGCAAAAACGTGAAACGTGGCGAGGGGAATTTCGAATGAAGTTCATAGTCTCTTTCGTCTTTATTCATTGAATAAGAATTCCACAAATGCTCAACCATCCAATTTTAAGACGAAACATTTTTTTTCAATTTGATATTATTTTGTTCAAATGATGATGAGGTTTTTGTATGTATTCTTCGGTCGACTTAATGTTGTGTCTTCTCTAATTTTTTCTTTTGTTTTTTTTTCTGGAATCACATCCACATTAATATCGAGTTTTTCACAACAATGAATTTCCAATAGAAATATGCGCCTGAGCCGTTTACTCTTTTGGACGACGCAACTTCTTCTACCAAACCGTCAGTTAAGAATCTTTATATGTTTTTTTTCTTCAGTCGACACAATCACTAATGTTTTCATGCTCAATCCCCCCTCGAAACAAGGTTCACTGAAAATGATCTTGGATATTTTATCTGGTATGATCAGTGGATTACTGCTAGTTTCTGTAGCAAGAAAAAAAAGATACATTTATGTGAGTAATTTTGTATGGACTTTTTTAATTTTGTATGGACCCCTTCATTTCATTTCATTTCATTTCGTTTCATTTCATTTCATTTCATTTCATTTATTCCATGTAACTTTGAATTGCTTGGGAAGAAGGTTGAAGGGAATATGTTGGAGAACATGGACTGCATTGATAGATATATTTTGGGTAAGTGGCTCATGGTTTTTAGGCCTTTAACAAATTGATACCAGACACTCCAGACACTCAAACACTCACGACACTAACGCGTCGGCCTAAAACACGGCCTCAACTTGAAAACTGCCTGGCTCAATTTTTTCTTTCTTGTTCTCTTTCTTTCTTATTTTTCTCTTTCTTTTTCTTACTTGTTCTCTTTCTTTCTTTTTCTCTTTCTTTTCTTTTCCTTTTAAAAAAATTATCTTTATAAATTTTGGGGAAAGGCCATAAGGGGGGGAGGGGGGGGGGGTTTACCTAAGCAGGGAAGGGAAGGGGGGCCCTAAAGGGGGAAGGGGGGAGGAAGAGGGCCCTAACTAAGCAAAGGGGGGTTGGGCCCTAGGGGGGAGGGGGAGGGGGGCCCTAAAGGGGGGAAGGGGACCCTAAGGAGAAAGGGGGGAAGGGAGTTTTAATGAATAAAATCTCTTTCTGAGAAAAAATCTTTGGACGGCTGAAGTAGATTAAAGCCAACTTTTTACAAAGAAAGTAAGAGAACAAGTAAGAAAAAATAAAGAGAAAAAATAAAAAAGAGAAAGAAAAAAGAATACTAATTAATTGAGTTAGGCCGTTTTTAAGTTGAGGCCGTGTTTTAGGTTCCGCCGACGCGTGAGTGTAATCCGCCGACGCGTGAGTGTCGTGAGTGTTTGAGTGTCTGGAGTGTCTGGTATCAATTTGTTAAAGGCCTGGTTTTTAGGACTTTTTTTAGGACCTCTTTTCTCAACGTAATTAACACAGAAGAAATTAAAAGGTCGCACAAGAGAGCGTGATCATATTGTTTCGTTTACGAACTCACTCTTAAACTACGACGTAAACAACGAGCAGTGCGAGAGAACGAAAAATAGCAGACAAAGTCAGAGAAGTAGAGATTCCATATGTCAGCGTATTTTCATTACGAACAGAATGTAAGCTGTTAACATGTTCTAGTTATTAGCAGTTTGTACAATAAAAAAAACAAAAACATTGGGACCGCTTACAGCAAATGGGCTGAAACAGAGTGAAAACGTACGTTTTACAGTCAATCGAGCTCGATTCCTCATGAAAAACATGCGATTAACTCATAAGGCAGTGAATTAGAACATTAAAAAAATTTTTGAAGGTTCTTTTAAAAGATGGTTTTGCTTTTAAAAAAATTTCTTCTGTTTTCGATTTAAAAATTGCTGGAAAGTGTCATAGAAGTGTCTATCATAATACTGTCTCCAAGTTCAACATTTTCTCTCATGCTTCTTAGACTTTTTTCTACCAATTATGTTTGTTTTCAATCCTCCTCTCGACTTCTTTTCTTGAAGAAGAATTTTTGCTCGGGTTTTTAATGAGAAAAAAACATCATTCGGGTCGTTTTGAGTAAATTTTCCGAAAAAGGTCGTGGCAATTTTCACTTTTAGTTGACAAAAAAGGGGGACAAATTTAGTTCAAACCAATCCAGGAATTCACAAAACAGAATTAAAACTCAATGAACATTCCCTAATTGAACACTACTGAACGTAAACCGAATTTCAAAAATGGAAAATTATGTCCAGGGGCCGTATGCACGTAACATTTTCGGTGGGAAATCATGAAGAAAACAGTGTTATCCTAGAACACTCAACACTATTTTCTTTATCTATTCCCACCAAAAATGGTACGTGCATACGGCCCAGAACTCCATGGTCGATGATTTTTGATATGAATTAATGATCTTTTTCTCGAGGTTGACGTGTGAGGTCACTATAGATAGATCAAACGTGCGGCAGATATTTACTTAGCTTTCTAACTAAAAAAAAAGTGCACTAATAGGAGAGGATGTCAGTTCTTTAGGTAGACAATTCCAATTTATATTGTACGAGAGATGAAAGTAGACATTTTAGAAGGATAGAATTTTACCGGTAGATTGATTGAAGTTCATGATTGAACCCTTGAACCTTTTATTCAAGTTCGTGAAACATGGAGCACATCGCAAATTACGGCACATTTTCTCTCTACGCTCGAACTGCTAAAAGTCTGAAACTTACAATTTTTATCAGCCTAGTCCATAAGAATAGAAAATTCAAAGAATTTACATTTATATTATTTGAAGTTGGCATTTTTTCTTTTTTTTTTCAGTAAATTATAAGCTTTGTAATTCGCTTTTTTTGCCAGAAAAAAAATCTTGTGATTTTTTTTGCCAAAAATCTTAGGTTTTGAAAAATAGCTACTCAAAGAATACATCTGCTGAGAAAAAATTTTTTGAAAAAAATTGGATGATGATAACAACGTTGGTGTAGTTCCTTAGCGTTCATTTCATCAGTTTCCACTGCTCAAATCAATCTGGGATCGCTGAATCTCGGTAAAACTCCGGATGGCTTGCTGAATCTTGGACTCAACCAGGGAGGCAACCTGTTCGGCTTCGGCGCGGACCGTGGCCTCGGCCTTCAGCTGGGAGAGGGCATCTTCAACCTGAAAGGTGTTCAACTTCTTTTGAAAGAGAAAATTTTTAGCGTTTAAAAATAGAATGCTGAAGACATGTTGTTACTTTCGCTTATTCTCGTTCCTTTTTTCGAATGATTCCCATATACATATGCATGGAAATTCATGCACACTTTTTGGATCTTTCTTTGAAAAGAATAAAAATTTGTACTCAGGGTTAGGTGAAATAAATGAAGCCGAAAAGCCATTATTTGAAGATTAATTTTTGAAGAAAAGAGAAAGTATTATTTTTTTGAAGACAAGGAGAAATAGTGATATAGAAAAAATAGAACGCGAGAGAGAGAGAGAGAGAGAGAGAGAGAGAGAGAGAGAGAGAGAGAGAGAGAGAGAGAGAGAGAGGAAGAGAGAAACAGAGGGTTTAATCGTCTGAGAATCATGAAAAAGCCAATTTTTTTGCAAATAACGCGGAAAATGAGAAGTACATGAAATCAATTTAACCAGAAAAGAAACTTTTCAAATAAAAATATTGCATAGTATATATGTACATCAATGTGTCCTTAATGGTAACGTGCTGACTCCCGGAAGAGAGAGCCGACTAGATTCTCTTGGACCACTTTTTCTGAATTCCGACGAAATCAAATTTCGTCTTACCCAGGTTTTAGTGAGCAGAGACCTAACTGCGTAGCGATTTATTTAGTAGAGAAATGATTAGAATGACCTAGGAGACCAGGGAGCGACTATCGCAGGTCAACGGGTCGGTCTCGACTCAGGCCTGGGTATCAACCCTTTCAATGGACTCAACCTCGGCAGCGCTTTGAATGTCAGTTTTTATCACCACTCCAGTCAAATTCGGGCTCTGCCTAGCGAAGAATTAACTGAAGGTGTTTTTTTTGAAGGTGCTTGAACGGATCCGAATGATCTGAACGGGTTTGAAACCGTACAGTCACATATCTTTTGCAACAAATTCTTTTTACGTAGATCAGAAAGCGTTGATGTATTTCTTTGTTTCTTTGTTAAAAAAAAACTAAGGATAGCAAACGAAACGAAAACTTCAACCGTTTTATGTTCTGACAATCAAAATATGTCAAAATGAGAACAGTTATCAGAAGCCTTCGCTAGTGTTCATTCAATTTCCACGGGTGTGTTAGGCTGGAAGTGGGCCTGAACATTGTGTCACAGTTTCTCAGTTCATAAACCAAATTGGCAAGCTTCAGACAGATAGAGAGAGTTAGTAAAGTAGCTAGTAGTTTTACGTCTTCTCTCCTCCTTTCCGATCCAGTCACTGATTTTACCAAATAAGGACGGTCTCTTGATTCTGTCGAGGAGTTTCTAAAACTGGGTTTGAGCGCGAAGTATTTTATTCTCTTTTTTACATTTCGCAATGATATCACTGATTAATGTCTTACCCATTTGGAATATATTTTTCAAATGAAAAACCATGCTTCTATCAGTAATTGTTATTATATTTTGTGTATTATAGATAACTTGGTTATGGATGAAGAATTGAATTGAAAAAGTAAAAAAAATATGCTCACTTTATTTGTGATGACATAATTGCTTCCAATATCAGTTCGGTAATGGACAATCAAACGCACCGGGCGGTCCTCTCCAGTCATTCATCGACGGAATAACGTCTTTCTTCAAGCAGATGGTACCTCATCCGCCATCCACCGGCTTTGTTTCCGGTGTACCTCCGAAGCCGGGTTAGTTATCTTTGATTCCTCTTCCAAGGATTTGCTTTAGAGTTTTAGAACTAGTTTTATGTTTTAAAATCCTTCTGTTAGGGGACTTTTCGAACATCAATATGTTTGTCGATTGGCTCACTCTTTAACGACTCAGTTAATTTATACTGCCTTTAACACTTTTTATCATTATTATGCACTGAGTTGTCGAAAAATATTTTCGAAAAGAAGCTAGTTTTCTAATAATATTTTTTAACTTAAAAACTACAGAAAGGTCATCGAAAATAAGTGAAGACTCTATTTACGTTCGACTTACAATTATTCGAGTGCGTATAATGAATCTTCCTTTCCGATATTCTTACATAGCTTCAGAATATTAATGCTTCGGTGACAAGATTAATACCTTTGCCCTCCTCTCTCGCTTTCAAAATGCACTACTAGCACTTCCTCGGAGGAATATCATCTGGAGTTCTAGCTTGAACCACCTTCAAGTTCCTTTTTTATACCTGTGAAAAACACTAATCATTAATTTACGGGTGAGGGCTATGTTTCCGTTCGACTCACAATCATTCGAGACGCGCTGAAATTTCACGTTTTTTTTCTCACAAAATGTATGTATGCTCAAGGAATAAAGAATGAGTGAATGAGACTGAAGCTTTTTCCATAATGAAACTTACATGTGATAGTAGCAAGCAGCGTGATGCCGGCTCCTGATGACTACAGGGATGAGGACGTTACACTGCTTCCGAGAAGCTCCGGTGAACACTTCAACACCTGAATTGATCGTAATAGAACAGAACATTTTGATGAGAGAGGGAGAGGGAGCGGTGAATTGAGGTAAAATGAGCGACAGAAAAAGGTAACAGAATAAAAAATTTGAGGGGAAGAAATATAAAAAAATATAGAGATAGATAGAGAGAGACAGAAACAGACAGAGAAAAAGGATGAGAGAGAAAGAGAAAGACAGATAAAAAGCAAGAGAGAGAGAGAGTGAGTGAGAGAGAGAGAGAGAGAGAGAGAGAGAGAGAGAGAGAGAGAGAGAGAGAGAGAGAGAGAGAGAGAGAGAGAGAGAGAGAGAGAGAGAGAAGACAAGTCCGGTAACGATGAAATTTTCAGGAATGTTGCTCGAGGAAGACTTTGAAGATCTGAAGTGGGTGCGAGATGGAAATACTGAAAATAGAGGAGAGAGCCTAGATTCCGATGATTTTCTGCTTCAAAAAAGTGTGAAAACTTTTTTTAATTGTTTTGAAAATTTAAGAAAAAAACAGGACAAAAATAAAATTATTTTCAACATACTTTTTCTCGAACCAAACCATCAAGGAATAAAGAATGGATGAATAAGACTGAAGCTTTTTCCATAATGAAACTTACGGGTGAATTATTTTCAGTAGCAAAGAGGAAGACTTTTTAGAGCATATTCATTGATTATTTCGCGAAAAATGCAGATGCGATGAAAGGCGGCTCTTCTACGACGACCCTCCCCAGACAGCTACCCGGTCTGATCAATCTCTCCACTCCGACATCTCATGATGATTCTTCATAGTAATCCATGTGAATTTTCGGGTCGAATATTTCCGAGAACTGGTTTCTTGCTTGAAAAAGAATACTTTTTATCAAACAAAATATCCTTGGAAAGTTATCTCGAAAGAAGTAATCCTTGAAATATTTTTTATAAACTATTTGTTTTGATTTTACATATTTCTTTTTCTTTATTGTTCTTTCTTCCTATTTTTCACTCCCTTTCTCTTTCGCTCTCTTTTTCCGTGATTTGAAAAGGGCGTAACATCTTGAAGTAGGATTTGAAGAACATATGTACATGCATATGTACAAGCCCTCGGTCAAGTGACACCAACAACAGGGTTGATGAGTGTTAAGTTAGGTCATCCACAGATTCTAATGGATTGGCACTATACTACAGCTTTTCTATTGCATATTTTTTACACAACATGTTCTTTGTACATAAGATTATTTAACCACTTTCCTTTTTTTTTGCTAAGAACTATAAATGATTTTCAAATTCTAAATTGCACAGTTCAAAGGCAGTGCAGCCTGGTTAAGATGACAATTGATTGAACTATCGCCGCACAAAAAAGCTAGTCCACCGGGCGGGATCGAATTCTCTCGTCTCGAACCGAGAGTGCGCGTTACCATTACACCACGGGGACACATTACTTTTTCTCGCAATAGTTTTATATCAAAGGCTGATATGCCTTGTTCTCTTAGTCGCGCATGCTCATTAAGCGAATCCGTCATGAATGGATCGTAATTCCAGAATTCACGATTAAGACCGAAGAGAGATGGAAGATGGATGATGAACCTTTAGATGCTTGAATTATACAGTTTGAGTGCCGGAACGCCTGTATAAGATCACAATTGAATTTGCTTTTGCCTCGTTTTTGTATCGTCTTCTTGTTCTTTAAGAAGTGTATAAAGATGACTTTTGGTTGATTTATCTGCGGCTGAGGTGGTGTAGAAAAGGAACGAAAACTTATTAAAATTGAAATCAAAAGGAAAAACCAGTGACTTTGAGTTAGAGTAATTCAATTCTGAAACAATAGTTTATATGATTATTTTAACGCGCGCGCTTCGGTTAAAAGAGAATTAGTAGCTGGGTTCGATCCTACCCGCTGAACTAGCTTTTTTCGTGCAATGGTTTGAAAATTTGTCATCTTTACCAGGCGTCACTGCCTTTGAACTACATAACTGAGAAAATTTATTTGCCCAAGTCTAAGCCAATATGCCTAAGCTCAAGCTTATTTACTCTGAGTCCTGTTAGTAATGAATGATACACTTAAAACCTTGACGGAGGATACATGATATTTTCCTCGAGCTTCGCGAAAATTCTTACTGCTCTCTCCACTTCTTAGCTTAACCTCCATTACTTTGATGTAAGTCATGACTCATGAGACAATTGAAAAGCTTTGAAAAGGACACATAATTTTTTTTTGGCAACTCAAAGTTCCTGACTGCGCTTCACATTCTTTTCGAGCCTGCTTTCTCTTGACGTTTTGAGATAAAGTTGCCAAATTTATCGAGCAAAGTGTCGACACCCATCAGTTTCTGATTAGCGTTCGTCCGGATATACTTGGAAAACAGATTCTTGTTACTGTTATTTACGATGGCTTTTTCTACACTAAAATTAAATTTAACTACATGCCTTCTACATCTCTTACTAGCCGCGACATAATTGTCATTCAGTTGAGACAAATTGGTCCCAGTTGAGACAAATTGGTTCCAGAGAAGAAACCGTTTACGATATGTTCTCTCAATATGAAAAAAAGCGTCATGTTTCGCTAAGCTTACTTTTTCAACAGGGGCAAACTCATTAGCAAGTTTTTACTATCGGTAAAAGAATCTCGTACTTTGCGTCGGTCTCTTTAACCAGACCAAGATAACCAGTCGAGGCTACACAGTAATTGAAGTAGATCGCTTTAGCCTATTTTACTGTAGCTGCGCCTGTAGGAGAACATAGGATAGTCGAAGAATAAGACAATTCAAAGGCGAAAGATTCATGGACGGAATTTCTAAAGGACGGGTTGACAGTAGCAGTTTGTATCAAATCAGGGCTGTTACAAAGCAGAATCCATTTTTCTTTTCACGGTAATTCGTGGTGAGACATTGTAGCGTTCAACGGGATCACTTTGCAGAAAATTACTTTGCAAAGTGAAAAGTTGAATTCTAACGCTCCATTATTAGTATATTGGGATAGCTGTGTTGATGCACAAAAACCTAATATTAACTCGGAAAAGTATAACTATATTTTACGCACTCCATATCTCTCTCTCTCTCTAACTCTTAAAAATTTGCACAAGCACTGAAAGGAAGATTTTTTTCTTCTTTAAATTTAAGCTGAGAAAACTCTGATACATGCATTTCGAGTGATGAAGAGGGTTGGTAGGTCGGTCGCCCTAGAAAATTGTTTGCCAGTTGTTAGTTTGTCTATGGTGCACAAGAAATAATCTTTTAGAACGTTCATATGTTTGTATATTTTTGTACGGACCCGAAAACGTTTCACAATCAATTCGCTAACATTGAGAATAATTCTTTTGTGTAAAAACCTTAGGTACTAGAAAAAGTCCCAGTTTGAGGCCTTTTTTAACCACCTTTGCATCTAATTTTGACACTCTACAAGTAATCAATCTGAAAGAATGAAAAACCGTCATCCAGCCATCTATTAACTTCACCTTCCTAAATCAGCGACAACAAACTTTCCTTTCGCAAAAACTATAATAAATGTATTACTTTTTTTTCCAAAGTTTTAATACCAAACTAGCGTCCCCTTTGGAGACGCTTGTCACTCTCTTGTTAGCCAAGTCGTTCTGAGAGCCTAGTCAATTCTGACCTTTTTTCTGCTTCTCCTTATCTCCCTACCTCCTACGTTTCCCCATTTCTATTTTTCCACCTGACTCAGCGAAGCTGCCTTTGTTCTCCTGCTCCTAAATTTCTCCTAAGAAAAACGAAGGCAGCGAAGCTGCCTTCGTTTTTTTGCTTCTTCTTTTTTCCGGCCTCAGGCAGCTTCTTGCCTTCGTTTTCCCATTTCTATTGTTTTACCTGCATCTGGAAGCTTCGCTGCCTAAGTTTATCTGCTTCTCCTTCTTTTACTGCCACAGCCAGCTTCGCTGCCTTTGTTTTTCTGCTTTTCCTTTTCTCCCTGTCTCAGGCAGCTTCGCTGCCTTCGTTTGTCTGCCCCTTATTTTCTTCTTGCCTCAGGCAGCTTCGTTGCTTTCGTTTTCCCATTTCTATTGTTTTACCTGCATCTGGCAGCTTCGCTGCCTAAGTTTATCTGCTTCTCCTTCTTTAACTGCCACAGCCAGCTTCGCTGCTTTCGTTGTTCTTCTTTTCCTCTTCTTCCTCCCTCAGGCAGCTCCGCTACCCTCGTTTGTCTGCTTCTCGTTTTATCCCAGACTCAGGCAGCTTCGATGCCTTTGTTTTTCTGCTTCTCCTTTTTTCCCTGTCTCAGGCAGCTTCGCTGCCTTCGTTTGTCTGCTCCTTATTTTCTTCTTGCCTCAGGCAGCTTCGTTGCCTTCGTTTACATATTTCTATTGTTTTACCTGCATCTGGCAGCTTCGCTGCTTAAGTTTATCTGCTCCTCCTTCTTTCACTGCCACAGCCAGCTTCGCTGCTTTCGTTGTTCTTCTTCTCCTTTTCTTCCTGCCTCAGGCAGCTTCGCTGCCTTCGTCTTGCCACTCCTATTTTTCTCCCTTCCTCAGACAGCTTCGCTGCCTCCGTTTTTCTGCTTCTCCTTTTCTCCCTGCCTCAGGCAGCTTTACTGCCTTCGTTCTTCTCCTTTTCCTATGTAAGAAGATTGCCTCATTTAGCCCCTCTACTATTTATTGTAGTGATCTACATTTGTATGTTTCTTCTTTGTTATTATGTTTCTTTTGGAGACATCCTTTCGATGTCTCCTTTCGATATTTCCTTTTAATGTTAGGTGCATACCTCTCGCGCGATTCGGCTGGCCAGCCATATTGTTGTTAATGTTTTCCTTACAATTTCGGTTCTTCGGTGTTTTGTTGCCTTAGTTTCCATGGCTTTAGAGTTGTGTTTTGAATAAAGAGATATTCTCTCGCGTCCGTTGCTTGGAATCAACGAGGAGTAGGGAGTACTCTAACTTACATGGGGGCCGAACCGCTTGAATAAATTTGAGTGGACATCGGGATTGCTCAATAATTTGAGTAATTTGTGCCATTGTTCAAGAGGTTGGACTTTGAGAGCACGGATCATCCAATAAGTTGGAGATCGAAGTCGGGTTCAAGAGGTTGGACACCGTGGAATTTGAACGAAAGAGAGAAGTCTTTCAGACTGATAATTGAAAGGGAGGAGGAAAGTAAAGAGTTGCTTGAAGCGACAAGTGTTGCACCCCTGAGAAGCGACGCGGTCAGGCGTGGCGGTTGAGCCGCGTGATTCGTTGAAGAGACGGGTACTTTGAAAATTGTTTGAAGTATTTCGGGTTATAAAAGTTGTGGTACCAAGGATAACTCGCTGTTGATTCTCGAATAATTCGCTGTTGATTGTCGAACTCTTGTGTAGACGGTACAACTGAAATATTGATTACAGTTGAAAAGTATGGAAGAAGAGGACGTCTTCGATCCCCTCGCCCTGGAAGAACTGTGGCCAGCAGATGATCGCCAAAACGAAGAAAAGGTCAGCAAAACAAGACTACAAAAATTTCACAGAAAAGTAGACCACAAGCTGGCACTAGTAGAAAAACTAGCTAAAGATCCCAAATTTTCGAAAAAGAACATGGCGGAAATCATTATTCGGTTGGGAGAAGATTGCAAAGATTGGGCTACTTCGTGCGAAAGTTGGGAAAAAGAGATAACAGTGATGATTCAAAAAACCCTTCAGTCTCACGCCGAAAAGCAAGATGAGCCACAGCAGCAGCATCTTCAGCAGAGCCAGCAGCAGAAGATACAACAACAGCAGAAACTCATTGAAGGTGAGAAAGAAGAAAACAAAAGAGACAGAAGACTCCAGAGTTTTGAATTCAATGATGAAAATACTTTTGTGCAGAACTGCTCGCGGAGAGGACAGCCCGGGGAAATCGAGCTGGAGAGAAGGTCGATGGAGAGCAGACGACAAGAAACAGGTATCAATTCATTCATCGAGAAAGAGAGAACAGAAAGAGGGAGATGGGAATATGAAAGGAGAGCTGCAGAAAGAAATATTGGAAGAGAAAGCGATGGCACAGTAGAAAAATTGGGAGCCGTAATGACATCGATGGCGATGCCAAGTATTCGAATTTTTTCCGGTAGAGGTGGGTTGCGAGAGTTCAAAGACTTCGTTGATAGAATCGATCTGAAGTATGGTCAACTTATTGGCGAGGATCAGCTGATAACAGTTTTTAGACAGCACTTAGAAGGAGATGCTTTGAATATATTTGATACCCTGCCAAGAGAGATAAGGGACGGTTCGTACAGAGGTATAGTATTAAAAATGAAGGATCGCTTCAGGGGTGATCAAACCCTCAAGAAATACGATGCTCAAAGGAAGCTCGATAGGATACAGAAAAGAGAAAGAGAGACTGTAGTTCAGTTCTGCTGTGCCTTGGAATCCCTAACCATGGAGGCTTACCCTGATGCTTCCCCGGTAATGCTCTCCGAAATAAGAGCGGGAAAACTAGTTAACGCACTCCCGGATTTTGAGCACCAAATACAGCTGTTTAAGATCTTGGATGAGACAGAGGGCTATGACAAGTATGAAAGACTTAGAGAAGAGGCCCAAAAGTTGGAGTTGTTGGAAAGAAGGAAATCAATAATGAGAGAAGAGAAAATAATTAGATACCCTATGAGAACGGTTGACCGAAGGTGGCAAAGAGATGAAATAGGGAAAAGATCCACAAATGATTCGCAAAACATAAGATCGGTAGAACAGAGAAATGTCACGCATACCGTGAATCATGCACTCAACCCTAGCGCGATGCCCTTTTTCCTACGCAAAGTGCCAGGAGACCGGAAGAAAGAATTAGGAACCAAGCTGCAATTGAGAGGAGGAAATGCTTTAAGTGTCAAGAAGAAGGTCATTATAGTTATGCTTGCCCGAAAAACAACACTGAACCAGTAAGAAATATGGGCACGCGGAAAGTAGAGACGAAAATTCTGGAAGAGAAAGAAGATACAGTGCCATATTTTGGGGCACTGTGGAAAGCCCAGGCAGACTTCAACGGTGTCAAGTGCACAGTAGTGATAGATACAGGGGCAGAGTCAACCGTGATCCCACGAAAGATAATGGAAGAGATCGAGAGAAGCGGTAGAGAAAAAATTAAATGGCGGGAAGCGCGTGAAATAATGAACGATGCAATAGGCAGACCGATAGAGATAGTCGGGAAGACAGAGATGTTGGTGAAAATGGAGGGAACACAACAATCCATGATTGGTGTATTTGTAGTGGACTCAAAGGAAGATTACATATTGTTGGGGCAGAATGCGAGCGAGATATGGGAGAGGTGGAGAGAGAAAGAAAAGGAGTCCAAGCCAATAACCATTGCGAAGAGAGTGTGCATCGCACCAGGAGAGGAGAGAAACGTAGTAGTGAATGTTCCCAACAGTACTGGGAGGATGATGCTGTGGGCAGAGAAGAAAGGGATAGGGTCAGGAGTAATGGAAGAGAAGAAAGGCAAGTGGAGAGTGAGAGTGAATAACGCTACGGAAATGCCAATGATATTGAAGAAAGATGAAGTGATTGGAGAAGGAGAAGAGCCTGTATGGCTGGATGCCCACTTGATAGAAAAGACACCAAAGACATACGAGAGACAAGACAGAGAGGCAGAAGTACTTGAGGCTATACTGAGCAAAGCAGAGATCAGAAGTAGCCGATGTAAACAAGTTGTTCTTGATTTCCTCGATGTGTTCTCAACAAAAGATGAAGAAATGGGAAGAACTGACATGGTAGAACATACCATAGATACTGGAGACAACCTACCCATTCGGCAGAATCCTCGACCCGTGCCTTTAGGATTACAAGGACAGGTGAAAGAAAAGCTGAAGAAAATGTTGAGCCAGGGGGTTATATCAGAGAGTGCTTCCCCATGGGTCTCTCCGCTAGTCATCGCTCAAAAGAAAGACAATAGCTTGAGACTTTGTGTTGACTATAGAAAGTTGAATGAAATCACGAAAAAGGATGCTTTTCCGTTACCGTCGATAGACCTTACCCTACAAGCATTGAAGGGAAAGAAGTTTTTTTCGACGCTAGATATGATCGCAGGTTACTGGCAAGTACCTCTAGCAGTAGAGTCTCGAGAAAAGTCGGCCTTCGCGACGATGAACGGACTGTACGAGTTCAACGTGCTGCCGTTCGGGTTATCGACATCTCCAGCTGTTTTTCAAAGACTGATGACGAGGGTACTCGATGGCATTCTAGGGAAGAACGTGATGGTTTATCTGGACGACATCATGATAGCGACTGAAGACGAAGAAACGCACGCACGAGAGCTTAAACGCGTTCTGACGGCTTTCAGGAAACACAATCTCAAATTGAGAGCACAAAAGTGTGCACTAGCCCAGGTCGAAGTAGAATACCTAGGACACATGGTGACAAGAGAAGGAATCCTGGTTGACAGAGCCAAAATAGAGAACATACTAGCACAGGCACCTCCTAAAGATGTGCATGAACTGAGAAGATTTATAGGGCTGTGCTCGTATTATAGAAAATTCGTGCACCAGTTTGCGGAAAAGGTAGCTCCATTGACGAGATTGACATCAGAGAAAGTGAAATGGGAATGGACGGAAACGGAAGAAAAGGCATTTGAGGAGATGAAAAACAAACTTACAAGTACACCGGTACTGGGTCAGCCAGATATAGAAGGGGCACGAGAAGGAGTCAAACCCTTCGTCATATATACAGATGCCAGCAAGATAGCAATAGGGGCAGTCCTTTGTCAAGAGGGTAAAGACGGTCACATGCACCCAATATATTTCGCCTCGAAAGTATGTTCACCAGCGGAGAAAAACTATCATGTTACGGACTCTGAAGCATTGGCCGTGATGTTCGCTCTCAGAAAATTCAAGTTTTTTATACTTGGAACCAGAACGATTGTGCGCACGGATCATCAGCCACTGGGAGCACTGTTTAAGCAAATGAATTCGTCAGCACGGATCATCAGCCACTGGGAGCACTGTTTAAGCAAATGAATTCGTCAGCACGGATCATCAGCCACTGGGAGCACTGTTTAAGCAAATGAATTCGTCAGCACGGATCATCAGCCACTGGGAGCACTGTTTAAGCAAATGAATTCGTCAGCACGGATCATCAGCCACTGGGAGCACTGTTTAAGCAAATGAATTCGTCAGCACGGATCATCAGCCACTGGGAGCACTGTTTAAGCAAATGAATTCGTCAGCACGGATCATCAGCCACTGGGAGCACTGTTTAAGCAAATGAATTCGTCAGCACGGATCATCAGCCACTGGGAGCACTGTTTAAGCAAATGAATTCGTCAGCACGTATCATGCGATGGGCGTTAGATTTACAGAGCTATGATGTAAGTATAGAGTACGTGAAAGGGAGTGTCAACAAAGTGGCGGACGCATTGAGTAGAAGCGAAATAGTCGAAAAGAAATAATGGAAGAAAAAACAGAACTCGAAAGAGTCTTAAATAGAATCACTTTCAAAGGTGTGAAGGAACAGTGGAGAAAGTTAACTGAAGAGGACGAGAAAGAAAAATCAAAAGGAGAAAGGGAGTCGATGAAAAGAGAATATGATAAGAGACATCATGTGGAAAATAAAGTATACCCCAGAGCTGGCGATAGAGTTTTTGTAAGAGTACCAAGCGAGAAAGGGAACAGTGAGTTTCCGAAACTAACCAGTGAATGGGATGGGCCTTACAGAGTAGTTACGGTGAGCGAGAATTCGGCGAAAGTAGTTGGGATACAAAACAAACGGATGTTGACTATACCTTTCGATCAGTTGAAAATGGTAAAGAAAGAGATGGCGAATGAGAGTTTTGAAACGGTCAAGAAGAGAAAGCAGAAAGTTATGCTACAGGGTGGTTCATAAATAGTGTTACAAATGTTTGAGAACATTTCCTGAGGAAGTGACCGCACGTAGCGGTCACTTTTCTTGTTTTTTCCGATTCCCCGTAATTTTTTATACGTGTCAAGTGAGTTTCGATTGAATCCATCGATGTTTAGGGTGATGACAGCGTCGAATCGCTTGCGAACTGCGATCATTCGCCTACACACTCTTGGCCACGCCCCTGCTCGCATTGCTGAAACGCTTCGCCTGCCTCGCATGACAGTGTATCGAGCGATCAAACGATTCGAGGAGCTTGGCACATCTTTGGACCGTCCAAGGCGAGGTCGTCCTCGCACTGCTCGCACGACACAACTCATCGAAACCGTTCGGAGTCGGATCAACCGAAATGCACGACGAAGCATCAGACAGATGGCGCAGCAGCTCCCGATGAGCCGAACTTCATTGGGACGAATAGTCACGGAGGAGCTGGGACTCAGGTCGTATCGTACACGGAAGGCCGCTTTTCTGTCGGCTCGCAACAAGTCGGAAAGAGTCAAAAGATGTCGCGACCTTCTTCGTCGTACGCAACAAGGCGAACATTTCAATATGGTGTTCTCTGACGAAAAGCTGTTCACCGTGGAAGAAGTCCACAACTCCCAAAACGTCAGAGTGCTTGCGAAGGACGCAGAGCAAGCCGATAGCAAGGGTAGAACGGTCCAACGCAGTGCACATCCAACTCAAGTCATGGTCTGGGCGGGGATCTGCGCAACAGGAAAAACACCGCTTGTTTTCGTCGAGAAAGGCGTCAAGATCGACACGGAATACTATCTGAAACATGTTCTGCAAGACGTGCTCCATCCATGGTCTCAATCGCATTTCAATCAGAGGACATGGACCTTTCAACAAGACTCAGCACCAGCCCACAAAGCTAAAAAGGTTCAAACGTGGTGCAAGGAAAATTTTCCCGGCTTCATCACAACAGCAGAATGGCCGGCCTCATCACCCGACCTGAACCCGCTCGATTATTCCGTTTGGGCCTACTTGGAGTCCAAGGTAAACTCTCGCTCCCACCCAAATATTGATTCCCTGAAGAATGCCCTTCAGGCAGAATGGGACAACATCGGAGTCGAATACCTTCGTACAGTGGTGGAGGCGTTCCCAAAGAGACTTCGAGCTGTAGTTCGGGCAAAAGGAGATCGTTTGAGCTGAACTTTTGCGTGAATGTTGACATTTATGTTGTTGATAAAATATGTTAATTTGAGAAGATTTTCTCTGTTTTGAAAAAAGGTATAACAATTCCAATTTGTAACTTTATTTATGGACCACCCTGTACAAATGTTGCAGAGCACTAATCATAGCACCGGCGAGAGTGACGACCAATCTCAAAGGAACCACCACTCTCTGAGTTCGACCGGCTGTTTCTTGGCAGATCCAGGAACCTCCTGAGCAGAAGAAAAATAAGCTTATCTCGGTCTCTGCAAGAAGCACAACATGAAGCCGAAGGGTGGTCATACGAACAGCGCCACCAACCTTATCCTCGTCGGGGACGACGAGGCTTCAGGGGGGGCATGTAAGAAGATTGCCGCATTTAGCCCCTCTACTATTTATTGTAGTGATCTACATTTGTATGTTTCTTTTTGTTATTATGTTTCTTTTGGAGGCATCCTTTCGATGTCTCCTTTCGATATTTCCTTTTAATGTTAGGTGCATACCTCTCGCGCGATTCGGCTGGCCAGCCATATTGTTGTTAATGTTTTCCTTACAATTTCGGTTCTTCGGTGTTTTGTTGCCTTAGTTTCCATGGCTTTAGAGTTGTGTTTTGAATAAAGAGATATTCTCTCGCGTCCGTTGCTTGGAATCAACGAGGAGTAGGGAGTACTCTAACTTACACCTATCTGCCTGAGGCAGGAGGAAAAGAAAGGTAGAAAGAAGTATCGTCTTTATCTCTCTCTCTCTCTTTCTCTCTCTCTCTCTCTCTCTCTCTCTCTCTCTCTCTCTCTCTCTCTCTCTCTCTCTCTCTCTCTCTCTCTCTCTCTCTCTCTCTCTCTCTCTCGGTGGATGGTTGAAAGATCCTTGCCCTCTTCTCCCCTCTTCCTCCCCCGGGAAAAGGAGACTTCTTCAAAAAGTTCATTCAACTGATTCAAAGTTAATTACAATACTTTCTCTTTTTTCTCTTCTCTTTATAAAAAAGTTTTTGAAGAAGTAGTTTCTCTCTCTTTCTTTCTTTGATATGTAAGTTAGACAAAAGCCCTGTTTAAATTTTTTAAAGTCTTTTCAAAACCATTCTGCAACCTACATGTTTTTTCCATCATAGAAACTTTTTCCGTTCGCATTTGCACCCTGCACCCCGAATTTGCAATACTCACTTCTGGTAAACTAATGTTGCACTTTCTCTCAACTACTGTATCGGAAAGAGTGATCGGAGACCGTCACGTAACCGGCAGCGATAATGAGAGAGAGCTAGAGAAAGAAAAGTGGCGAGAGGAAGAAGAGAGAGCATGTGCGTAAGATATGTACAAGGAGAGAGCTTAGCTCCGAGGGCTCGGTTGCAATGGACTCCGACGTTCCTTCTCTCTCCTACCGTCATCCTTTGGGCCGATCGTTATCGAATCTGTCCTGAGCCCTTCTTCAAACAATCTTTCGTGTGGATTTTTTCGAAATGCTTTTCGAAGTGAACAGAAATGAACTGAGGAGAAATTTTTGTGTGAAAATGAATTGTTTATTGTAGCGAGGAGTTTTTCTCTCCCCTATAATTTATCGTTTTTTTTTCTTCCATGGGTATCGCATTCTGTAGTTCTTCTCTCTCTCCCTTTCTCTCTTTCTTTACCTTTTTTGTTTCTTCTCAATCTCTTTATCTCTCGCTCTCTCTCTCTCTCTCTCTCTCTCTCTCTCTCTCTCTCTCATCCATTCTTTTCCGAATACTCACTTCTCATTCACTCTGACTCCACATTACTCTATTCTTCCATCACACTCCTCTCAGTTATCTAGATTCAAATCTTGAACCTGAGCTTTTCCCGGAGATGAAACATTAGAGATCCGGCCACATTCTTCTCCTTATTAGCGTACGTCCCGTCCGAGAACAGGATCCGTTGTATAGATGACACTTCTTCATTTGCCCCGATTCGCCGCTTCTTCAGCTCTAAGTCCGACAGCAGCCATGTCATTTTCAATGCTGTCTCGCCATCTATTTTTTTGGTCTTCCTCTGGGTCTCAAGAGATCCGGTCACATAAACATCTCACTTTTTGAATTACAAGCTCACTAATTAAGAAGAACCGAAAACGCTAGATTTGAGGCTACGTGCTCTAATTGAAGCCGATTAACCGTTCTCATTCCCATACAGTTCATGACAAGGCGTTTTTCTTCAGCCTGTAATGTGTTATTGTTAAATAACTGTTATTGTATTTTCTCATTTGCGTTCTAGAATATTGTGTGGACCCGCCCTTACACGATAAATTTTCTTGGTGAAAGCAACCTTCTCTCGCGTTGTGAAAATGTTCCTGTTATACTTTGAACAAATTTTTGTTTAAATCATTCATCGCAATGTTTTGATGCCAAAACATTACTAGGTAGATCCCTTCTTCAACAATTGTGATAATACTGTTATAGAAGTGTTTTATTAACCTTACAGTGTAAGTACCATAGAATTTCACAATCTAGCGCCCTTCGTTCAGTTCATTGTGTAGAATAAAGAGCGAATTTATGAGTCGAGTGTGCAATAAGTACAGGAATCAACCAACACCTCGAAGTCACTGATTGGAGGGCATTCTCAGAAGGTATGTGAATTGTGGCTTTCTGTCTTTCAGTTTCGAAAACTTCGAGCAGTGCATATCAGGCATCTTCCAGTTATAAACAGTGAAAAACAGCGAAAACGCGGAAAGTCCTGCGAAAATCGTCTATTAGACAGGTGTCTAACTGTTGGATTGATGAGCTGCCAAATCATTCAAACTCTGACTCTTTTTAAGGCGCTCCAACACAGTGATGATATTTGGCTCATTGAACAATTACAGTATGACCATAAATTACCTGGACAATTTTTTTACGCGCTTTTTTGCGCGACACAGTTGACCGATCTTTGTTTTCATTTTTTCATGATAATGCTCTGAGACTGGTTGTTTCTTGTTTCAAGTTTCATAACTCTAGCTTTATTTGTACAGTTATGTGAAATCAAGTCCTCTTCGTGCTGCGATCATTGCACTGCACAACTCCGGTCACACGAGAGCCGACATCGCGCGACGACTCAATGCTCCACGAAAAAACTGTTTACGCTACTATGGATCGTCTTCGGCAAACAGCCGATGGCACGGACCGTGCAGAAAGAGGTCGTCCACCGACATCCGACACGCCCCAGATTAGGAGCATTCTCCGGAAACGCATCGCACGCAATCCTCGACAATCCATGAGGAAGCTGTCGGTCGGTATCTCCCGTGAATCAACGCGATTCACAATCAAACACCGTCTCGTGATGTACCCCTACAGGATGCAGAAACGACATGGATTGGATGCTCGACAGGAGCTTCTTCGACATCAACGGTGCAAAGATCTGTTGCATTTCTGTATGTGCGCGGGCCGAGCATTTCCGTACGCTATGGACTGATGAAAAAATATTCACCATTGAGATGTCGGTGAATTCTCAAAACGACAGAACACTTGCTCACGATCGTAATGGAGCAGTTGAGCATGTAATCACAGTCGGAAGAAGCAGCCACTCCAAGTACCTCATGGTTTGGGGAGGTGTTTGCGCAACCGGCAAAACGCCGTTGGTTTTCGTCGACCCTGGTGTGAAGATAGATGCCAACTTCTACGTAAAGAAGATCCTCGAAGACGTGGTAGAGCCCTGGAGTAGGACACACTATAATGGAGCTGATTGGACCTTTCAACAGGACTCGGCACCTGCCCACAAGTCCAAAATCGCACAAGAGTGGTTGCGCACACACACCCCAAACTACATAAGCACTTCCGAATGGCCATCGAATTTTCCGACCTGAACCCGCTCGACTTCAGCGTCTGGGGCGTCATGCAGGCAAAGGTTTTTAGCTATCCCCTACCACACTCTCGATTCTCTGCGTGCCGCCCTTCTGAAGGCATGGGACGAACTCGACAACGACTACCTGCGGTCACTGGCATGTGGATACGAGCGTCGTCTCAAGGCATGCGTGCGCGCTAGAGGCGGCCATATCGAAGAACATGATTGTGCATAACTGTTGGTGATATATTGTGATAGAGTATGTTATGATACCAAGATATGAATTTCGTTTTGAAAGGAAATACAGACATTTACATTTGTCCAGGTATTTATGGTCACTCTGTAGATAAATGTAGTTCATACACAATTTCAAGGGTTCAATCTCTACTAGAAGCCAGTAACAGTCTGGTCGAGCAGGTGGAATGAGAAAGTCTCATGGATCTCTGGCAAAAGAGAAGCTCACC
Organism: Allodiplogaster pararmata; assembly: GCA_964056735.1. Classification (NCBI taxonomy): domain Eukaryota; kingdom Metazoa; phylum Nematoda; class Chromadorea; order Rhabditida; family Diplogasteridae; genus Allodiplogaster; species Allodiplogaster pararmata. The sequence continues at coordinate 35,398,622 of OZ057404.1, read as the reverse complement.
AATTCATACATCAAGAACAAGCTTTTTAAAAAAACACCTCTGTTCTATTTCAGATTCAGATGTCTAGAATAAATCAACTTCGGATGATGAAAAGCCGATTTCTGAGTCCGTTCGTCACCTTTCTATGCGTCGTCTTTTTTTGGATGCTGTTCGCAATGATCGTTCGTTTCTCTTTTTATGGTATCTCTTGAATCGATTGAAGAAAAACAGCTTTTCAGTCGCATTTTGCAAAGAAAGGGATGCCCGGCTGAGAAAAGGTGTAAGTGTTGTATTCACTCGGTGAAGTGAATTGCAATTAGATGCAGGAAAGTCTCTTAAGCTTGAGTAGTAACCAAAACATTGCAGAAGTCCGATGAGGAGAAGAAGGAGCCGCAAACCTTAGATGAGACCGAGCAGCTTCTCATTCAGGTCAGTTTCTGCTTCTTCTCAACAACATTCACATTCTAATCTCTTATACAAAATCTCACTATAATTGATGCTTATTTGGCTCTGAAAACTATTAAAGATAAATCAGGTAGATAATTTTTTTTAATTTTCGCGTTCTTTACGGGCGAGTTTTGAACCTTGGAAAACTGGCTATTATGTATAAAATATAATGTTCAATCGTTTAAACGGACCAAAACAAGCCAATAAAAAATCTCTCGTAGTAAAACTGTTTTTTGAAAAAAATAAACACAACCAAATTTAAATTGTCCTCGAAATCTCTTGCAAAAGATTTGTCTATTTTCAGTACCGAGTGGACACGGCTTTCAGAGAATGGAATGATTGTATACGAGAGGAAATTTTTTCTGCTTTCAATAACACTGAGAAGGTTTCTTTTAAGCCGAGCTTCATAGAATCAAGAGTATTCTTTCACTTACAGCATGCTTACAAAATCTTCTTAGATGTATTCAAACTTTCGATTTTTCAGAAGAGAATATTCAATTTGAAAGAAGTATTCTATTGGATTAATGATTGAAATGACCTTGTTACAGCTATGGAGAACAATTTCCACGGCGGTCGGAAAGTGTGAGCAGCTACCCAAAATAAGTCGAGTTAATATTAATGCTCTGAAGAATTTGGACGAGGTCAAGCACCACGTTACGGCTTCTGAAGAGCAGGTGTTATCTCAGAAGTTCTTCTAATATGAGAAAGAAATTTTTGGTTCTTTTTTTAGACTGATTGCACGGTGGTAACTCTAGGCATCGGTTATGACACAGTAGCCGAACAGCGGATACGCACCATAAACCGCCATTGCAAGTTCTACGGCGCGGACCCAGTCACAGATGTTAGTTGTCTTTTAAGGGCTCTCATAAGAGGCCGTATGCATGGAAAACAGATTATAACTATCTGGATTATTCAAATCCAAGGATTACAAAATCCAAAAGTTTAAAAAAAATTTTGTCGGATTATCTCTAATTTAAAAGTATTATAGCTTCCATGCATACCGGATTAGTGAAATGTATTTGGATAACTGCTAATCCAAGCTCATAATCCTTCTGGATTGCTCCATGCATACGGCCTCAGTTTGTTTGAAAAAATATCAGAGAGAGCAAGAATGAGAAAAAAAGAATAATGAACAACTAAACAATAAAAAAAACAACTTCATTCTTCTTCTTCCCTTACCCCGGTAACAGCTGCTATCTAAAAAAGTAACCATTCATCACTCTTCACTTCTCCCCTTTTCCTGAATGGCCGCTTTGGAACGACTGTACATAAATAGCCCTTATCCTTTCTTCTCATCTTCCCTTACCGCTTCCAGGCTCTTCAACCCAGAGCTCATCAAAATTCTCCTAAATTAAATCTTTCCTAATACCCATCAAGCTCTATTTTACATTGCCTGATAATAAAACTTTGAACTTCAAACTTTTTAAACAAAACAAAAAAGCAAAAACTTTTGTAGACTAATGAAAGGATTTACGAGAGACTGGGGAAGTTCTTCCCCTTTGCCGTGGGCGCTGACAACAAAGAGAAAGACGCCCTCATTCTTCTAAGTCAGTTGACAACAGGGGCTTCCGGCTGCTTTTGAAAAATTGGTAGATGAAAGCTCGATTGTGTCTCACTACTGATATTTTTCCCTCAAATTCTTAGTTCTTGAAAAAGTAACTATTACAGACAACTGTATGGTTTTTATACTGTTTTCGAAATTTTCAAGTCCTGAGTCTTCTTCTTTTCGATGGAAATTTTATCTTCCCAAAACCGTTTCATGAGTAATCATCGTTTTATAATTTTCAATGCTGTTTTTTTTTAATTCTCTTTTTTCTTAGCATACATAGATAAGTTGCAGTTTCTGACCTTCACGTCTTCAAATCCTTTTAGAGATTTGTTCAAAAGTTATTAAAGGAAAGTTTCAACACAAAAACGACTTGAGAGTAGAGGAAGGAGACTCATCTGGTAAAAATCATCTCTCGTCGGTTGCTTTTCAGAAGGCAACTACATGACACAAGGTGTAAAACATGTGGAGCTCGTCAAATTTCTCCGGGAGCACGTGGAAGTTGGTTTCATAGATAACTTTCTTATGGACATCGAAGGCGGAGAATTCGAGATTCTCTCCAAATTCCTCGATGGGGGAGACCTGGAAAGAGCTCGCATCACGATTTGCCAACTTAATCTCGAGGTTAGTTTTCCCTTGAACTCTTCAGCTCCCATTTCTCTGTAGTTTAACTGCACATGTGCCTTTCTACTTCAGTTTCATCCTCACGAACCCCAAGAAGAACGCCGCAAGCAGTTTTCTCACTTCATAGAGAGGCTTTTAGAAGACCGTCGTTACGCTCTTTTCCGTCCTGTCCCTGAAGGTATTTTTTTCACATTTGTTCTTACTTCATTTCTTTTTGAGGTAGGGTCCGCTCACCACTTATTTGAGAAAAAAACAGGTCCAAGTTGATAGAGCTAATGACTGCTTTCTGGGTTACTGCTGGCAATAGGAAGAGAAGAAAAAACATGGAAGCTTTGCTGATCTTCTCGATCGGTTTAGCCGAACTGAAGGGGGGGGGAGTTGGAACTTATGGCTATTTGTAAACCGGTCAGGCACACTGTCATTATGCAGCAAGAAGATTAAAATATGAATTATACATGCTCTGAGGCAAATGAATTTCAAAAAATCACAGACTACGACCGTTTTTATGAAATTAATTATCTGTAAAGCATCTCCCCCGTCACAGATGACTTTTACAGTGTACCCCTTCCTACGATTCTTCTTACTCAACTTCCAAGATCCTCGATGTGTGAACAAATATCTCGCTCAGTTCTACACCAACCCTTGGAACTCAACGGAATTAACCCGCGTTGTCTAATATAGCTAAATCTCACATTCGAAAAAAACTCATTATAGAAACTTTCAGGCTTTTACCATAAAGCGTCCTTCTCTTACTTTGAAAACTCTCCATTCGGTTCACATTGCAATTATATGGATTCATTTATCTATCGGAATCGAAATGATTGATTTCGTCTCTTTCAGTTCTGAATTGCGGAAACGGGCCGAATTGTTGGAGAATTTGTGGTGCTAGCCCACATTTAAGAAAGCAGAAACATGGGTTATATTGACTCCTACTGTCGTAAACTCCATCCGTCGTCTCATATAACCTTTGTTTGAATACACCCGCCTTCGGGATGTACAACACTTGACCGCAGTGAATAAACCATGAGCTAGTTGTAACGTTTTATTCGTGCATATTATGTCGCAGTGAATAAACCATGAGGTTAAAAACAACTCGTACTGTACAGTTGAAACACAATAACATTCACTCCCTGGTGACATTAAATAATTGAAACACACATAACATACAAGGCACATTTATTGTTCACTTTTCCGCATTATCATCTGATAGTTCAACAGTCTGCTTCATTCATATAGTCTTATTGCTACATATCTAGGAAATTTGTTAAAACAAACATTGCCTCTATTCATATTGACAACACACCTCATGGTGTCTTTAATACATTCTTGACATACGGTGCGATTCCTTGTTAAAAACTCCTCCTTTACCTACGTTTTGCTTACTTCAATGATGCTCCTTTAAATGCTCTAGACGCCTTCTTCTTCTGAGCTGAAGTATGGTGAGCTCGTCCGGCCAGCTCCTTCACAAGCTTGCTAGCACTCTTTTCGTAAATGATCCGTCGATATTGGGTTGGCTATATATACTTAAACAATGGAAACGAGGGCGAGCATATCCTAACTAAGATGAGCTATATGTCCATATGTCATAGGAAACCTGGTTCAGAGTTATCGCTCCCATGGCTGACCGACAGATTATTAAATTGGAAAACACTTGGATATAGGACTGGAATGTGCAACTGTGGCGTTGTTGCGAACAGTCCTAGTAGATCGATTGGTATCTCAACTTTCTATTCCAGTAATTAGTTCCGTCCGAATTATTATTATTTATTACATGTTGTTCATATAATATACAATGATAGTACACAAACATCATGTGGGTTATAGTGATTCCAACAAGTTGGAAGATAATAAGCATTAAAGGAACAAACCAAACATTAGATCATAAACATTACAACTGAACACATGAACACATTGAGCGGAACAATATTATAAATACTAAACACTTGAATTTAATTCAGTAAACAGACGAGCAGATCTTATTGCGAATGAATTTATACGACAAATTGTTTTCGGGGCACGAAAATGTAATTTGAAGTTAGATCCACGTGTCGCGGATTGTCTTAAATTATAGAAATGGGGTTTTCTGTCTGAAAGAGTTGTTTTTCCCCCTATTAGTTTTAAAAGTAAACTCAAATCGTTCGATTCTCTTATGCTTTCCAATGAAAGAAGGCCTAATTTTTTGTTTCTAATTTGACTGTTTGGCATGTTTATGTAATCAGTACCAAAGCAGCGATAGAAAACTCGGCGAGTGAAAAAGTTTTGGACGTTTTCCAATTTTCTAATATCTTTAACGAAATGGGGGGAATAGACAGTGGTACAATGTTGAAGAATAGATTTGATATAAATGTTATAGGCATCAATGAGCACTTTCGTGCTCTTACTTTTGAGAACTTTTAGAATGAGATAGCATTTACGTTTGGCTTTCGATGCGATTATAGAGCAATGAGAAGAAAAGGTTAATCTATTATCTACAATGAAACCTAAATCACGGATCTCATGACAATATTCAAGGTTGGATCCGTTCAATGAGTAAGGATAACGAGGGGGTTGTTGTGGACCTATTCTTAAAACTTTACATTTGGGAAGAGATAACGGTAATTGCCAAGCTTTTGACCAATCAAGAACAGAATCTATAGCGTTTTGCAAAGGAGTATGAGAGTCATTAGAAGACAAGTGCTTATATACTTTCATATCGTCGGCGAAGACCTTTATTTTACAAGAAGAAGAGGAAATTTTAGAAACAATATCTGAAGTGAAAATGATGAAAAGTAATGGGCCGAGAACACTGCCCTGAGGGACTCCACTGCACACAGTGAAGCTATCGGAAAGTGCGTCTCTAACCCTAACTTGATAGGTTCTGTTACTTAAGTATTCTTCTATCCAAGAAACTATCTTAATTGGAAATTGATATTCTTTCAGTTTATGGATAAGTTTAATATGAGAAACTTTATCAAAAGCCTTTTCAAAATCGAAGTAAATTATATCTGTAAATTTCTTCTTATCAATCTCTGATGTACATTCGTCTAGAAATAAGAGCATAAGTTGTTCTATGGATCTCTTGCGACGGAAGCCATACTGGTCATCATGAAGAATATCATTTCTTTTACAGTGATTATCAATTTCTTTAGATAAAATTTTTTCGAATATACGACAGAAGAGAGAAGTTATACTAATTGGGCGATAATTAGATGGGCTGTTGAAAGGGGGCTTCTTTTTGACTGGAGTCACTATAGAGTGTTTCCATCTTTGGGGGATCTGAGCCTTCTGATAGGAGTCGTTATATATGATTTCAAGAGGGATGGATAAAGGTACGGCAATCTTTTTTATAAAGAGCATGTTTAAATTATCTGGAGTACTACAAGAGGAGATTGGATACTTTTCAATTAGATCACAGATTTCATGACGTTTAAATAATGGTGTTTCTGGATCCAATATTGTTTTGATAGGAGAGGGTTCAAAAGGAGGAAGTATTCCATTATCTTTAGTAAAACATTTCTGAAATGTTCTAGCAAGAAGATTAGCTTTTTCTAAATCTTTAGTCATAGTAATACCAAGCTCATCTAGTAATATATCAACACCATTCTGCTTCTCTGTGGTGTTTGTTCTAATGAATTTGAAAAACAGGTTTTTGTTCTTGCTATTCACAATAAATTTTTCAAGGCTACCATTAAATTTATCTACATACTTCTTGCACTTTTTACTAGCTCTAACATATAACTCATAATCGGCAACAAGTTCACTAGAGAGGTATTTGTTCCACAAGTGAAAGCGTTTACGCTTAGCTCTTTCTATATGAGAGGGAAGAGGAGCGTGAGTTGATAGACTCACCTTCTCTAGAGGAGCAAATTCTGTCACATAACTGTCTAATACCAATAATAGCAATTCATACTTGCTATTGGTATCATCGCTTAGACTTAAAATGGAAGTCCATTCTAAGTTAGATAAGAAACAGAGTAAAACTTCGTAGTTTATTTTATTGAAATTGAGTCTATAAGAATATAAGGGAAACTCATAGAATAAGGACAACTCAAATGTTATTGACTCGTGGTCAGAAGAACTAAAAGATGGGGTTACAAGTGAGTTTTTTACCACTTTGGGACTATTAGACAGGAGAAGATCAAGAATATTTATACCTCTTGTAGGTCTTTTTATGTACTGGGTCATTTTAGTAGTCGCACAGAAATCAAGGAAATTTTTGGAGTAGTTTGTTAGAGAAGTAATTGGAGTAGAAGTCCAGTTAATATCTGGAAGATTGAAATCACCTATAATAACACACGGATGATTACAAGTCACAAGGTCACTTAGGAGTTTGATCAAGTTATTGCTGCCTTGTGCATCAATATGAGGAACACAATAAACAACGACGAATCTGATTATGTGGGACTTGATATCGATGTCAATCGCTAATACTTCATAGGAGTTGAATTCGTTGTTTATTGGAATGTTGAATTCATCACGAAAAGACGAGAAGCAGTATTGGAACTAAAGAATGGTAGACGCCATGAAATCTGGTGATCGATAAATGAGATAATGTATTATACATATTTGATCTCAAACCGCTCTTCTTCGTACATTTAACTCGTCCACTAACTTCAGCCCTACCTTTTCCACTTTATCAATTTTTGGTCGTCTAACTCCAATTCTAATAAAGCCTTCCTTTGATGACACCTCCTCTTAGTAACGCTACTACCTCGGCATATTATTCGAAATGAGCCCACATTTCGGTCCTTCAACCGTCTCAGTCAGCCTATTTCTTCAAGCACAGTCTAGGTAACGCTTCTTTTGTCCATGATGTTCCGTATTGTCACTCTTGTAATTCGCGACGTAGTCGCTTTGACCGTCCCCAAGATACGACTATAAGCCTCGTCTTCTTGCTCAAACTCCAGCCGCGAATGGATACCATTGTAACTCTTATCCCGCAGCCATTGTAACTCCGATCCCGAATTTCAACGCTTCTTCGTACATTTTTCTGTAAGCCATAAACTGCCTAAGACCTCGGAATCGGGTGCTCTCCGCGATTGCTTCTGGCGCGACTTTCTAATGTACTTCATTCAACCTCTGTGGTAGCCATCTCTCCATACTCTAGCGTTCTCCTCCTCCATCTTGATTTGGGTGGGTGGGTGGGGACTCATACTATCACTTAAAGCATCTTGCTTTAACGCACGATAAACGTAGAATGAGTTACTTCCCTCTTTTAACTCCCCGTATGCTACGCATACGCAACGCACCTACAGTACACTCCCTAAGGCGCGTATTCAAACACCAATTATATTGACTCCTACTGTCGTAAACTCCATCCGTCGTCTCATATAACCTTTGTTTGAATACACCCGCCTTCGGGATGTACAACACTTGACCGCAGTGAATAAACCATGAGCGTAGACAAGGTAGAGACCGCGCACTAGTACTTCTTTCTGCTCTTATTCCTAGAAAGTTCATGAACGGAATGTGAATTCAGACGCTGCCCTTGTTTCACAAAATGTTTTCAGAATATAAGCGCCTGTTACTATTCTATTCGCCCTTTTCCCGTAACAAAATGCATCTTAAGGGAAACTTGTTTCTTCCTTTCAAAACCTACTGTAATGGGCTACATTTGCCACATGTACTTTCAATATCACATTTGATCTGCACTTTGTTCCGCAAGTAAACTTTCTTTTCTTTTTTTAAATTATTTTTTTTTATTTGCAGTGGGCGATTCAGAAACCAATGTGTTAACACTACTCCTTCCTACCCTCTTCTTGAGCGACACTTCTCACCATTAACACATGTGCGAACATGTCTGCCACCGGCAACCGTCTCTTTGGTGCCCATCATATGAATATCTGCTTCTTAGTGCTCCAGTCATCTTTTTTTTTCACTCGACTTTGTAAATCTGCTTCCATGTTCAACTCTCTTACAACCGCCCTCATATTCAATACCGAATTCAGCTTGTGCAAAAATAGCACTGGCAATTCGGTGACAGTCTACCCTTTCACTTTCGTCCGTAATCTTGACTACCATCACTCGGCTGTCTTATGTTATCTCCATTATATAGTACCCTTCTTTCTGACCTACCAATGGTTTTCACTGGAAACCGAAACGCCTCCAATTCTCGTTTAGCCTGGGAAATTCCTTCTTCTTCTGACATATTGCACTACTTCTCTGCAGTCAACTCGTCTTCAGAAGACGATCTCTTACGCTACATTCGATGCGTCGAATCAGTTCGTTATTTCAGCGAGCAACTCCCCTTCTAGAAAATTGCTGATCGGTTTACCTACGAATCTATTCTCTAACCAGCGTCACAACTCCACTTTATCTTGTTCCGAAATTTCAACAATTTCTTTCTCCTGTCTGCCTGTTCTAGCTTCACTCCTGACCGATTCGTGATGTCTTAACATCAAACTCGCTTTTCCTCTTATCTTTACATGACATGAATGTATTGCACCAAGAACTTCTTATATTTATGTTGAATTCCGGCCGTGACTCCCCAGCCACGTTATCCATAACTTATTTTCCTCTCAATCCATTACTGATAAATTTTTTCAATTTTCAGAAAAATCTGACACTCTAATTAGGAATCCGCTGTATCGGCTGTCACTTGAACTTGTTCTTCCGCAACACTTGTCCATGCTTGTTTTAGGTCTAACCTAGTGTCCGGAAACGGCACAGACAACCACAGGTGATATTGTTTCACAGAGGTCTTCTCGTAAGAACACATGCTTGCTCTATTGAGTACGATGAAGGGGCCGTGATGAGGGCGATGGACACAAGCCTTTTACCCCTGCTTGTTTCAGGTCTTACTCTTGTGCCTGCTTGTTCCAGGTCTTACTCTTGTGCCTGCTTGTTCCAGGTCTTACTCTTGTGCCTGCTTGTTCCAGGTCTTACTCTTGTGCCTGCTTGTTCCAGGTCTTACCCTTGTGCCTGTACGTTACCGGTCTCACCCTTGTGTCTGTACGTTACCGGTCTCACCCTTGCGCCCTTCTTGTAATACGGTTCACCTCGTCTGCCCTGAGGCCTTCGATCACACTTCCTTCTCAAACAATACCACCATTCAAATATACCCGAACTCCTGGTACTCTTTAATTCGAAATCCTGCAAAGCTAGACACGATTGCTGGTATCGCGAAGTAATCACTCCCGCACCTCCTCCTGCATCCTACTTGAGCGACACTCTCCGGCCCAATGACGCGAACACGTACAAAAACTTCACTAACAAAATTCCGTGAGATAATGCAAACAACTTACTCGGGAGTGCTCAATAAATTTTCTTTTTATTCTCATCTTTTTAAACATAGTTCTGTCCACTTTATACTATCATAGAAATTCTCACTCGCTACATTTGAACAACTTTCCCGTTCAGACTTTTCAAGTCAAAAATTTTTTCACATTTTCTTACGCAATACATATCCTCCAAAACTCTAATCAACTTCTCTCCACAAGTAAATGGAATTTTAATACTGGAATACGGCTATGGAGTTTTGATATCAAAACTATGTGTAGTTTGGTGACTACCCCTTTCACTCATTATTGACCCTTCGCTCACGGCTCGCTCCGTTGTTCTTCGACTGCCTAGCATGCGCGCTCACACAGTCTAGCTACGCAGCTAAGTTGTCTCGATCCCCATTATGTAATAGCCCGAACGAAACTCACATCCGTGACGATCATACACTACTATGTACGATTACCCCGATAAACAAAACTGAGACAAGCAATGAGCGAATAACGCGAACATATCCGAGCACTTAACTGACAATGAGAAGGATAAACTGCGTGCCTAGACGCAAAACTCGACTTTCACAATCTCACTCCTTTCAAAACCCGACCACCACAATTTAACCCATAACTTTCACAACAATAACGAGTATTCAGCATTCCGCTTACACTACGCAACTTAAAGCGTAATTCAAAGACAAACAATCGGCAATTCTTAGCCGAATAGACATTCATTAACAATCATATAACACACAAACTACATGTTCCAGAACCTAACACTCTTCTTGACGCTTCACGTCAAATCTGCGACAACAATCAATCAAAAAAACCACTCAACACTCATACTATCACTTAAAGCATCTTGCTTTAACGCACGATAAACGTAGAATGAGTTACTTCCCTCTTTTAACTCCCCGTATGCTACGGATACGCAACGCACCTACAGTACACTCCCTAAGGCGCGTATTCAAACACCAAGTTGAATTGGGATCTCGTGCTCGCATTGATTTCGCAATGAGAAGAGCAAAATGTGAGGAAGAGAAAGGCTGCGCTATGATGTTGAAAATAGTTCAATAAAAGGGGAAGTTGGTTGATCTTCTTCGTGAACTAGTTAGTTTTTGGTATTGGAGTTCATAAGTGAATGGAAATTGAATAGAGAGAACGAAAAAGAGAGATAGAGAATTATAAATTGAGTGTTAGGAGAGAACGAGTAATACTTATTCGTGGTAGCAATGAATTT